>BLBF01000022.1:36048997-36086184 GCA_015471245.1 Laticauda colubrina | reverse complement strand
GCAGATGAGATTCTGCTGAAACGTTGCTACAACTTTAAAAGCACTACAATGACGTGGGATAATACCCGAAGGAAGCTGAACAGCACACACACACATACACACACACACACACACACACATACATACATATATACATACATACACACACACACACATACATACATATATATACTGTGAAAATATCATAAAACAGCATTCTAGTGAAGCCAGCTATATCCAATCTCAACCAGTGCCTGAGGGAAAAAGTCAAAACTTCAGGGTCTACTGGAAGACTCAGAGAGTTGGGAAATTTGGATCATGGGAAGGATATTGTTCCATAAAGCAGGCAGTATGACAGAGAGATTTTTGCTGTTGTGCTCTTCCAGCTTTTATGACAATTTCTGTGAATATTAAGATCTATTAAGATACATTATGAGTACAATGGCATATCTTGGAATTGCAGTGCAGGGTGATGTCTGCTTCAAAATTTCAATTTTGTGATTCTTTCGTAGCAGTTCTCTTAACATACTACGGCATGGTTGTATAGACAGCAAAGAAAGGAAATTTAAGGGGAGCTTTACAAACACAGGGAATTGACACTTAGACAGTTTTTTTCTTTGTTTTCATACAAAATAAATGCTTGAGATCCCACATTTATTATATTTTCCTCAATTTAATGAAGAAAAGAATATATTCTAGCACAGGTTTATCCTGTTGCAGTTATTAACAAGATGTCTATGTCCACAGGAAGCATTGTATCAAAATGTCACTTAGATGGTAAGATAGAACGAGTACTCTGATCTCTGTTTCTTGCAAGGTATTGGTAGTAAGAAGGATTTGAAATGTATGCATGTGTACACACAAAAACAAATGCAAAAGGACAAAAAAAAGTATTCGCCCTTGGGCACATTCACAAATAGAAATTGGAATATTAAAACAGACATGCTCACAGGGTAGCAATTGAGATCTGCAGCTGCATACTATAGCTTGCCAAAAAAATGTTCCAGGGAGAGAAATTTCAGAGATTTGCTGAATTCAGAAAATGTCTTCCTTAATTTGATGCATGACCTTCAACCTGATATTCCAATTTTTGAATCAGGATCATGTGACTCACTATAAGCTTCCTGTCTCTGAAATCCAAACCCTTATTTGGTAACCTGAAATTAGTGTATGATTGTAAATCATAGTTACTGCTTCTTTATATTACCCTCTTTACCTCCCCCTCCCCGTAGTTCATTCATTCAGTAGTACCTCTGCCCACCTCCCTCAACATTTCTCCACAGGGTTCTCAGACTCAGTTGGACTGTAATGTGATTCTGTCTAGATGAATAGTGGTTTCTGGAGAATTTAGCATCTCTGCTAATCTCAATCCTCACAAGATTCCAGTGGTTAAAATGGTAGGGCATTCTCAGGAATGCCTTTCTATTAGGCACTATTTCTCCAGCATTTCTCACCAAGGATTTGGAAAAAAAGAATCTCTCTGTAAAAAACAAAACACAAAGCAGGTGACCATTTTAGCATAGCAGTGGACTTTATTAATATTTCCCATTTTCTCAATGGCAATTTTTGCTGTTGGTGGTGGATTACAGCTACCAGGTCCAGGCACTGTATTTTTTTTTAGAATTGTACTGCATTGTCATCTGATTTGTATAACCTGTCATCCACTGAGATGCAATTTGTAATATGGATTAAAATGTTCCACTCTCACTTTTTGAGAAACAATAAAACATAGTCAATATCAATAAAGATTTGACTGTAAAATATCACTACTTTTACTTGTAATTTATGCCATTTTTCAGTCAACACACATACAACATTTAAACTAAATGAACCAACAGCTGCAGTTTATAGAAAGGGACACTCTTATCAGTGGTGGGATTCAAATTATTTTACTACCGTTTCTGTGGGTGTGGCTTGGTGGGTGTGGCAGGGGAAGGATACTGTAAAATATCCAGTCAGAGGTGGTATTTGCCGAACTACTCAAAATTTCCACTATCGGTTCTCCAGCAATGGTCAGAGCCTACTGAATACCACCTCTGATTCTCATGCATGCATTTAGAGGCCTGCATGGACACGAGCAACCTTCTCCAGTTAAATATTGCAGCAACATCATGTCATAATAAAACTGCAAACAAATTCCTAACATTATCTTTGGCATACTAATTATTTTGAATATGAAACCAAATCTCTTGAGCCAGAAATAAATTTACAGTCAGTGTCCCTAACTTATTTCTCTCTGGATAAGTTGATCTCATGATCATGTCAGCTGCCATGGCCAAAGTGCTGGTGGGTGATTCTGTAACCTGAAGGGAGAAGACAAAAATGGGACAATTGAAAGGTTTTCTCATTTAGTGTTAGTGTAGCTCACTTCTGTTTCTTCCTAAAATAAACCATTCACAAACTATCCAATACCACTAGAGTAAGAAATAATATTGCAAAAATAAATCAAAATAAAATACTCTGAAATAGAATGACTAATACAAAAGCTAAATTCAGAAACCAAGAAATCACATTGTTTATAGATTTCAGGAAGAATAAAATGCTTGGTTTTAATCTAGAATGCATGAAATACATTTTAAAATTCTTCTACCCGAAACTGCTGTTATTATCACTTAGAAAGTTAGATGGCGCTTGTGTAGTCTGACTCTGTCTGGGAGCCAGGGGAGCCAGGCGGACCCATAGCTGTGAGTTTCAGCCAGAGCATTACTGAGTTTGACATTGCTGAAAATGTTTTTCTAACTTTGAAAGTGATGTTACTTTCGGGCTGAAAAGAAAAGGAGACATTTTGGTAATGAGATATTACATTCCTAATTTATTCTGTACATGTGTTCTTTTAATTTCTTTGATAGAACTGAATAAGCCTGTTTTCTGTCCCATTTTTTAAAAGCTTCCCAGTTCATAAAGATATGTTGGGAATAACATTTTGCTTAGCTTATCAGACAGCTGGCGTCTACCAAAGCCTAGTGTTAAGATAGAGAAGGCCTTGAAGGCTATGTTTCTGGATGTTACCACTGCTGAGCTGCAAGCCCCTTCCCCATCAGCTATAATTGGAAATCAGAAGAAAAATGCAGGTTTTTTTTTTTCATTTGTCTGAAGAACTAGCCTCATTTTTCTGTTCTTATATTATGAGAGTTGGATTATTCTAAACTGAATAAAGGGGCTTTTAAATAAAGCTTATCTGCTTTTTATATAAGAGGAAGTAAAAAAGGAAAATTTCATGGAATCTAATTGGGTTGGGCACAGATGTCTAAGTTAGATGAATGATTTATCTGAATTTGTCAAGAGAAAGTTCTTTACATTTCAAGCCAAATGAGATAAGTTCCTAATCTCTCAGGGCCACTGGGAGTTGGGAGGCATATACATTTAATAAATTGTTGATGAGTGTGGGGATCTACTACACAGGTACCTATACAAATACACACCATTGTATCCTGATATCTAAACAATTTTAAGAACAAGCCTTACTGACAAAAATAAATTCTTATTTCTTTTGAAAGAATTCTATAGCAAGTGCTAGTTAATTAAAGTGAATGAGAACAACTGAAAAATTTACCTACCCAGGCTAAATGGCAATGCTCAGTTTGAAACAGAATTCTTGGCTTTAATCCAATGAGCATGCTAATATATAAGTATTAAAATGCTGGTGTCAGATGGTGCTCCATTCAATGACAGCCGAAAGATGCAAAGCAAAGGAAGAAAATCTTGAAGGCTGACAGCTGGACTGGCAATAGGATAACCCACGTTTTATTTTATTTTATCTTGGTCCACTCTATCTCCCAAGTCTGTAGCTGCAGGGAAAAATGGTAGGTAGGAATACTTTCAGTTCCTGAGGAAAAAACAGGAAAAACAGGACATAAATGGAGCAATTTTAGTTTAAAAAAACCTTATGTGATAACTAGTATTCCTTTGCATTACAACATAAAGCAGTCTTTTATTAAATAAATAGTCTCTCTGGTGATACTCTTTCTGAAGTGCACATACTATAATTCAACACATCTCTAGAAATGTAAGGATGAAAGCAAAAATGTAATCTAATCTTTTTCCTCCTATTGTCTGGAGCGTTTGTACACATTGGTAGGATAGTTTGGTCTGAACTACAAAGAATCCATTTAGTTTTGCTTTTCAACATAACTGCGTCATAATGTGGTTTTGACTCTTAATAATATTTAATGTGCTTTTTAAAGGATCGGAAATCTTTCAGTGCTGGCTGCTTTTAATGATAAGCTTTGGGTTCCTGCAACCAAAGTACAAAACAAAGACTCAAGAAGTAGGGCAGGCAAAACCACAAAGATCAGTACGGGAGCTGTTCTTAAAACCGTATGAAGTAAAATGGTTTGGAACAGCAATATTTTGCATATCCAAGGACAATCACTTCAGCTACCTAAGGCAGGACAATCATAAAGATTGTGGGTTAGGGCCCAAACATAACTATGTCAAAAGTAAATGGAAGGAGATTCTACCTACTTATTGTTCACTGGCCTTTAATATATAGCTTTAGTCTTTCATTTTATTATTTCCCAAGAAAAGAGAATCTATCCTTTAAAAACACAATAAAAATTAAATCCAGCAATTAACAATCTTGAGAAATTAAGAACTCTGATTAAAGATCCACTTTCTTTTTACCTAACAATGATAGAATGGGTTTTCCCTTATAATTCTTTTAAAAACACAGGTAAGTCCAAATAGATTTGGGTGCACAGAGCTACAAGATTTGAGATTTTTACAATATTAGTTCTGAGTAAGGTGGTACTGTCCTAGAGAGACCCAGTTTGCAACCTGGGGTTCTCTCGACTTGCAATTCCTGCTTGAAGAGCAGGCAACCTTTCCATAACTTTGGTTGGCGTGATAGTTGCAGCCTTTCCTGGATAAAGAGTCTTTGTGCCTAATTATTCAAGCCCTTGCCATCACACATTTGGACTGCTGCAATGTGTTCTACATGGGGCTACGCTTGAAGAACATTTTCAAGCTTCAACTGGTACAGAATGTGGTAGATTGAGCAATTCTTTGGGTCCCTAGAATGACTCCACTGCTCTGGTCTGTACTGGCTCCCAGTGTGCTTCTGGATGCAATTCAAAGTGTTGTTTATTACTAGGAGTGGGATTCAAATTTCTTAACAACCGGTTCTGTGGGTATGGCCTAATTTGTGGGTGTGGCTTGTTAGACATGTGACTGGGTGGGTGGGGCTTGCTGACAGCATGGCTTGGTGGTCATGTGACTGGGTGGGCATGGCTTGTATGTAAATATTATAAATATTTATGTAAATACTGATTTTTTTTTAATAAAAAAGAGCAACTTTTACTCAAAAGCAGGCAAAGCAGGCAGGCAGAGTTGCTCACAGAATCACAGATTCACTTAGAGACCTATGTATCTGCAATCGGCAACCTGAGTCTGTCACTGAAAATTTGCTTGCAAGCACTCATAAAATTTGCTAGCAAGAAAACTCACAAAATTAACTCACAACACTCCATGTATGTAAATATTGGATATTTTATTAAAAAAGAGCAACTCATATTTTAGTCCAATATCTTTTAGCTTTTGCACATGCCTACCACATATGGTTATATGAACCCGGTATCGGATGACATTTTGAGCATTTTTTGGATTTATTCTTAAACATTCTTGCTGTTCTCGTTGGGGGTAAGTGCCACCTGTAAAACATCTTAAACAATTTTTCTTTATATGCTGTTGACATTGTCATTTTATAATTTTGAGACCACAGTTTTTGCCATTTCTTTAAATCAATCCCATGTCCAAAATTTTTCCCCCAAGCAATCATTGTTTAACTTGTTCTTCTTCTAGCTTAACCTCTAACAAACGTCCATATAATCTTTTAACCACCTTTTTATCAGTACCTGTCAAAATTTTATCTAAATCAGTCAATTTATCATAAAAACTTTCTGTTTTAAGATCTTTGTCATATCTAGAGTGTATTTGCACATATGAAAACCAATTCATCTTTATACCTTGTTCTTCTAATTTTTGCATAGATTTAAGTTCATCCTTTCCATTCAATATTTCAGCATGTCTAATGTTTGTTCCTTTTTGTATGTTATTGGATATGAAAATAGTCAATAACCAGACTGGAATTTTTAAATAACATTGCTTTTTAGTCTCCTCCCAGTTAAATAACAAAGCCTCTCATATATAATGTTTTCTGAAATACCCTTATGTTTTAGTTCCTTTGTATCATAAGAAGGCATGCCATCCCAACAATATATCATGTCCTTCTAATGTTAATAATCTAGTATTTCTTAATGTTATCCATTCCTTAACCTTCACCAAGTTTGTTGCCTGATAGTATAACTCCCAATTAGGCAGGCCAAATCCTCCTCTTGTTCTAGCATCTTGTGACAATTTTAATTTTATTCTTGCTTTCTTTCCCTGCCAAATATACTTTAACACTATTTTATTTAAATCTTCAGAATAATCTTTCCCTAATCTAATTGGAATTGTCTGGAACAAATATAAAATTCTAGGTAATGTGTTGATCTTAATTGTTGATATTCTCCCTATTAGTAATAATTGTAAATGTTCCCATTTTGCCAAATCTGTCACACTCTGTTGTTTGAGTTTAAGATAGTTATCCTTTTTAAGTGTACTGCATCTTGCTGTCAAATGTATCCCCAAATACTTAACCTTATTTGTGACCTGGATCTTCAAAACATCCGCCAGTTCTTCCTTTTGTCTTACTAACGTATTCTTTGTTAAAATCTTCATTTTATCTTTATTTATTTTAAAGCCAGCTACTTTTCCATATTCCTCTATCTTTTCTATCAATTTAAGTGCTGTTTCTAATGGATCCTCTAAAATGAAAACCAGATCATCTGCAAATGCTTGCAGTTTGAATTCTTCCTTTTTAATTTTCATTCCTTTTATATCTTTTTCTTCTCTGATATTTCTGTTTAACACTTCTAAAGTTAACACAAACAACAGAGGTGACAGTGGGCAACCTTGTCTTGTCCCTTTCCTTATGTCAGTGGAATCTGTCAATTCCCCATCTATCATTACCTTTGCTGTTTGCTTATGATATATAGTTTCTATTGCTTGGATGAATTTCTTACCAAAGCCCATCTGCTCTAGCTGTAATAACATAAATCGTCAATTTACATTGTCAAAGACTTTCTGTGCATCTAAAAATATTATTTTTCAGGGTGTGCTTCATAGTATTCCAAAGTGTACAGAATTATTCTCATGTTATCTTTAATTTGTCTTTTTAGCAGAAACCCATTGTGATCAGGATGAGTAAAATTATTCAAATATATTTTAAGTCTTTCTGCCAATATTGAAGTGAAGATTTTATTGTCTGAGTTTAGCAGGGAAATAGGTCTATAGTTCTGAATTTGCTGTGGGTCGGCGTCCTCCTTTGGGACAAGTGTAATATGTGCTTCTGACCATGATTTGGTTTTCTTCAACATGACTTTATAACTTCTAACAATGGAAGATTCAACGATTCCTGTAACATCATAAAATTCTGCTGGGAGTCCATCTGAACCTGGTGCTTTTCTGTTGTTTGTTTTTTAAGTGCTTCAGTTAACTCCTTCATCATTATATTGCTTTCTAACTTCATTTCAGTCTCTTTGGGTAACTGAGCTAAATTCGTTTCCTGCAGGTATTGTTTAAAGGCCCGGCCCCACTGGCCGATGGATGCAAAATGTATGCATAAAGGACACAGTGGACAAGCAAAATTTCGGAGGTGGCTCCATCCATTGTCATCCGCTCCAAAAAGTGACAAAAATTTGCATAAACAGAATGGAAAAGAACGGAAAAGAACGGACGTGGGTAGTATGTAGTGGGGATGTTAAACAGATGTTCATAGAAAGCCTAGCGGATGAAAATGGATGGAAGCAGATGACACCTCCGAAGGGGTTCCGGGGGAGAATTTCAAAGTGGACGCATAGCAGATGAAGCGGATGCATCATGTACGCCTAAAGGAAAGAAAGGGGATGCCGCACGGATGTATATCGGATGCAAAGTGTTCACTGTGCATCCTTTCTATTTCCGTGCTACTAATGCTGTGTACCTTTTGTTTCCTCCCTCTTTCCATTTTCAGCTGCAGCGGATGTGAGTTGCGAGTATGGCCAGAGGATGCAGATAGGATACAGCGGACGTTTAACAGATGATAAATGGACAGAGAACATTTGTTGCTCGTATGTCGCAGATTTACATTGTACACGGTGGAAAGTTCATCCGTTCACAAAGTTTTGTGCAGCTCAAAACTTCTTGTGTGGATAAAATCTCAGTGGACGGATGCTCGATGGAAAGAGCGTATGAAACATGTATGCAATGGATGCATCGCGTTTTCCAATGGATGGCAAACTTTTTTTAATGTTTTACATCCTCTTTGCATCCGTAAGTGCAGTGGGACAGGGACAACTCTTTCATCATCTATATTCTCTTGTTTATACAATTTTCCATCATAATTTCATATAATTTTTCCCTTTTCTTTATTTCCATAGCAAACTTGCCCTTGACCATCTATTAATTGCATTATTTTTCTTGATTCTCTCTCTTTTTTCAATTTGTATGCTAACCATCTTCCTGGTTTCTTTGCATCTTCAAAATAGTTCTGTTGAGCATCTCCGATTTTTTGTGCTAGTTCTTCCTTTTCCATTAGCCCCATTTTGTGTTTGACTGTGTCCATTTTTAATTTAATGTCCTTTTTTTGTGGAAGTTTCTGTAACTCTTTTTCAAGTCTCTTGTAATCATCCTCTAATGTTTTAAAAGCTTGTCTTTTCATAATATTTCTTTTCCTTGTGTTGTCTATTATCAAGCCACTGCCATAAGCCTTCACTGTGTCCCAAAGATTCTGCACTGATGTATCCTCTTTTTTGTTTTCTTTAAAGAAAAAAAGCCAATTATTTCTCCATTTTCTGTACAAAGTTTTTTTCTTTTAATATAGTATTGTTTAAAGTCCATCTAGATCTTCCTCTTTGTCCTTTCAATTTAATTGTCATTGGACTGTGGTCTGTCCAAGTACTTGTTTCTATATCAATTTCCTGTATATTAGAATTCCATTGACATCCATATCATATATATTCTAGACCATGATGAGTGTCTATTTGAATAAAAAGTGTATTGTTTAGTTTTAGCATTTCTTTCTCTCCAAACGTCTTTTAAGTTTATCTCATCTATTCCAAGGATTTTGGAAGAGTCTTTCTACTTTGTTTCATTGTTTTCTGTGTTTTATAGTCCAATTTATCATTTACTATTCCATTGAAGTCTCACATCATGCAAATATTAACATAGTCCAATCCAATTATTTTCATATGTAATTTTCTATAAAATTGTTCTTGATTATCATTTGGAGCACAAATTGGTATTAAAAGTATTCTCATATTATTGTCCATTATTTCCACCATCAAGATTATTCCATCATCATCTGTATAGATATGTTCTGCTGGAATTGTATCTCTAGTATCTAAAACCATGCCTGTTTTTTTATATCGTGTCAATGCAGTAAATATTCTCCCTGATTTTGGCTGTATCAATAGTTGTTTGTGTTGCTTTTTAATATTGTTTACTACCATTTCTGTGGGCATGGCTTGGTGAGTGTGGCTTGGCTTGCGGGCATGGCTTGTCTTGTGGGCATGGCAGGGGAAGGAACTGTAAAATGTCCATTCCCACACTACTCCTGGGGGAAGGTTACTGAAAAATCCCATTCCCTCCCCACTAACCTGTTTTCTAGATCCATTCTCCTGTGCAGGGCAACAAAAGAAGACACAGCTGATCAGCTGGGACTTGGGAGAGAATAGATGGGGGTGGAGCCAGTCAGAGGTGGTATTTGCCAGTTTTCTGAACTACACAAAATTTCCGTTACCAGCTCTCCAGAACTGGTCAGAACCTGCTGAATACCACCTCTGCTGTTGGTCATGGAATACTGACTAGCAGAGTCAAGGACAAGGACATATGTATAAGGGGGACTTTCCCTTTTTCCCTCCTTTTTTCTTCTGTGTGTTCTGTAGCCTGTTTAATTCACCTCATGATATTCCTGTGTTCCTGATTACCTTGTGTTGTATGTATGTGTGTGTATATGTGTGTGTGTGTGTGTGTGTATGTGTGTGTGTATGGTATTCAACTTTGTTCAGGTATTTTCCCATGTCATTATAGTTGTGCTTTTAAAGTTGTAGCAACATTTCGGCAGAATCTCATCTGCCATCATCAGGCTTCTGTATTGTGTTCGTCTGTGAGTCAGACTTTTACAGCCGTTTCAGTTTTAAATTTGGGGCTAGCCTACTGCTGTACCAGAATGGTTTTTTCTTCGTCCTGATTGGTTGGGAGTCTTGGTCTGTGTTTATTGGTCTTGGAGTTTGCTGTGTTCTGCTTGATTGGTGTTTCTAACATCTTCTATCTGTTTGGTGGCTTTTTTATGGTCTTGATTGGCTGGCAACATTGTGTTCCTATATTGGAGGCTTTTAGTGTAGCTTGGCTCCAAGTAAATGGACGGCTATCATTTGTTAGGGAGCTAGGTTTCATCTGGGTGCCTGGTTGGGGTGTGTTTGAGCTGGAGGTATCAGGGGGGATCTGTTTGTGCCCAGGGGTTTGCCTGGCTTGTGGTGTGGAGATTTTTTGTTTGTGAGTGCAGGCTTCCAAATAATTGACAGTCTGGTGGAATCATCTCTTCTGTTCATGCTTTCAGGTCTTTTTTCAATCTCTATGGATTCTCTGATGATTCTGTGGTTGGGGTTTTCTATAGCGGCTAGGATTTTAGTGCCATTGAAGTTGATGCTATGACCTGTGGCTTTCACATGTTGGACTAGTGAGGAAGTGTGTTCCAGCTTTTTTACTGCATTTTTGTGTTCATCCAGGTGGGTACTTATTCTTCTATTGGTCTGTCCAATGTATGTGGCCGGGCATGATGCACTTGTGGCAGATGAGGCATGAGGCCACTTCTATCACCTTGCCTGAGGGCAGAGACACCAGCCGCTTCTATCGGCTGATGAAAGCATCTGCTGGCGAGACATAGCTAGGTTCCCAACTGCAAACTCAACTGCGTATGTATACCATTGTCAAATATCAGATGACCCCAAGATTCCCACTGTATTTCTGCTTCCGAGCCAGCTGCTTTTCTTCACTTCCTCAGATAACCCAGTTTCCCTCTGCCCCTGATTTCCCACTGCAACCACTTGGATGGAATGGGTTGCAGGAGGTTCCCATTCAGTCCAAGTAGTCAAATATTTAGAATAAACAAGAAACAAAATCAAGGAACTAAATGGTATTCTTTTGACTAAAAGTAGAATACTCCTACAATGTAATGTATTCAATTCTCTATAAGATATAATGATTTCTTCTACAATCTTCAATTAAATGTTATGTTTGGCTCAGCATCACATTAATTGAATTTAAACTAGAGTCATCCCTTGATCAGAGTTGTAAACAGGAAATGTCCTGGTACATACATAAGCACAGAAAGGTAACCCAAAAGGCAATTTGTCAAGCAGAGTTCCAACTTCCTTACACAGACATCATTTCTTTATATGGCAATACATCATTCCCTACATTCTTATACACTGTGTTTTTGTGGTTTTTTCATCAGCCTGTTTTTCCTTGCTGTGGTTAAAGCAAACTGTTAAAATGAATGTTCTGTATAAAGGGGTTAATTTAGCAAATTGCAACATAGATTGTTTCCAGCATAGAATTGGGGTTGAAAGAAATTATAATATATTTTTACTTTTTTCTTATTTTCAAGCTTAAGGAATAGTAGAATTTTAACTTTAGACAAATTTTAGTCCTTACTGGCTTCTCTGCAGAGTCAGGAAGTTGATGCTGTTTGAAAAGACTTTTATTTGTGACAGGCTATTGTCAACTATCTTTTCCTTCTCAACATTTTTGCAATATTGTTTCCCCATGTTCAACTGAGATCAACCAGCAGGTATTCTGTCTGCCGAGGGAAGGATTATTGAGCTTCATGGTTTGCTGCTGACATTTTTCCTGGTCTCTATAATATCTCTAGGATGCAATACTCCAGGAAAACTTCAGTTTTCCCCAGCTTTTTCTTGTCCATTCTTGTACAAACAAACATGAGGCATGTACGTTATTGATGAAATGCTTTTGGAATATAATGTACTTAATCAAGGAAAAATTGAGATTCTTCCAAGTTGAAACTAGGATGAAATACAGCAACAGATGAATTTGGATGAAGAATGGGACTTGTCCCTTCAGCTTTAGCTTCCTCTGTCTCATCATTGGTTAAATTAGGAATTTAGTGGTTTAACACATTTGGTCCTAATTTAATTATCTCAGATTACAGTGATTCAGATTTTGTGAGACTGGTTGCTCTCTGCAGTTTACCATTTTCTATCTGTTAAATCCTTAGGAATTTAATAGTTATAACAGATAATACTTGGTCAGAAACATCTTGCCATTTCCTAAGAATTCAGTGCATTAGTCATAATATTATTTCCTCCAATTTATTTCTAAAAGAATAAGCCTGGATGGTAGATTGGCACAAAGTCATGATTAAACATGGTCTTCAATCCCAATTCAGAAGTATTCTGTTATTGCAAATTCTAGAAATGGCATTTTTGATTAAAAATAAACTTTCCTCCCACACTTTTGCTAATAGTGTAAAAGTTCTGATTGTTATTGTGGGTAATGTACCATCATTTACAGCAGTGGCACTCATGCAAACTGAAAGACACAAGAGGTCCATTAAAGTGGTCTGAGAATTGTTAAAACTAAAAGGAAAGTCTGCTTTTGTCTCCTCCTTGTTGCAAAACTGTTCTTCCAGAAGTTTCATATAAGCAATTATGCCAAATTTCAATTTGCTTTTCTATTTCAGTACTGTTAATTGCTTCTCTTTTGTGTTAGTTCTGCCTGTTGGAATAAACAGAACAATGCTTCTATCTAGGTGGTCCCACATTTTTTTCCCAACACATCCTTGCTAGGTTTTTTTTATGCCTTGGACATGGTCCAATTCTGAAATTTATTTTGTTATTGCTTGGGGATAAGAATGAAAAAGGTAATTGAATTAGGCTTTGAAGAAGAATTACTTATTTGTGGATGGATTTGTATTTACTTTTCTGATTTGCCAGCACTTTTTTGTCAGAAATGTTAAATAAGTGTGTGTGTGTGTTTTTTCTGTCCAACCATAGGTTTTCAAAATAGAAGAGAAATTAGAACTCCATATCTGAATACAATCATATGTGATTAAGGGAAACCATTCAAACCTTCCTGAGTAATTTATCTATGCAACAGCAACTACTTTACTTGTAGACCCAGAGCTGAATACATTGTAAATAGAACTATGTATTTTATATATGCCAGGAATGACCTCATAAAATCTGAATTATATAGGTTGAGGTCACTTTCAAGTTCTTTTTTATGAAAATTCTTTGGTAAATATAATGAAAGTAGATTTTGTGTTGACTGTAGGTGCTAATTTCCATTTGAACACCTCTGTTAGTGGTCACTGGGTTTCCTGCCAGATTTAGTCATAGATGATTATCATAAATCATCATCTTCTGGGCACCACATAATCCACATCTAAAGCATTCTAAAACTCCTGGTGGATGGCTAAAGTCAGGGCTAAAAGTTCAGAATGAGAACCACAACAATCCTCAGACATAAAGTTGATCATCATTTTGGAAGTAACATCATCATTCTCTGTTTTGATAAGAAACTGTGATAGGCCTGCCATAGCAGTAATTTTATAAGAATACTCACAACGGGGTCCCCAAATTACTTAAGACATTAGTTTTTCTACCTTCTTGCCTTATTTCATGACTGCAGTCTAGAATTCTTCTTTTTCCCAGTGATATACAGTATAATAACAATTGTACCAAATTAAAAAGAATACTGCCATAGGTATTTAAGGCTAGATTTGAAAATAAGTTAAACAGGCTCAGAAAATCCCACACTTGACTTTTCAAGAAGGAACAAACTTGGCAATAATAATTACATTTGTTGTTATTTAAATATGGCCTTTTGATTCCTATTTTTTTTTCCCTGTTGATGGTAAAGATGACATATCCAGTCCAAACTCTATTGTAATATCTTGGCTGTATATATGGACAGGGTGGAGCAATAATTTTCTGCTTCAGATAATGTTTTTCCATACAGTTCCAAATTGCCCATGTAAAGGAGATATGATAATCTGGCAGATATTTTGATATTTGATAGCCATGACCTGATTCATTCAGTATTGTTAACAGAGGAATCAGTGCAATGACAAATAATAGTGATGATAGTGTGTCTTCTTGAAAGGTGCCTTTGTTGATATTAAACTCTCCCAATCTGTCATCATTGACAAGCAAGTTTATCTTCCCTTATGTCATTGATCTTTCACAAATGAAGGCAAATATCCTAGGATGCGATCTGAGTCAGTCACTGGAACCAGAGGTTTAGTCTTCTAAGTTTTTGAATTATGCTTAAGCCCATCCTCAGGGAATTTCCCTCTAGCAGAGTGTGGAGAATGTGTCACTCTCACTCTGCTAGAGAGTGTCAGACTGTGTCATTGATCTTTGAACAAAGTTTCTTAAGCCCATGTCCCACTGCACCAATGGATGCAAAGAGGATGTAAAACGGACAAAAAAGCTTGCCATCCGTTGGAAAACGCAATGCATCTGTTGTGTACTCATTGCATACATGTTTCATAAACTCTATCCATTGAGCATCCATCCACTGAGATTTCATCCACACAAGAAGTTTTGAGCTGCACAAAACTTTTTGAACGGATGAACTTTCCACTGCGTACGATGTACATCTGCGACATATACGGGCAACAAACGTTCTATGTCCGTTATCATCCGGTAAACGTCTGCTGAATCCTCTCTGCATCCTCTGGACATCCCCTCAACTCACATCCACTGCAGCTGAAAATGGAAAGAGGGATGAAACTAAAGGTGCACGGAAAGTCTACACAGCGTTAGTAGCATGGAAATAGAAAGGATGGAAGCATTTGCATCTCATATATAAAGCATTAAAATGGACAAAACGTTTGTATATGGGATATATCTCGGATATTTAGGATGTCTGGAGTATGCCTAGAGTATGTCGAAGGACACCTAGCGGAAAACCGATATTTCCTATAAAAAGGGGAAGGAAATCACCTGGATCTGAGTATGAGTCCAGCAGCCGTAGTGTACAGACCTTTTCACCCTTGGTCTTGCTCTTCCACATAGTCCATTGATCTCCACCATGGTTCATAACACAGTCCTTATGGTAGCTGCGATCATTCAACACCAGAACCAAACCCTGTTCAGACTGTTTCACCTTTTCTATGCAAGGAAAAGAAGGAGACGTTCAAGAGCTGTGTGGGTCCAAGGATGGATTGGGAGAAAAATGGAGTTTGGACTGTATGACAAGCTGATGGTGGAGCTGAGGAATGAAGACACTCATGCATTCCAGCACTTCATGAGGATACCACCAGCCATGTTTGACGAAATTGTAGAGCGTCTGAGACCCAGGTTGACAAAGCTGATCACCAACTTCCATCCCAACCTGGACCCTGAACTGAAGGTGGCACTGACTCTGTGGCACTTGGCTTCTGGAACCACATACAGAAACATGCAGTATGCCTGGAGGGTGCCACACAACACTATCAGCAAAGTGGTCAGAAAAGTGGTGCAGACCATCATCGAAGAATACATGGAGGAGCTCCTCAGGTGCCCCACCACTGAACAAGGCTGGAGGAAAGTTGCAGAACAGTGGTATCAGAGGTGGAACTTTCCCCACACCGTTGGAGCCATAGATGGGAAGCATGTGGCCTGCAAAGCTCCAGCCAACTCAGGGTCCACTTATTACATCATCCTCTTTGCATTGGTTGATTCTGACTACAAGTTCATGTATATCTATGCTTCAGGCAATGGGTCAGCTTCAGATAGCCAGGTATACAATGCCAGTGACCTCAAGGATGGGCTGGAATGCAACCTCATTATGGGTTTTCCAGATCCAGACCCCCTACCCAATGACACACAAGAGGTGCCCTACTTCATCATGAGTGATGACGCCTTCTCCCTCAGAACCTACCTCATGAAGCCGTACAGTTCAAGATACCTCACCCGTGAAGAGAGGATCTTCAACTACAGGCTGTCCAGGGTAAGACGGGTGGTGGAGAACGCCTTTGGCATCCTGGCCAACAGGTTCCAGGTACTTCTCACCACCATGCAGCATCACCCAGAGACTGTGAGGAGCATCGTGGAAGCTTGCTGCATCCTGCACAATCTCATGTGCACCCGCTACCCAGTGTTGCAGAACAGGCTCATGGACCGTCAACAAGGCAATGTGGACATGGAGCCTGGTGAATGGAGGCAAGGACGTAACCTGATAGACACTGAGGATGTACAAGGCCCCAACAGAGCTTCACATATAGGGAAGAAGCAGCGCAACCTCCTGAGACACTGGTGCAACTCCCCAACTGGAACAGTGGAGTGGCAAGACAGGATGATAGATGGTTAATGGATGCTTCCTTGAGCCTGTCTCATAACACTGATGAAATTGTGCCATGTATGTTGAGTGGTCCTACAATGAATAGGGCATTAATAAAGAGCTTTTTTTATTTTGAAATGTGTTGATCAATGAATAAATTGTTATTGATAAAAAAGGGCCCTATGTGTGGCAGCTGGGAGGGTGGACCATACAGTCCCACTATGCTTGCACTGGAGGTTTATCTATCCCACACGTATCCTTACCTATCCCACAACTATCCTTACCCATCCCACAAACATGCAAAGGTTTAACCATTTTTTCAAAGTTTTCACCAACATTAAGTAAAATTAAGTTAAAAAAATGAACCAAGTGTGTTAAGAAAAGATAACCTTTATTAATAACTGTTTTAAGTAAACTGTATGACTTTATTAAAAAAGCAAAATGAACCAAGTAAAGTGCCTTAAGCAAATATAAAGTGAACAGGTAACAACTCAGTCTCTGGCACTATTCTCAGTCACTCTGAGGCATGTCCATGGTCTCAGCTGTTAAGTGGGCAGGGACTGTGGAGGTGGATGTGGCTGGAATGCTGGTCTGAGGCACCATTGGGGTGCTTGGCCCCGAGAGTACAACAGAGGATGGTGTGTTCAGGAAGCTCTCAGAGAGCTGACTCAGTCCCGTGAGTTTGAGAGGCCCTTCATCAAGTACCTGGGATGTCAGGCACAAGACTGATGACAGATTGTCTGTTGATGGGCTTGGCTGTGGGGTGGAGGAAGGAGGAGTGTAGTGGGGCTGTCTGGTCTGCAGCTGGGCGAGGTGTGGCATCTGTGGCATGCGATGAACCTGGGCCTGGACTGGGAAGGGCTTTTTCTGCTGTAGGAAGTCCTGGTAGTCGTAGCCTTGGTAGGTGAGAGGCTGTTGAAAGCCGTGGAAAGGCGGTGACATCACCTGGGGTGGAGGAGCAGACCTGGACTGGGTCGGTGCAGGTTCAGCTGGATCTTGAGGGTTGTGCAGCTGTGCTGTTATCTTTTGCTTCATCACCTGGTATTGGGCCTCAGAAAGGTCCATGAGGGTTGGCTCACGTAGGTGATGAAGGGCTTCTGGTCTGAGGATGGTATATCGCTGTGGACCAGCTGAGAGAGAAGTTCTGTGCTGGTCTTGATTGTGTCCCTGATCTCCAACAGGACAGTGTGGCTCTGGCCCTCCAGTCTCCCTCTCTGCCTGCATCCTGTGGAGCTGAGGGTGGGTGTGGGTTGGTCTCTGGTGGCTGCCGCTTCTTGCTCCATTTGTGACAGGGGATCCTCCAAGTCCGCCAGCATGGTGAGTGCAGCTGTCGGGGGGGTCTCTGCCATGGAGCCCTCCGAAGACAGCTGCCTGGACAGGGCAGCTGTCTCCTGGCTGAAAGAGGACTAGCTGTCTGTGGGCTGTCTGAGGGAGAGGGGTGTCAGAGGGGCTTCTCCTCGGTGGTGGATCTCACCCTCCAGGAAGCTGCACTTGGCCATGACGTACATCTCCTGGTCAGTGAGCTTGACAGTGGCCTGTCCAGATTTCTTCAGGTGTAGCTTGCCATACCAGGTGTGCATGTGTCTCCACCATCCCAGGAGGACATCCGCAGTGTAGCCCAGGCTCTCTGTCTTGTCTCTCCAAGCTGCCTGCTTCTTCTTGGTGTCACGATACAGTCTTTGGCCCTTTCTCCAGAGGTACTCGTTCTCCCTCAACCATTCCAGCACCTCCTCCTCATGCTCCTTGGAAACGGTGTACTGTTTCCTCTCTCCCTTCTCCTTCCCTTGCCTCTTCCTCCCTCTGGCAGGACCTTCAGCAGCAGGGCCTTCAGGGGCTTCACCAGCAGGGCTTTGAGGGCCTTGGGGCTGCTCCACCACAGCAGCAGCAGCAGTAGCAGGAGAAGCACCAGCAGCACCAGCAGGAGAAGCACCAGCAGCACCAGCAGCACCACCATCAGCAGCACCAGCAGCTTCAAAGTCAGTGCCAGGGGTTGGGATGGTCATTCTGTCCTTCTTGCCAGGGCTGGCAGGAGTAGGCACAGGCTTTCTCTTCTTCCCTGACTGATGAACCATGGTGTTATTTGAAGATGTCTGTAGCAGCACGTCTTTCCTCTGAATGCTGACTGCATGCGAGCTGCATCCTTTTATATCCGCGGAGCTGATGCAATTCATACTCCCCGCATGCGCAGTGAACGCTTTGCATCTGATATACATCCGCTATGCATCCGCTTTGCTTCCTATAGGCGTCCGTGATGCATCCGCGTCATTCGCTATGCATCCGCCCCTTCCGCTATGCGTCCGCTTTGCAATTCTCCCCCAGAAGCCCTTCGGATGTGTCATCCGCTTCCATCCGCTAGGCTTCCTGTGAACATCCGCTTAAACATCCCCGCTACATACTTCCCCCATCCGTTCCTTTCCGTTCTTTTCCGTTCTGTTTATGCAAATTTGGGCCACTTTTTGGAGCGGATAACAACGGATGGAGCCACCCCCGAAATTTTGCTCGTCTGCTGTGTCCTTTTTCCATACGTTTTGCATCCGTCGGCCAGTGGGACCTAGCCTTTATATTTCTACTGATACCTGTTATTTCTTGACATCTAATCATGTGGCAAAAAGTCAAATGCCATCTAGTAAATAGTCAAGGCTGTATTCAGATTGGTCTTTCTTCTCTTGCAGTTTTTCCAGCCAAGTTGTCAATTAAAAGCTAATCTTTTGTTCCTCTGCTATTTGGGCAGTTTCATTTCTGCTCACGTGGAAAGAGCTTGTTCTCAACAAGATGCTGTTGGAAGGTATCAGCTATGACAATACCACAAATACCTGTGAATCTTCTTGGATCTAATAATTATTTAGAATAAACTGGAGGAAAATACCAGATCACTTGTGTGACCTTTATCACATGCTGGTCCTACTTTTCATAACTCTTATGAACCCCTGAGGTCGAAGTCATATGTGGCTCAATATTGGAGAATCTCTTGTTTAGTATTACCATTTTAAAAATATATCAAAACTGATCGCAATGTCACTTAATAAGATGTGGTTGTTTCTTAAAAGACAGAAATATAGCATTGGGAAGCTGAATCCTTTAGTAATTGCTATGCTTTCCCCCTTTCCTGCACAAGAGTGCCCCACAGTTTCAGACACAAGCTCAGATTTCTCTTTTAGACAAAAGCAAAGCACACACTTGTAAATCAAGGAAATATGATTTTCAGAAATGAAAGACCAATATTACATTGTGTCAAAATGCTGTAGCATGATTAAAGTAATTAAAATAATGCAACTTTTTTATTGTCTAACTAATTATGCAACTTGTTTTATTGTTCCACTCCTCCCTCAAAAGAAAGAAACACAAGGGAATGGGTGGGACACATATTTTTTTAAAAATGCAGCTTTTTCTTCTTTTTTCATCTTAAGATATTTCATACACATTCATACACCGAGCTACGTCTCGGTGTTACAGCTGCGATCTCGGGGCTCTGAGATCTCAGCTGATATTTTTGCCTCTGGTCGGTTCTAACGGACCTAAACCGTCCCGTAGAGACGGGGATTGTGAAGGGCATAGTCCCAGGATCCCAGAGACATCGCAAAATCTCTGGTTTGATCCGGGAGAAGCCCTTTTGCTGGAAGCAGAAAGGCAGCCTCTAAAGCTGCTGAAGTCGGGACAACTCCGGAAAGAAAGGGATTTAAATGAGCGTGTATCGGTTGGGTGAGAAATTCTTTTGCATTATAAATTGATTAAGACTTGAAAGGACATCCTGAACAAAGAAGAAATCTGTGGCTTTATTTTTCTTTTGACTGAACCTGGGTTGAGCGGCGTTTAAGTGATGTCAAATTGAGACTTGGATTATTATTTTTTTCTTATTTTCTTTGAGGACTTTAAGGTGACTTTGTAGGTAACCGGATTGAATTTTCTCTTATATATATTTTTATTTTTCACTTGATTTTTATTTTTTATCTTTTTAACTTTCTTTTTAGGATAGAGGCTCCCTTTGACTATCTTTTTCTTTTGTTTGAGTTCTTTATAAACATTTTTTCTTCTGGCTGGGGGGGGGAAAGAGTATTTAGAGATGCTGTAACACTGCCAACTAGAGGCTTGAAAATATTTTATTTGAATTGGGGAGAAAAGCACTTCTTTTCAAGGACATTTTAATGTGATAAGATAGAGGGAGAATACAGTAAAATATTATTACAGGTGCTCTCTTGGACTCTTATCAATATCTCAACATTTGAGGTTTGGCTTTGAAGCTGCTGGAGAAGACAGTCATAATAAGAGCCTTGGATAAAGAAATAAAGTGCAGTGTACAGTGTATATATATATATATATATACTTTTGAAATACCTACTCGCCAGCCTTTTTGGTTAATTTTAACTCTAGCATTTTTGCTTTTTATTTCAAAGGGAAAGCCTCAGAGTTTTTTCTTTTTTCTTCTCCTTCTTTGCTTCTTCCATCTATTTTAATTGGATTAGGGTCTAGAAGAACCTGAAGACCTTTCTTTTTCCTTTTTTCTTTTTTCTTTTTTGGCTTTGGGCTTTTTAATATTGGATTTTTTCTTTTTCTTTTTGATTTTTTGGACTATATTTGGTTACTATACCAGCTGGATTTAAAGTCAAAGAGAGCTTGAAGACTTGGAAATATTAAAATGAGCAGGAAGCCAAAATCATTCGGCGTTTTTGCTTCTACCTCTGCTTCCCCACCACTTGAAGGACAACTTTCAATTCAGACAATGTTGAAGCAAGATAAGGAACAAGAAAAAGTAAATCTACAGATGATTATGCAAGGAATTCAAGATATTAAGATAAAAATAGATACCATGGACAAAAAAATAGAGAAATCTGATGAAAATTTTAAACAAATGATGGGAAAATATGAGGAGAGATTCCAAAAAATTGAGGAAGAAGGAAAACAAAGAGAGGAGAAGATTGGAAATATTGACACTAGATTAACAGTGATAGAACAAGAAAAAAATGGGATGTTGAGGTGGGAGATGGAAAGATCAGAATTTTATCTTAGATTTCAAAATATAGAAGAGGAAAAAGGAGAAAACTTGGCTGTGATAATGATAGAAATATTGGCAGATCTTCTGGAAATTACTGAGGAAAAAATGATGGACGGAGTAGATGAGATATACCGAGTTTATACAAGATATGCGATGAGAAATAAACTACCAAAGGAAGTACATATTAGATTTACTAAAAAATCCATCAGAACACAAATACTACAAGTGGCAAGAGAAAAAGTATTGAAATATAAAAGCAAAGAGATTGTAGTTTTAAAACAAATACCTAGAAGAGTGAGAGAGATGAGAAGAAAATATCGATTTTTGACCAAAATGCTACTGGAAAATGAAGTGAACTACAGATGGCTGATACCAGAAGGACTAATTTTTACGTGGCAAGAGCAGAGACATAGAATTGATTCGATTGAAAAAGCAGAATTTTTTTATGCAGAATTTTTTGGAAGAAAAAAAGAGGAGGCAGAGAAAGAGATCTCATTAATTGAGCTTCTGGAGGAACAACTGGAGACTGAAAAAGAGAAAGGAGTTGTAGGTGGACAGGTAGACAGTAAAGAACAACGTGAAGTGAGAGCTACGAGAGTTGTTAGACCTAAATATAAAGCATAATCATGGAAGAAAAAAAACTGATTACAATGAATATAAATGGACTTAACTCAGCTGTTAAAAGAAGGAAAACTTTTCACAAATTAGAGAAATTAAAATTTGATATAATTTGCTTACAAGAAGTTCATATTAAAAAGCAACATGAGCATTTGTTAGTACAGCCAAAATTAGGGAAAATATTTACTTCTTTGATTCAATGTAAGAAAAGAGGAGTGGTTCTCTATATTAAAGAAGATATTCCAGCAAAACTGATCTACACGGATGAAGATGGAAGAGTATTAATGGTGGAAATAATGGATAATAATAAAAAAATACTCTTGATTGCAATTTATGCTCCGAATGATAAACAAGAAGAGTTTTATAAAAAACTACATATGGAAATAATTAGACTGGACTATGTTAACATAATCATGATGGGAGACTTTAATGGAATTGTGGACAATAAATTGGACTATATAACAACAACAACAAAACAAAATAGAAAGATTCTCCCTAAATCTTTTTTTTAAAATGACAGATGAATTAACCTTAAAAGATATTTGGAGGGAAAGAAATGTTAAAACTAAACAATATACTTTTTATTCTAATAGACATTTATCATGGTCCAGGTTAGATATGATTTGGATCTCAACAGAATTAATATCTACTATTCAAGAAACAAATATTGAAATAAGTACTTGGGCAGATCATAGTCCAATGACAATTAAATGGAAGGGACAAAAAAAAAGATCGAGATGGACATTAAACAATACCATTTTAAAGGAGAAAGATTTTATACAATGGATGGAGAAGGAATTAGTCTTTTTTTTTAAAGAAAATAAAAAAGAAGATACCTCAATACAGAATGTTTGGGATACAATGAAGGCATATGTAAGAGGTTTGATAATAGACTATACAAGAAAAAAGAATATTAGGAAAAGACAAACCTCTAAGGCCTTGGAAGATGAATATATAAGACTTGAAAAAGAATTACAGAAAATACCACAGAAAAAAGATATTAAATTGAAACTGGATGTAATTAAGCATAAAATGGAATTAATAGAGAAAGAAGAACTGGCACAGAAAATTAGAAATTCTAAACAGAATTATTTTGAAGATGCAAATAAACCAGGTAGATGGTTAGCATATAAACTGAGAAAGGAGAAGGAATCAAGAAAAATATTGAAACTAATAAATGATCAAGGTCAAGTTTGTTGTGGTAATAAGGAGAAAAAGGAAATTATTCGAGATTATTATGGACAACTATATAAACAAGAGAATATTGATGAGAAAAAAATTAAACAGTATTTACAGAATGCTAACTTACCGAAGATACCTAAAGAGACTGAAGAAATGTTAGAAAGCAATATAACAATGATGGAACTAAATGAAGCATTTAAAAGACAAAATAATGGGAAAGAACCAGGTCCAGATGGACTTCCGGCAGAATTCTATAAAAAATTTCAAGAATCATTGAACACTCCATTGTTAGAAATTATGAATGAAGTTATGTTAAAAAAGATGACACCCAAAACATGGTCAGAGGCTTATATTACACTTATTTTAAAGGAAGAGGCTGACCCGTTGCAAATTAAGAACTATAGACCTATTTCCCTATTGAATGCAGATTATAAAATCTTTGCTTCAATCTTAGCAGAAAGACTGAAAAAATATTTAAATAATTTTATCCATCCAGATCAAAATGGATTTCTACCAAAGAGACAAATTAGAGACAACATGAGAGTAATTTTGGATACCTTGGAATATTATGAGGCTCATCCTGAAAAACAAATGGCTTTGATATTCCTAGATGCTCAAAAAGCATTTGACAACGTGAACTGGAGATTTATGTTATTATTATTGGAACAGATGGGCTTTGCCAGAAAATTTATTCAAGCAATAGAAGCCATATATAATAAACAGACAGCAAAGGTAATGATGGAGGGAGAATTTACAGATCTTATTAATATAAGAAGAGGTACAAGACAAGGATGTCCCCTATCTCCTTTGTTATTCGTATTAACTTTGGAAGTGTTGAATAGAAATATTAGAGATGACAAAAATATAAAAGGAATGAAAATTAAAAAGGAAGAATTTAAACTACAAGCTTTTGCTGATGATTTAGCTTTTATTCTGGAAGACCCGTTAGAAACCGCTCCAAAATTATTGGAAAAGGTAGAGACATATGGTGAGATGGCTGGCTTGAAAATAAATAAAGATAAAACAAAGATTTTGACAAAAAATATGTTGTTGAGACAAAGAGAAGAACTGACAGATCTTTTGAAAATTCAAATTACAAACAAGGTTAAGTATCTGGGGATATATTTGACAGCAAGATGTAGCACATTAAAAGAGAATAATTATATTAAACTTAAACAACAGATAATTACAGATTTGAAGAAATGGGAAAATTTACAATTGTCATTAATAGGGAGAATTTCAACAATTAAGATGAATATTTTACCTAGAATTTTATTTCTCTTTCAAACAATACCAATTAGACTTGGAAAAGACTATTTTGAAGATTTAAATAAAACTATGTTGAAGTTTATATGGCAAGGTAAAAAAGCGAGAATAAAGTTAAAACTTTTGCAAGATGCTAGAAATAGAGGAGGTTTTGGCCTGCCTAATTGGGAATTGTATTATCAAGCTGCAAGTTTGATGTGGGTCAAAGAATGGATAACATTAAGAAAACATAGATTGTTGACATTAGAAGGACATGACTTACTGTTGGGCTGGCATGCTTTTTTATGGTACAAGGGAACTAAAACACAGGGGTATTTCAGAAGACATTATATACGGGAGTCTTTGTGGTTAAATTGGGAGAAGATAAAAAAACAATGTTATTTGAAAATTCCAATTTGGTTACGACTATTGAAGCATTTTCCTATCCTATGATCTATAAAAAGGAACAAACAGTTAGATATGGGGAACTGTTGGATGAAAAGGGTGGACTTAAAACGATCCAAAATTTAGAGGAACAAGGTATAAGGATGAATTGGTTTTCATATGCGCAAATACACTCAAGATATCTTGAAGATTTTAAAACGGAAGGATTCTATGATAAACAGACTGATTTAGATAAGATATTGATGGGTACTGATGAGAAAGTGATTAAAAAGTTATATGGTTATTTATTGGGAATTAAGCTGGAGGAAGAACAAGTTAAAGAAACTATGATTGCATGGGGGAAGAATTTTGGATATGGAATTGATTTAGAGCAATGGCAAAAATTGTGGTCTCAAAATTATAAAATGACAATGTCAATAGCATATAAAGAAAACTTGTATAAGATGTTTTACAGGTGGCACCTTCCCCCGACAAGAATAGCAAGAATGTTCAAGAATAAATCTGAAAAATGTTGGAAATGTCATCAGATACCTGGCTCATACTATCATATGTGGTGGACTTGTGAGAATGCTAGAAAATATTGGACTAAAATTCACATGTGGTTGGAAAAAATGACAAAGAAACACATAGACTTGAAGCCAGAGATCTTTTTATTGGGAATTTTACCTGATATATATAATAAAGACTTGAAATATTTGATTGTAAATGTATTAACGGCGGCTAGGATTGTATTTGCTAAAAACTGGAAGAATGAGAAAATACCATTGCAGGAAGAAATTATTAAGAAAATATTGGAATGTGCTGAGATGAGTAGATTGACATTTGAAATTAGAGAACAAGAAGATAAACAATTTTATGCAATTTGGGGTTTTTTTTATCAATGGTTAGATGATAAAATACAATAATAGAGCATTAATATTATATATATGAAGAGTTTTTTAGGATTGATTTGTTATGATTATACGACAAATTGTTTGAAGTATTGTTATCTCGCAAAGCATGAATGATTAAAAGTATAGTCAGAAAAAAAAAATTTTTTTATTTTTTTTCTTTAGTAATATTAGAATATGGATTGACAATATGAGTGGTTATGCAATATAATTGTAATTGACACTATAAAATGAATGCACAAAACTGATGAACCAACCGATACACCGGAAGTATATATGAGAGTAGATGTTTTTAATGTTTTGTATGTTTGTTTGTTTGTAGAAAATTAATAAAAAGTTTATAAAAAAAAAAAAAATGCTGTAGCATGATTAAAGTAATTAAAATAATGCAACTTTTTTATTGTCTAACTAATTATGCAACTTGTTTTATTGTTCCACTCCTCCCTCAAAAGAAAGAAACACAAGGGAATGGGTGGGACACATATTTTTTTAAAAATGCAGCTTTTTCTTCTTTTTTCATCTTAAGATATTTCATACACATTCTGGATTAATCTTCAAAGGAAAAGAATGGAATTAGGAGACTTTATTTCCAAAACGACAAAAGTGTTTAGGAATTTAGGTCACTTACCAGCCTAGGCTCATTTTTATTCACACGATCGGAAGATAGAATTGCTTCCAGTTCAATATATTCTTTTCATCGCATACTCAATATCCCACTTAAAGTCAGGCAATATTCATACTGTGAAGCATGACATGAATGTCCTCAGAAATATTCTGCAGGCCTAATTAATATAAAACAGGCAGTGGTTAGAAATATTTCATACAGGTAGTCCTTGACTTACAACAACAAGTAAGCCCAAAATTTCTGTTCTGAATTGAGGCATTTTTAAAATATGTTTTGCCTTATTTTATTACCTTTCTTGCCACAGTGAATCTGTCAAGTGAATCACTGCAGTTGTTAGTAACATGATTGGTAGGTGAATCTGGCTTCTCCATTGATTTTGCTTGTCAGAAGTTGATCTTATGACACCAGGACACTGCAATCATCATAAATAGGAGTCAGTTGCCAAGTGTCTGAAAATTTTGATTGTATGACCATGGGGATGTTGCAATGATTGTAAGTGTGAAAACTGTCATAAATCACTTTCTTCAGTACCGTTGTAACTTCAAATGGTCACTAAATTAAACACTGTAAGTTGAGGACTACCTTACTGCAGGCCATTTGTCTCCTTATTCTGAGCTTCAAAGTAGCATGAGCAATCTGTATCTGAAGGCGTCTTCCATTAGCAAGATATTTTCTGCTTGCCCCATTGCCTGTTCAGGCAATGAACCCATCACTTCTTGAGTATAGGAACAGAACATGTTGCCATTCATTTACTACCAACCCATTGGAAATGTACCCCATACTTATATTTGAAGCCTGTTTCAAAATGGTTGCTTTTTGTCCTATGTTGTCTTCCAGACTAGTCGTAGTATACCAGATGCAACTCCAATTGGCAACAGTCTTTTGCACCCCATTTCCTGTCCAGTAGCCAGTCACATAGGAACTGCTAGGCTCATATATTATTTGGTACTTGGTCACTGCCATTTTTACAATTCTTTGAGATTGATTCAATGATGGACTATTAACAGAATAACAGGTATATAGAGTTGGAACAGACCTTGGAGATCTTTTAGTCCACTCCCACCCCCATTCAGACAGGAAAACCTATAACATTTCAGATAAATAATTGTCTAATCTCTTCTTAAAAGCCTCCAGTATTGAAGCACCCACAACTTCTGGAGGCAAGTGGTTAATGACTGATTAATTGTTCTGTCAGGAAATTTCTCCTTCATTCTAGAATACTTTTTTCCTTGATTAGATTCCATCCACTGGTTCTTGTCCTGCTTTCAGGTGCTTTGGAGAATTTTGTGGCAGCCCCTTAGATATTGGATCACTGCTATCATGTCACCCTTAGTTCTTCTTTTCATTAAACTAGAGATACCCAATCCCTGCAACTGTTCTTCATATGTTTTAGTCTCCATCTTTATTGCTCTTCTCTGCACTGTTTCTAGAGTCTTTTAAAACAATATAAAAAACATCTTTTAATGACCAAAACAATTTGCAATTTTCCAAGGGTAGTCTTACCAAGGCATTATAAGTGGTACTAATGTTTCATGTGATCTTGATTCTATTTGCTTGTATAACTACAAAACGTACCTTCCTTTTTTTAAAAAAAGTTTAGGTTGCAAGTTAGGCTTGCTGCTAATTTTGTTTCTACCAGTTCTTCTTTGTTTAAGTTCCCAAAATTTTAGTAGATTTCACAGTTATAAAAAGAGGACAATTGACAATATTATAATTTTAATTTGATTTTCTTCCAGAGATTTTCATAGTAAAAAAAGAAAAGCAATCTCTACTGATTTTGTTCAGTAGAATTCTATTGATGGAATTTTAATTTCTGCCTTTTCTTGTATTTCTGATCCCACATTTTGTTTTTTAATACTCTAGGATTAAATAACAAGTAAATCCTCAACCTAGCTGTACAAATGTGAGTTTTCATTCACCTGGATGTGAATAAAGCTGTACATGTGTGTGGACAGAAAATGAAATTATTATTAATGGCTGCTTGAAAAAAGTGTAGTTGTTTGTGACCATACTATGTGAGTCATTTTGAAAGCTCAGGTCCCTCATCTTTAAATATTTTTTAAAAACCTTCTTCAAATTCAGGTTCCTTCACACTAATCTTTCTTTCGTCACTACCATTGCATAGAGTTGTATATATTTCCACATGTGGAGGAATTTCTTAATCATTATAATAGCTGTTGAATTGGCAAAAATCGCATAGGATTGAATAAAATGGGCAAAAATAATGTTACTCTTTGAATCCTGCAAAAATGCATAAAGATTGAAGGAAGGATAAATGTACATAGGTTGAGGAAAGGACAAACATCTGCTAGTTCAGAAATTATGCCAGTTTAGAAGTTGTATTAAAATCCATATTAAAAATTCAGTTCAGTTCTCTCCTTGCTTGCCTGGAAAAGTAATTAATGCTTAAATCTTAATTTGTCTTCCCCAATCTGGCTCCTTCTGGATATGTTTGGACTCTATAATTCCCAAAAGACTTGCTGGCTGGAAATTCTGAAAAATTACATACCCAATGCATTTGGAGGATGTCAGATTGGGAAAAGCCTGCTGCAAAATATATAAAATCTGAGTCACTGTGAACATCACAAATCTCTCTCCTATGCTGCTATTATTATAATACAAAAACTGTGATGGTGCAATGGTTAGAATGCAGCATTGCAGGCTAATTCTGCCAACTGCCAGCAGTTAGATCATGACTGATTTAGAGTTGACTCAGCCTTCTATCCTTCCAAGGTTGGTAAAATGAAGTTTCAGATTGTTGGGGACAATGTGCTGACTTTCTAAACCACTTAGAGAATGTTGAAAAGGACTCTGAAGTTGTGTAGAAGTCTAAGTGCTATTATTATTATTAGAATATTAATAATAATGCTATTATTATTAGCAATATTGATAGTAATGGTTGTAGTAGTAATAGAATTAATATTAGAAGAATGTTCAATGGATACCATCAATTGAAAATAATTTTGACCAATGTGATCCAAGAAGACAGTTTCCTCTGACGTTGCCCCTGCCCTTTGGAACATCTTACTTCCACAGAACTTCCGAAATAGTCTTAAGAGGGTTAGTTGGCATGGGTGTGTATGTTGGAGAATGAAATGTGACCCAGAAAGGGCCTTCCTTCCACCTTTAAAAATCTGTAATATTTTAATTTTAATATTGTTCTTAAACAATGTTCTTAATATTGTTCTTCATTTTATCTGTTTTTATTTATGCTTCTAGACCACTTTTTATATTTTTACTCTAAGCTGCTCAGAATCACTTAGGTGATATGGGCTATATAGAAATGTGATAAATAAATACATAAATTAATAAATTTGATATTCAATTTCTAAAAACCAAAACGGACTCTCTTTACATCTATTTCAAAAATCATGATTTTAAAATTATAATTTTTATTTTCCATCTCATATGTAGTCTATATGTTGGTTCTATATAATCTTATATTGCATTGGAATATTATGCAAATAGTGATTTAGTTTGCAAAAGTTGCATGTAAAAATAAGTAGACGAGAAACCATGTATTCATATCTTTTTCTCTGTAAGTTATCAGAGTCTCAATATTTCACAGTTTCTAGCACTTTGTTAACAGGAAATTTAAAGCATGTTTCTGTCAGATAGCTGTCTTGATAGATCAGTCTACATTTTTCTGCCAATAACCCTCTTACTGAATTAAAAAATCATGGTTATTTAACTGTCAGAGCTTAACAATGTTTGAGCCTCAGTCAAATATTTTCTTGGCTTAGGGCACAGAAATGATTTCAGATTACATTTGATAATAATTTTTGGTTCTCCATTATAGCAGACTCTCTCACACATTATATTCAAATATCACAATATTTAATTGATATTAATATCAAAAATTGACATAGGTTTGCAGCTTTAGTTTTACAGTGAATTAGATAAGGTATAACCTTGCTGCATAAGATAGGGACTATCAAACTCTGAAATCAAATGAAAGGACATCTATTATTCACATATTGTCAAATGAAAGTTCCTATTAAAATAAAAAGCATAACATTCATATAATTTCATCTTCAAAACTGAAAATTATCTGTCACCTCAGGATTTACTAGTTGTATTATAGCTCAAAGCAAATAAATCAGAGTTCCACACATCTTATTAATGTAGAGCAAGTACTATTGAAGCTATATGGACTCAAGTTTGTACATGGCAAATTCCATTGGTAAATACAAGATCCACAACTTGGGTCCATTTGAATCACATTTGTTGCATTGCAGGAGAAGAAACTCTGAAGCTCCAAAGAGAGAATTATTGTTGGTAAATGGAAGATGGTCCCAACGTGCTTTTTACAAAAGACAACTGGACTTTCTTTGTTTAGAATGAAAGTGGAAAATACTGGACAGACCAGAATATCTGGAGTCTCATATATGTCACAGTCCCCTACCTTTCTGGCTCTGTGGACCGGCTTTGTGGACTGGCAGTGGTGGTGGCAGCAGGAATGGATAGTTTCACATCCCCACAACCTAATCCAGCACATGAGCAAATGGAGCTTGGCATGCTTAATTGCTGCTTGCATGGTCTGTTTCCTAATGGAATATTGATACTGGTCCATGGACTGGGGTTGGGGACCCTTGCTATATGTTGTCAAGAATATAGGCAGTCTGACCATTCTTAGAATGGCTGCAATTGTAAGGTTGCACATAATATTTTAGTTATATACATGTGCCAAAAATCTAAACACAATTAATTTAAAATATAAACATAATCAAAACAAGGTCAATTATAGAAGAAAACACAGAAAATTGGGGAAGTAGCATAAAACATTGTGGTAAATATTACAGTTCAGTAAATTTATTGTTGAAATCTCTAGGTAAGAAGAAAAGTTTTATTTTGTACATAAAACTTAATTTAAAAATTACCATGTGAGATCTTGGAGCAGGACATAAACACAGATGAAATTATATACTAAAGATAGTCATTTTCAAACCCTTGAAATAAACTGATACTGAACTATCCTCAGTATCTAATTTTTACTTTTTTTTTTTCTGCAAATGCATGATACGGTGACTTTATAATAAAGTTTTAAATGTAACTTGAGGAAACACTTGACTTCTCAAAAATTTGTTTCATTGAATGCAATAGAATGTTTTCCCCCTTAATTATCTATAGGGCTGTATCTTCAGGCTAGGTCACATCGGCCAACGGATGCAAAACGTATGTAAAAAGGACACAGCGGCTGAGCAAATTTTCCATCCGTTGTTATCCGCACTCAAAAGTGCCTGAAATTTGCATAAACAGAGTGAACAACAACGGAAAGGAACGGACGGGGGGAGGATGTAGCGAGGATGTTAAGCGGATGCTCAATGGAAGCCTAGCGGATGGAAGTGGATGGAAGCAGATGACACATCCGCAGGGCTTCCGCGGGAGAAAAGCGAAGCGGACGTGCAGCAGAAGGAGCAGATGCAGAACGGATGCCTAGCGGATGACATGGATGCAGAGCGGACACCAAGTGGATGCCTAGCGGATGCAAAGCGTTCACTGCGCATGCGGGGAGGATGCATTGCATCAGCCCCGCGGACATAAAGGGAAGCAGCTCGCAAGCAGGTCACCATTCAGAGGAAAGACCTGCTGCCAGACACATCTTCAGCCAACAACCATGGGGAAGAAGAGGAAGCCTGTGCCTACTCCTGCCAGTCCTGGCAAGAAGGACAGGACCACCATTCCCTGGCGCTGACTCTGCTTCTGCTGGGGCTTCTGCTGCTGGTGCTGACTCTGCTGGTGCTGGTGCTTCTGCTGGTGCTTCTGCTGGTGCTGCTCCTGGTGCTGCTGGTGCTGCTGGTGCTGCTGGTCCTGTTGGTGCTGCTGGTGCTCCTCGTGCTGTTGGTGCTCCTGGTGCTGCTGTTGCTGCTGCTGTTGCTGCTGCTGCTGGTGGTGTGGTGGACCAGCCCCCTAGAACCTCAAAGCCCCTCTGATTAGGATGCAGAAGGCCCTGCAAGAGGAAGGAAGAGGCATTCGTGAGAAAAGGGTGAGAGGAGACAGTACTCCATTGCAGAGGAACATGAGGATGAGGTGCTCGAATGGCTGAGGGAGAACGAGTACCTCTGGAGGAAGGGACACAGACTCTCTTGAGACACCAAGCAGAAGCAGGCAGCTTGGAGAGAGAAGGCAGAGAGCCTGGGCTACAGTTCGGATGTCCTCCTGGGGTGGTGGAAGCACATGCACACCTGGTACGGGAAGCTGCACCTGAAGAAGTCTGGCCAGGCCGTGGTCAAGCTCACTGACCGGGAGACCTACATGATGGCCAAGTGCAGCTTCTTGGAGGGTGAGATCCACCACTGAGGAGCAGCCCCTCTGTCAACCCTCTCTCTCAGGCAGCCCACAGACAGCCAGTCCTCTTCTGGCTAAGAGTCAGCTCCTGTGTCCAGGCAGGTATCTTTGAAGCTCCCCACGACAGAGACCCCCCCAACAGCTGCACTCCCCGTGGCAGAGCACATGGAGGACCCCCTGATGCAGTTGAAGCAAGAAGAAGCCATTGCCTCCAGACACCCACCCACACCCACACCCAGCTCCACCTCCACAGAAAGCAGGCAGAGAGCCAGACCGGAGGGACAGAGCCAAACTGTCCTCTTGGAGATCAGGGACACCATCAAGAGCAGCATAGATCTCATCTCTCACCTGGTACAGTCCGACATACCATCCTCTAACAGAAAGCCCTTCCTCACCTACGTCAACCAGACCCTCATGGAAATGCCCGAATTCCAGTACCAGGTGATCAAGGAGAGGATCACAGGTCTTTTGCACCACCCTCCAGGCCCAGCTGAACCTGCTCTGACCCAGTCCAGGTCTGCTCCTCCTCCCCAGATGATGTCACAGCCCTTCCAAGACTTTCCACAGGCCCTCACCTACCAAGGCTACGGCTACCAGGAGTTCAGGCCTTCCCAGTCCAGGCACAGGTTCATCGCACACCACAGGTGCCACTGATGCCACCGATAGAACCAATGCCACAGGTGCCACCGATGCCACCCATGCCACAGATGCTGCCCATGCCACAGATGCCACCAACGCCTTACCTCGCTCACCTGCAGACCAGACAGCCCCACTACACTCCTCCTTCCTTCACCCCACAGCCAAGCCCAGCCTCAGAACATCTGTCATTGGTCTTGGGGTTGACACCCCATGTCCTGGAGGAAGGGGCTCTCAACATCATGGGATTGAGACAGCTCTCTGAGAGCTTCCTCCACACACCATCCCCTGTTGTCCTCTCGGGGCCAGGCACCCCAATGGTGCCTCAGACCAGCACTCCAGCCACTGCCACCTCCACAGCACCTGGACCCTTCACCCCTGAGACCATGGGCACACCTCAGAGTGACAGAGAAGAGTGCCAGAGACTGGGTTGCTACCTGTTGACTTTATCTTTTCTTGGGACACTTTACTTGGGTCATTTTGCTTTAACAGTTTGTTATGAATAAAGTTTATCTTTGCTTCACACACTTGATTCATTTATTTTAGTAAATAAAGTCTTGGTGGAAAGTTTTAGAATTGGTTTAAGCCTTTGCATGCTTGTGGGATGGGTAAGGATAGCAGTGGGATGGGCAGGGATACCTGTGGGATGGGTAATAGCTGTGGGATGGGTAAGGATAGCAGTGGGATAGATAAACCTCCAGTGCAAGCATAGTGGGACTGTATGGTCCACCCTCCCAGCTGCCACACCTATGGCCCTTTATTATCAATAACAATTTAACCATTCATCAACACATTTCAACATAAACACAACTCTTTATTAATGTGCTGTTCATTGTAAGGCCACTCAACATACATGGCACAACCTCATCAGTGTGATGAGACAGGCTGAAGGAAGCATCCATTAAGCATCTACCATCCTGTCTTGCCACTCCACTGCTCCAGCTGGGGAGTTGCACCAGTGTTTCAGGAGGTTGCACTGCTTCTTCCCTTCACGTGAAGCTCTGTTGGGGCCTGGCATATCCACAGTGTCTATCAGGTTTACTCCTTGCCTCCATTCACCAGGCTCCATGTCCCCATTGCCTTGTTGGCAGTCCACGAGCCTGTTCTGCAACACTGGGTAGCGGGTGCTCATGAGATTGTGCAGGATGCAGCAAGCTTCCATGATGTTCCTCAAGGTCTCTGGGAGATGCTGCATGGTGGTGAGAAATACCTGTAACCTGTTGGCCAGGATGCCAAAGGCATTCTCCACCACCCATCTTGCGCTGAACAGCCTGTAGTTGAAGATCCTCTCTTCATGGGTGAGGCATCTGGAAGTGTAGGGCTTCATGAGGTAGGTTCTGAGGGAGAAGGTGTCATCCCCCATGATGAAGTTGGGCACATCTTGTGTGTCATTGGGCAGGGGGTCTGGATCTGGGAAGCCCATGATGAGGTTGCATTCCAGCCCCTCCTTGAGGTCACTGGCATTGTATACCTGGGCATCTGAAGCTGACCCATTGCCTGAAGCATCGATCTACATGAACTTGTAGTCAGCATCGACCATGGCAAAGAGGATAATGCTGAAGAAGCCCTTGTCGTTGAAAAAATTGGACCCTGAGTTAGCTGGAGCTTTGCAGGCCACGTGCTTGCCATCTATGGCTCCAACGGTGTTGGGGAAGTTCCACTTCTGATACCACTGCTCTGCAACTTTCTTCCAGCCTTCTTCAGTGGAGGGGCACTGGAGGAGCTCCTCCTTGTATTCTTCGATGATGGCCTGCACCACTTCTCTGACCACAATGCTGATGGTGTTATGGGGCACCCTCCAGGTGTACTGCATGTTCCTGTACATGGTCCCGGAAGCCAGGTGGTGCAGAGTCAGTGCCACCTTCAGTCAAGGGTCCAGGCTGGGCCAGAAGTTGGTGTTTGCCTTGGTCAACCTGGGTCTCAGCCGCTCCACAACTTCGTCAAACATGGCTGGTGGCATTCTCTTGAAGTGCTAGAATGCACGAGGGTCTTCCTTCCTCAGCTCCACCATCAGCTTGTCATATACTCCGTACTCGGCTCTTCTCGTGATATATCTTCGGACCCACACACTTCTTGGACGCCTCCTTTTCCTTGTGTAGAACAGGTGAAAGAGCCTGTAGAGGGCTTTGCACTGTTGTAGAACAATGGTGGCTACCAAAAGGAGTGTGCAATGATCCATGGTGGAGATGACTGGATGCTGTGGAAGAGCAAGAGCAAGATGAAGGCTGAAGAGGTCTGCACAGCAGGGCTGCTGGACTGAAAGTGAGATCCAGGTGATTTCCTCCCCCTTTTTATAGGAAATATAGGTTTTCCCTAGGTGTCCTTCCGCATCCTCTATTCATCCTCCAGACATCCTAAATATCTGAGATACGTCCCCTATACAAACATTTTTTCCATTTTAATGCTTTATATGTGAGCTGCATCTGCTTACATCCTCTCTTTGTCTGTGTTACTAACGCTGCATGGATGTTCCGCGTCCGTTTCGCTTCCTCCCTCTTTCCGTTTTCCGCTGGAGCGGATGCGAGTTGCGCGGATGCACAGCGGATGCCGAGCGGATATAGCGGACGTGTAACGGATGTAGAACGTTTGTTCCCCGTATGTGTCACAGATGTAGAATGGACGCGGCAGAAAGTTCATCAGCTCAAAAAGTTTTGTGCAACTCAAAACTTTTTGAGCGGATGAAATCTCAGTAGACGGATGCTGGACAGATACAATGTATTAATCACGCATGCAGTGAGTACAGAATGGATGCATCACGTTAACCAACGGATGGCAAGCGTTTTTCTCCGTTTTACATCCTCTTTCCATCCGTTGGTGCAGTGTGACATGGGCTTTAAATTTGTAATTGATACTCTAATGTATTCCTTATGTATAGATTTAAAAAGGAAGGAAGGATGCCTATAAGTACAGTATTAAAAAATACTGTTTTAAAAAATCAGCGTAACTAAGTTTTAAAGCCCTTCAGAAGGTACCTATTTATTATTTTAAAAATCTTCCTTCAGTGAATATAAAGATTTTTTTCCAGTTAAAACAATCCTGCTAACTGGCATACTTCCTTTTTGACCTATTCCTAGCAAAACCAATTCTGAGTCATAGTTAATTTTGCTGATCCTTCTTCTTTCCTTCTTTTAAGATAAACTGATAAAAGTGTTGAGATTCATTCGTTTCTTGCTGAATCAGAATGTGTTTGTGAAATAGGAGAAAACATAAATTTGCCTTCATAGCTTTATGGAAAAATAACATTATTAAAAGCAGTCCATACAGCTGGTTCTTGCCTCCTTGCCAAATGCATATTGGCTGTGGCCCTTTTTGCGAGCATGGGGAAGAGCCAAGGGAAGAAAAACTAGTCTCAAAGGCTTTGAAGAATGAAATTGTACTATGGATGCTAAAGTATATATGTTATATTAAATGCAGTGTGCACAATATTAGAGTTCATTTTGTAAAATGCAGTTGGAAATAATTAATTCTGGAGCTTTAAAAGTTCTACTAACTTCTTTTTGTTTGCAAACAAGTTTATACATCTGCCCATCTAAGGACTAATTTGTAACTGAATGTATGATGAAAATTTAAGTATTATCAACCTCTGGTCCATATAGATAGTTTGCAAAGGAGATCTCTGGTACAGGCATTAATAAACAAAATATTAGAAATTCACTCAAGTTCACATTTTTTTTTGTTATTTTCACAGCATTTTACAAGATTTTGAGTAAGAATATCAAAATATCACAAAATTCATACAACTTTCATACAACTTCAATTATTCATTAAATAATAGTTTTTGTACCCTATGAGTATCATTAAGTGTTCTATGTTATGATTCTTAACGAATGTATCTTTTCTTTTATGTATACCAAGAGTATTTACACCACGACAAATTCCTTGTGTATACAGTCACGCTTGGCCAATAAAGAATTCTGTTCTATTCTATTCTATTCTATTCTATTCTATTCTATTCTATTCTATT
>BLBF01000022.1:35994150-36048987 GCA_015471245.1 Laticauda colubrina | reverse complement strand
TTCTATTCTATTCTATTCTATTCTATTCTATTCTATTCTATTCTATTCTATTTCTATTTCTATTTCTATTCTATTTCCTACAAACTTCATCCAAAAATGGCATGTGTCCACATTGTCAACCTCTGGATTTCAAAAGTCTCACAGTCACTGAACTAAGCATCTGTTGCTCAGATTTATCTGTTATATTTTTTCCCTTATGGGAATATATTTTTTCCCTTATGGGTCCAAAACTGAAAAACAAACAAAGAATAGCTTATAGCCAATCATAATTAAGAGAAGTTCCAATAGATCTTCCCTGTTTTTTTAAAAAAAATCAAATCACATTTTCTACTGCGAATAGGGCTGCAAAACTGCCAGATGATAATTAGACCAGTTTTAGAGATGCTCAGATAATATTAGACACACCTAGTGGAGTGATTGTTTGAAGGGAAATGACTTTACCAGACCTGTCAGTTTACTGCGGTAATCTTGTACTTCACAGTACTGTTGATAAATTGTTTTTAAAAAGTCTCTTGCAGAACAGCAAATCTCTTAACTACAGACCCTTTTTTCCCCTCTTCTTTTTCTGTCTTCCAACAGTTGCCTTTAAGTGTTGGAAAACATCTGGTTGAGGTCCTATTACAAATTCATGCTATACAAAAGAACTGGGCTGTTCTTAAATGCTTGTATTGCACATTCTTGCATTTTGCTTTTAATTTTCCCATCTGCTGCAAATGAAAATAAGCTCTGTAGAACGTTATGAAATAGGTTACATAAAGTTCATTGATGTAGAAAACATCTATTGCTGTTACGTATCTAAGAGCATTTTATTCAGATTGCAATAAACAAATATACTGAGAAGATACTCTCTCCACTCCTGTTCAACATTTATATGAAGCTGATGGGTGAGATCATCCATCACCATGGACTGAGGTATCATCAATATGCTGATGATACTCAGCTGTATGTCTCGGCTCATGGTGAGTTAAGTGTTGCTGTGTCCTCCCTCTCATAGTTCCTGGAGGCTGTTTGGGACTGGATGGGAAACAACAGTTGAAACGAAAACCTTGAAAGACTGAGTGACTCTGGGTTTGGGGTTTGTTGGCTCAGGGAGAATTGCTACTTTTGGTCTTGTATGGGGTGGCACTACCCCAAACAGACCCTGTGCATAATCTAGGGGTTATCCTCAACTCATGACTCCTGCTCAAAGAGCAGGTGGTGGTTGTGGCCAGAGGGCCTTTGTTCAACTGCAGGTTGTGCACCAGTTACACCCTTTCCTGGATCGGCAGTCCCTACACACAGTCACTCATGCCCAAGTCACTTTTCATCTTGATTATTGCAATGCACTCTACATGGGACTGCCCTTGAAGAACATATGAAATGTTGATGCAAAATGCAAGGGCCTGCATGGTTTTGTGCAGACCCTGGTGTGCACATTTTCACCTCTCCTGTGGGAGCTACATTGGTTGCCAATTTGCTTCTGGGTGCAATTCAAGGAGCTGGCTGTCACCTTTAAAGCCTTTCATGGCTTGGGACCAGGTTATCTGAGGGAACATCTCTTGCTGGTCACATCTACCCAACCCATTAGAGCGGGGAGGCAAGGAATGCTGCGGCTCCTATCCCTGAGGAAGATGCACTTGGTGGGAATCGAAAGAAGGGCCTTCTCCATGGTGGCTCCCTATCTTTGGTACATCATTCCCCCAAAGATTAGAATGTCTCCCTTTCCAATACTCTTATGGAAGGCACTGAAGACCTGGTTCTGCCAGAGGGTCTGGGGAACCCAGCGAGAGATGGAACCCATCAAATGGCTTGTGTGATCTGCTGTCATTGGGATGGAGATGGGAGTTGGGGATGATTTTTTATTTATTTTTTTCCTGATTTTGTTCTATTGTACTTTATTAATTTATTTGATTCTTTTTGTTAGTTTTTATTTTTTATTTTTTTTTAAATATGGTTTTACATTCTGTAAGCCACCTCGAGTCACCATGGCTGCATAGGCAGCAATATAATTTCAATAAATAAATAATAATAAATAAAGATATCATAGAATGCAGTGGTAGGATTCAACTATTTTTACTATTGTTTCTGTGGACATGGCTAGGTGGGTGCACTTTGTGTGTGCACACCAAATATGCACTTTGCACGTGCATAGAGGGTTTGATACTGACCTCCTGCAATCCTGCACTCTCCCTGTGTGTTCAACAGCTGACATGCGGCAATCCACAGCAGAGCTTCAAAACCAGGAAATAAAGGACAGTATAGAGCCAGGGCAGGCAGGCAGGCCCAGCAGTTGATCATCGGAGCGAACCAGTTCACTCACAGATGATCCTTGGAGATACCAGTTTGGCCGAGCCAGGCCAAACTGGTAGTATACCACCACTGATACAATGTAAAACAGAGATGTACAGCCAAGATACTACCTAGGTAGAGTACAACAATAGTATGTCTTTAGTCTACTATCTTCTGAAGTTGCTGCCAAATTACATTAAAAGCAAAATTGCCCAAGGAACAAGTAACTGAACTGAACTGAGAACTGAAGAAGCTTTTTGAATGAAAAGCAAAACATTTTCAAAGGAAAAAAAGTAAGAAAGTCCAGATACCTTTTGGAAAATGAACATTTGAGACAACTATGACCTAGATGATTGAGAGTCTCCATAAACATAAAATGCTCCAAGGAACAGTTTAGTATTCCCACTCATCTTGATGTAACTAGAAATAGGAAGAACTATTTTCTGCAGCTTAGGTGCCTTTCTTTCCAATCCAGCCAAGCCTTCCATAATATCTCTCTAAAATATCTGGTGGAACCTCCTGTTCCATTTTTAAATAGTTCAAGGTGCAGATGGGATGAAACCAATACAAAAATAGTGATGTGAATTTCTGGAGCTTCCCATCTACTGATTTATCTCTATATTCACCTACATCTTCAATCAAAACATGCTGTCTCTCATGGATTAAAGCCATACATTTGCCCTGTCATGTTTCTTAAAGAAATCTTTCCCAATCAATCTGTGTCTTTCCAATTATTTCTTATCTGAGCTCTAATTCAACAGATAATTATCTAGGAGTTGAAGTTAAACAACTTCAACTCCTAGATAATTATCTGTTGAATTAGAGCTCAACTCCTGAAGTACTGGAAAAATAACAAAATCTTACACTGATTAAAACTTGCATGTGATTTAAAAAACAAAGAAAATATTTTGCTGGTATTTTCTCTATGCTGTGAGAATTTCATGCTATTACCATCATGTTATTTTAGTTTTACTGGTGAAGGGAAGTATAGAAACATTAAAATGCATGACAAGTGTATCAGTTGAAGGGCTTGCTTTCTTCAAGTAGCCAATGAAGTATCAGTTAGCCTGAAGAAAATTAAAGCATATTGGCCCAAAGGGTCTGGAAAACCCAAGGTGACACAACAAGAAATAATATACTTTAAGCAGAAAAATGCACACCAAGATTGTTTTGATCTATTTCTACCATTGATAAGTGGTTGCTGTCCCTTCAAGTGATGCAGCAGCTACGAAGTTTAACTAAGCCATGAGTTGGCTGAGATGGAGATTCCAATACCGAATTTTAAGTATTATTTATTATTTTTCACTGAATCAAATTCTATTTTCTTGTGAATTCCTCTTATTTCTTGTGAATTCTTTCTCTTCATTGCATAAACATAAGATCCTCAATATTTTCTATATCTTCTACATCAAAGCAGTTTCTCCAAGGTATATTCATGAAGACAGCCACTGGGCTAGAAACCAGGAGACGGTGATTTCAATTCTCAGAGTGACCATGGGCTACTCACTTTCAGCCCTAGGAAGAAGGGAGTGAGAAACAACTTCTTGAAAACTTTGTGAATTAAATTGTAGGGACTGTCTAGGCAGTCTCTCAGAATTGGAAACAATTGAATTGGAAAAAAAGTGAAACCTTGACCAACACTCAATGATAATTAAAAATATATTGCAGTTGGAGCCTGGAATTGGTCAATTCTAAAGGAGGCTAGTATCTGAAAAATATTTACCTAACCTAAATATATCTTGGAATTATCCCTTAGTAAGGTGTCCAATACAATATCTCCTTAAAAGCATACGTCATAATGTTTGTTTTGAGTAAGGATATTCATGGCATTCTTTATACTTTTTTATTATACTTTTTATACTTTATAAAAAATATAATATATTTTTATACTTTTTGTAGTGTACTTTATACTTTTTTGGGGAGTATACTTTATACTTTTTGTACCCATAAATAACCCAGGCAAGTGGAAGAGAGTAGCAAGATTGATCTATGAAAAAAACAAAAAAGGGGTAGGGATGTCTTCTAAGTATCAGTATCAGGAGTTAAACTTTCTAAAGCATCACTCATTGATGGAAACATGAGGGAAGCTAATATGAGAGACAGCAATAAATGATACAGGTTTAGTCTTTCTTTTGCTTGGTTCTGCCACCTAATCACCAGCAATATGGGAGCTTTTATTTATTTGTTTGTTTGTTTGTTTTGTCAATTGCTTACAAGATAATAGATATCAGTAAAAGCATAGGAATACATGGATACATATAAGAAAAATAAAAGAAACAATAGGACAGAGACGGTAGGCACATTGGTGCGCTTATGCACGTCCCCTACAGACTTCTTAGGAAAGGGGTGAGGTCAATAGTAGACAGTCTAAGGTTAAAGTTTTTGGGGTTTGGGGAAGAAGCTACAGAGTCAGGTAGAGTATCCAGACATTGACCACTCTGTTGCTGAAGTTGTATTTCCTGCTGGATCATTGCTTCAGAAATATTTTCTTACCAGATTTCTCAATGCTTTTGACAATGATAGAGCTTCTAATCATTCTTAAAAATTCAGGGAAATATTCAGGTATGTATCTACCTTGAAAATAGCCCATGTTGAACTGTATAACATATCACCACAGGAAATGTTTTATGAGATTTTGTATTTTGTCATAAAATGCTTTACGATAACACACAATGTTGGTTCCCCTAGGTTTACCCATATTATAAACCTGTTGCACAAGTTGCATTGTCACAGTTTTCTAATGGTTGCAATTCAAGATGCTAGTTATCATCTTTAAAGTCCTATAGTAGCACAGGATGAGGTTATATGCAGGATAACCTCTTTCTGAGTATATCTGCCCATCCTGCCAGAGAGGATAGGATAGGCATGCTCCTGATTCCTTTTTTCAAATATAACTATCTTGTGGGTCTTTGTAAATATGCTTTTCCATTACAGCCCCTGCACAATGGAACATTCTCAACTCTGAGATCCAACAGGCCTCCATCCTTTTATCTTTCTAAAAAGAATTTAAAACTTGGCTCTTTCCACAGTCACTGGACGAATGAACTGAAAATGTGGACTGCAGAAGAGAAGTATGGTTATGGCACCAGATTTTTCTGGCTTTTTGTTTAGTTGGTTGGTTATATATAATAGTTTGTTCGTTGTAAGTTGCCCAATTTGTTTCTAAAAGTTGGTTTTAAAACATTTGTTTTCAATAAATAAGTAAATAAATAAATACTTGTTATGCTGTGTTATGCTCCACAGTGTTTAATTCAGTGGTTTGTTAGCAAGGCACAGATCTATATTTATTCTTCAGATGTCTCAATATGGAAATAAGACAATGATTTTTGCAAGAAAGAAAGAGCAAATCACACTGAGAACTGGTTGGTCTACATTCTCATACGTACAATGCTGAATTAATCTATTCATAAAATATTACTCTACTTATAGACTAGGGTTACAGCTCTAGATTAATGGACTGTCACATTCTGGACATTATCAGTGAAATGTTATGTTTTAGATTTCTTTGTAAATCTATACTACCCTTGTGTATGTTGTATTGTATGCTACCGTACTTTGCAAAGTAATGGTTTCTAATAATACTCAAAACAGTAGTTGAATTGCAGAAAGTACTAGCTAGGAGTGCCAAAAGTTTAACAAACGCTGCAATTGTCAGCAAAACCGGATTGCTTATTTTGTAACCATCAATCATTCTGTCTTGCATGCAATCAAAATAAACTTAACAAAATTCATCTAATACATTTAATTCTCTCCATGCAGAGTCTCTGATTCACATTTATGATATTCTGAAAACATTTTTGTGTGTTGCCAGCCAGCAAGGTCAGTATTTGTTTCAGGTTTATTATTTATTTTTCAAACTGTCTATGCAATGAAAAACATATTTCTTGCATTCACTCATATATTTTTTCTTTCCCTGAAGACTACCTAAAACATACTTTTCTCCTTTATATTACTGGAGCAGTCTTGATTGTATGTTTTTTCCATTACTCTGACTTTCTCAGAGATTAATCCTTTCATGAATCAGTAGTTGACTTAAGGCATTAGAATGAAAAATAAAACTCAAGGCAAAGAAGTAAATTAAAAAAAACCACACAAGTCAAAAACACCTAACAAATATATACTGATGAAGTTTCAATTGGTGATTATTAGGGATTATAACGAATAACTAGATGAAATTATTGATATATATGTGTCAAACAGATAGGGAATTATTAGAAAAGCATTTGAAAACAACACTACCTGTATACTGCTGTACAAAATCTATAAAAATCCATAGTGAAACTATATTTAGAACATTGTGTACAATTCTGGACAGAAATTATTACAAAAAATTCTGCAGAGCTGAAAAAGATCTATAATTTATTTTTTAATACAACAATGGTGGACTGTTCATTTCTAATTTAATAAAAGAAAGCAGTTAAAGCCAACCAACAATTTATAATGGCTGCAAAGTACACTGCTCAAAAAAATAAAGGGAACACAAAGATAAGACATCCTAGATCTGAATGAATGAAATATTTTTGTCAAATACTTTATTCATTGCATAGTTGAATGTACTGACAACAAAATCACACAAAAATTATCAATGGAAATCAAATTTAGCAACCCATGGAGGTCTGGATTTGGATTTACACTTAAAATTAAAGTGAAAAAAAAAACACTACAGGCTGTTCCAACTTTGATATAATGTCCTTAAAATAAGTCAAAATGAGGCTAAGTAGTGTGTGCGGCCTCCACGTGCCTGTATGACTTCCCTACAACACATGGGCATGCTCCTGATGAAGTGGCAGATGGTCTCCTGAGGCATCTCATTCCACATCTGGACTAAAGCATTACCCAACTCCTGGACAGTCTGTGGTGCAACGTGCCATTGGTGGATGAAGCGTGACATGATGTCCCAGATGTGCTCAGTTGAATTCAGGTCTGGGGAATGGGCAGGCCAGTCTATAGCATCAGTGTCTTCATCTTGCAGGAACTGCTGACACACTCCAGCCACATGAGGTCTAGCATTGTCTTGCATTAGGAGGAACCCAGGGCCAACTGCACCAGCATATGGTCTCACAAGGGGTCTGAGGATCTCATCTCGATACCTAATGGTAGTCAGACTACCTCTCGTGAGCACATGGAGGGCTGTGTGCCCCCCTAAAGAAATGCCACCCCACATCATTACTGACCCACTGCCAAACCGGTCATGCTGGAGAATGTTGCAAGCAGCAGAGCGTTCTCCATGGCGTCTCCAGACCCTATCATGTGTCATGCCCCTGGTGGAGACTGATTCTGAGGAAGAGGAGGAACAGTCAACAGGGAGTGGGAGTGTGGCTCCAGAGGTGGTAGAGGAGGCTGGGGGAAGGGCAGAGGCTAGCTGAGCAATCAGAGGAGGATCCAGGCCCACCCCTATCCATCCTAGGTCACACAGGGAGGAGAGGACCAGGGAAAAGCGAGGTCTATTCAGGAGGAGATTACCATGATCCTCCTCGTGGCTTGCAGCTGGGAGATATGTATATAAGTTTGTAACTGCACAGGCAGAATTGCTGGAGTCAAGGTTTAGTGTTTACTTTGAAAGAGGTTTATCTTTGTTGGCATTCTTCCCATGGACTCTCCTCGGTTATTTTCCTGGAGTTTATGATTAGTTATCTTGGCTTGCTTTGGAACTCTCATCAATGCGGTTTGTTTTGGTTTTCTTTTTGCCTCATTATTTACTTTTGTGACTTTAAACTGTGCCTAATAAAATAGTGTAGTTAAGTTGAAGGCCTTACTGGACTTTAATGTATGTTTGGGGTTTTGGGTTATTTTGAGAGACTACAGGTCATCACATCACGTCTGTCACATGTGCTCAGTGTGAACCTGCTTTCATCTATGAAGAGCAGAGGGCGCCAGTGATGAATTTGCCAATCTTGGTGTTCTCTGGCAAATGTCAAATGTCCTGCATGGTGTTAGGCTGTAAGCATAACCCACACAACCCTCATGAAAATGGAACTGGTTGCTCCTTGTCAGTGATCTTTGCTGCAACCTGAATATTGAGTGTGCCTTTCTTGTCTTATCAGACTCACAGTATTCAGTACCATTTCCCATGGTATCTTACTGGACCATGTAGAAGGTTTAGAAGTCTGGGACACTCTGCCTCTATTTTTATTGTGCTATCTGAGTGAGTAGCTCCAGTTTATAAGCATAGGGAAAGATGTGTTCATAGCCCCAATTGCTTACAATCCCTTTTATTTCATCATTCCACTAACATCCTTTTCCCTATCTCCTGTTTGTCCAACTCTTCACTTTCACTCCATGTTGTTCTATTTTCCTTTACTTCGAGGTCAATTTTTCCTAGCAGTACTCTTTGTAGTAATGAAATAATTTTGTCCATTTAACAATTCTTATTGTCCTTGTGTTTCACCCGAAACAATCAAACAAATCCTGTTTCCCTATAAATATACACAAATTAACTGATTCTTAAGTTTCATACAGAAAACAAGCAGTCTTTTTTTCTAAGTAAATACTCACCAGTTATTCTCAATCATATATGGGTACAGATAATTTAATTACTTTTCTACTGATTCTCATCTCAGTTCCACCCATCTGTCACCTAAGGAACTAATTAATTCCATATGTTGCATTCCGATGCAATGTTCCATAGTTTTCCCCAAGAGATGTTCCTAGTCCACAGAAGCACATATTAATAGGATTGCAATGGCTGTTATTATTGTGATCAGTTAGAAATAATGTATTAATTACATTAAAAAAGTGATAATCAAGAAAATATCTGCTCTAACTGCTGCCACCATCAACTGGGGTGCCACAAGGTTCTGTTTTAGGCTCAATACTCTTCAATATCTCACTAACAACAGATGAGGGTATAGAAAGGGAACTTACCAAGTTTGCAGATGATATTAAGCTGTCAGGAATAGCTAACACCCAAGAAGATAGGTTCAAGATCCAAATGGATCTTGACAGACTAGAAAATGGACCCTATCTAACAAAATGAAATTCAATGGAAAGAAAAGTCCTACATTTAAGCCCGTGTCACAGTGCAATAACGGACGCAAAGAGGATGTAAAATGGACAAAAAAGCTTGCCATCCATTGGAAAATGCGATGTACTCACTGCCTCCATTTTGCTTCCCCTCTATCCGTCCACCATCTGTTTATTGACATTTCATCTGCTCAGAAAGTTTTGAGCTGCTCAAAACTTTTGCGCGGAAAATGTATCCAATTCATCCGATCTGCATCCGCTATGCATCCGCTAGGCATCCGTTCTGCATCCGTTACGCATCCGCTATATCTGCTAGGCATCCGCGCAACTCGCATCCGCTCGGACGCAGGGAGGAACAGATGCAGAACGGATGCCTAGCAGATGCAGCACGGAAACAAAGCATGTAGAACGGAAAAAATGTCTGCAGAGGGGACCTATCTCGGATATTAAGGATGTCTACAGGATGCCGAGAGGATGCAAAGGGACACCTATACTGCCTGTAAAAAGGGGGAGCAACACATCTGGATCTCACTTTCAGACCAGCAGCCCTGCTGTGCAGACCTCTGCAGCCTTCATCTGTCTCTTCCTCTTCCACAGCAAACAGTCATGTCCACCGTGGATTGCGACAAAATCCTTTTGGCAGCCACCATCCTTCTGCAACAGTGCGAAGCCATCTACAGGCTCTGTGAACTCTACTACGGGAAGAAAAAGGGGCGGCCAAGAAGTGTCTGGGTACGAAGATGGTTCGCCAGAAGAGCAGAGTACAGACTGTACAACAAGCTGATGGCGGAGCTCAGGAACGAAGACACTTGGGCATTCCAGAACTTCATGAGGATGCCTCCAGCCATGTTTGACGAAGTTGTGCAGCGGCTGACACCCAGGATGACCAAGCAGAGCACCAACTTCCGGCCCAGCCTGGAACCTGGGCTCACGGTGGCACTCACTCTGCACCACCTGGCCTCAGGGACCACCTACAGCAGCATGCAGTATGGATGGAGGGTGCCACACAAAACCATCAGCATTGTGGTCAGAGAAGTGGTGCAGGCCATCATCGAAGAATACCTGGAGGAGCTCCTCCAGTGCCCCTCCACTGAAGAAGGCTGGAAGAAAGTTGCAGAGCAGTGGTATCAGAAGTGAAGCTTCCCCCACACCGTTGGAGCCCTAGATGGCAAGCATGTGGCCTGCAAAGCTCCAGCCAAGTCGGGGTCCACTTATTTCAATTACAAGGGCTTCTTCAGCATCATCCTCTTCGCCATGGTCGATGCTGACTACACGTTCATGTAGATCGATGCTTCAGGCAACGGCTCATCTTCAGATGCCCAGGTATACAACGCCAGTCACCTCAAGGAAGAGCTGGAACGCAACCTCATTGTGGACTTCCCAGATCCAGAACCCCTGCCCAACGAAACACAAGATGTGCCCTACTTCATCATGGGGAATGACGTCTTCTCCCTCACAACCTACCTCATGAAGCCCTACACCTCCAAATACCTCACCTGTGAAGAGAGGATCTTCAACTACAGGCTGTCCAGGGCAAGGCGGGTGGTGGAGAACGCCTTTGGCATCCTGGCCAACAGGTTCCAGGTACTTCTAACCACCATGCAGCATCACCCAGAGACCATGAGGAGGATCGTGGAAGCTTGCTGCATCCTGCACAATCTCATGCACACCCGTTACCCAGTCTTGCAGAACAGGCTCGTGGACCGCCAACAAGGCAATGAGGACATGGAGCCTGGTGAATGGAGGCAAGGATGAAACCTGATAGACACTGTGGATGTGCAATGCCCCAACAGAGCCTCACGTGAAGGGAAGAAGCAGCGCAACCTCCTGAAACACTGGTGCAACTCCCCAGCTGGAGCAGTGGAGTGGCAAGACAGGATGATAGATGCTTAATGGATGCTTCCTTCAGCCTGTCTTATCACACTGATGAGATTGGGCCATGTATGTTGGGTGGGCCTACAATGAACAGGGCATTTAATAAAGAGTTGTGTTTATGTTCAAATGTGTGGATCAATGCTTACATTGTTATTGATAATAAAGGGCCAAAGATGTGGCACCTGGGAGGGTGGACCATACAGTCTCACTATGCTTGCACTGGAGGTTTATCTATCCCACAGCTATTACCCATCCCAAAGGTATCCCTGCCCATCCCACTGCTATCTTAACCCATCCCACAAGCATGCAAAGGCTTATACCATTTCTAAAAGTTTCCACCAAGATTTTATTAAAAAAAAAAAGAAATGAAGCAAGTGTATGAATCAAAAATAGACTTTACTAACAAGAAGCTATAAAACAAAAATGAGTCTCTGGCACTCCTCTTGGTCGCTCAGTCTCAAGGTTGAAGGGTCCAGGTGCTGTGGAGGTGGCTGGTGCTGGAGTGCTTGTCATCAGCTCCTCCAGAAGCAGAAGCAGCAGAAGCCTCAGCCCCAGAAGAGCGAGCCTCTGCTGCAGAAGCCCCAGCAGAACCAGAGTGAGGGCCAGGGGGCGGGATGGTAGCCCTGTCCCTCTTGCAAGGGCTGGCAGCAGATGGCTGAGGCTTGCTGTGCTTCCGCATGGTTGTGGGGTTGCTGGCTGGCAGGGAGGCTGGCATGCACCAAGCCTGGCAGAAAGGCTGGCAGGCAGACATGCACCAAAGCTGGCAGGCAGGCAGGTACCAAGACTCGCAGGCAGGCTGGCAGGCAGGATGGCAGGCAGGAAGGCACCAAGGCTGGCAGGAAGGCTGGCACCAAGGCTTGCAGGAAGGCTGGCAGGAAGGCAGGCAGCAAGGCTGGCAGGCAGACTGGCTGGCAGCAAGGCTGGCAGGCAGGCAGGCAGCAAGGCTGGCAGGCAGGCAGGCAGCAAGGCTGGCAGGGAGGCTGGCAGCAAGGCTGGCAGGCAGGCAGCCAGCAAGGCTGGCAGGGTGGCTGGCAGCAAGGCATCCAGCAAGGCAGCCAGCAAGGCTGGCAGGGAGGCTGGCAGCAAGGCTGGCAGCAAGGCTGGCAGGCAGGCAGACAGCAAGGCTGGCAGGGAGGCTTGCAGGGAGGCTGGCAGCAAAGCTGGCAGGCAGGCAGACAGCAAGGCTGGCAGCAAGGCTTGCAGGCAGATATGCAGGCAGGGCAGGCAAGCAGCCAATCCGTCCGGCAGCAGGTCTTTCCTCTGAATGGCGACCTGCTTCCCAGCTGCTTCCGTTATATCTGCGGGGCTGACGCAATGCATCCTCCCCGCATGCACAATTAACGCTCGTCATCCGCTAGGCTTCCGCTGTGCATCCGCTGTGCATCCGCTGTGCATCCGCTGTGCATCCGCTGTATCTGTTCCGCATCCGCTTTGCTGAGGTCCCCCGGAAGCCTTGCGGATGTGCCATCCGCTCCCATCCGCTTCCATCTGCTTCCATCCGCTGGGCTTCCGTTCCGCATCCGCTTTCCATCAGCCCTGCATCCTCCCTGCGTCCATGTTATCCGCTCCGGTTATGCAAATTTTTGCCCCTTCTGAGAGCGGATAACAACGGATGGAACATTTTTCTCATCTGTTGTGTCTGTTTTGCATCCGTTGGGCAGTGTGACAGGGCCTTTAGGCAAAAAAAACCAAACATACACATATAGACTGGGTGAAACCAGGCTTAGTAGCAGTAACTGTGAGAGGGATCTTGGAGTCTTTGTGGACAACCAGCTAAATATGAGCCAGCAGTGTGTAGCAGCCACCAAAAAAGCTAATGCATTAACAAAGGAATTCAATTGAGATCAAGTGTGGTACTAATGCCATTCTATAAAGCCTTAGTAAGACCACACCTTAGAGTACTACATCCAGTTTTGGTCACCTCATTATAAAAAGATGTTGAGACTCTAGAAAAAATGCAGAGCAGAGCAATCAGGATGATTAGGGGCAGGGGTGAGATTCAATTTTTTTTAACAACCAGTTCTGTGGCTGTGGCTTAGGTGGTGGGCATGGCTTGGTGGTCATGTGACTGGACGGATGTTGTCAACTCAATATCACTCACATCAAGGCATGCATCTCTTCACCTGGCCTCTCATGACTGTGGGGATGCTGCAACAGTCGTAAATGTGAAAAATGGTCATAAGTCACTTTTTTCAGTGCCATTGTAACTTTAAATGGTCACTCCACATAAGCAAAGTTCCAGCAAAGGAGGGAAAAAAAATTCCAGAGAAGTTCCAGAGACAGGAAGTCTAGTCCTGCCAAGAATGTAATAAAAGTTAACGGAGAGGCAGTTTCTGTAATAAAAGTTAACGGAAAGGCAACGCCATAATGTCTCCTTCCTGCCTTCCTGACAGGATTAGGCCAGTAATTTCTTCTAACCACCAGTTCTCCTAACTGCTTAGAATGTTAACAACCAGTTCTAAAGAATAGGTGTGAACTGGTAGAATCCGATCCCTGATTAGGGGACTGGAGACTAAGGCATATAAAGAACAATGACAGGAACTAAGCCTGGCTAGTCTAGTGAAGACAAGGACCAGGGAAGACATGATAGCAGTCTGCCAATATCTGAGTGGCTGCCACAGAGAGGAAGGGGTCAAACTATTTTCTAAAGCTCCTGTAGGACAAACAAGGAATAATGGATGGAAACTGAAGAAGGAGAGATTTAACCTGGAAATAAGGAGAAACTTTCTGATGGTGAGAACAACTAACCAATGGAACAGCTTGTCCTTGGAAGTTGTGGGAGTGCCATCACTTGAGACCTTCAAAAGAGATTGGATTGCCATTTGTCAGAAATGGTGTAGGGTCTCCTGCTTGGGTGGGGGGGTTGGACTTTATGACCTATGAGGTCCCTTCCACCTCTAATTATCTGTTATCTGTTAACTTAAGCCCCTGTCACACAACACCAACGGATGGAAAGAGGATGTAAAACAGAGAAAAACACTTGCCATCCGTTGGTTAACGTGATGCACTCACTGTTCGGTACTCACTGCATCCGTTTTTCATACTTTCTATCTGTCCAGCACCCGTCTACTGACATTTCATCCGCTCAAAATGTTTTGAGCTGCACAAAACATTTTGAGTGGAAAAAGTATCCAACGCGTCCATTCTACATCCGCTACGCATACAGGGAACATCGGTTATACGTCAGTCATCATCCGTTATGCATCCGATATATCCGCTAGGCATCCGCTGCGCATCCGCACAACTCAAATCTGCTCCAGTGGAAAACCGACACAGGGAAGAAGCGAAAAAGACGCGAAACGGACACACAGCATTAGTAGCACGGACGTAGAAAGGATGAAAATGGATGCAGCTCACATACAAAGCATTAAAACGGAAAAAAACATTTGTATAGGGGACATATCTCGGATATTTAGGATGTCTGCAGGATGTCTAGAGGATGCAGAAGGACACCTAGCGGAAAACCTATATTTCCTATAAAAAGGGGGAGAAATCACCTGGATCTCACTTTCAGTCCAGCAGCCCTGTGGTGCAGACCTCTTCAGCCTTCATCTGGCTCTTGCTCTTCGACAGCATCCAGTCATCTCCTCCATGGATCATCACACACTCCTTTTGGAAGCCGCCATCATTCTATAACAGTGTGAAGACCTCTACAGGCTCTTTCACCTGTTCTACATGAAGAAAAGGAGGTATCCAAGAAGTTTCTGGGTCCGAAGATGGATCGCAAGAAGACCTGAGTATGGAGTGTATGACAAGCTGATGGTGGAGCTGAGGAACGAAGACCCTCGTGCATTCCAGAACTTCATGAGGATGCCACCAGCCATTTTTGACGAAGTTGTGGAGCAGCTGATACCCAGGTTGACCAAGGCAAACACCAACTTCCGGCCCAGCCTGGACCCTGGGCTCAAGGTGGCACTGACCCTGCACCACCTGGCCTCTGGGACCACGTACAGGAACATGCAGTATGCCTGGAGGGTGCCACACAACACCATCAGCATTCTGGTCAGAGAAGTGGTGCAGGCCATCATAGAAGAATACCTGGAGGAGCTCCTCCAGTGCCCCTCCACTGAAGAAGGCTGGAAGAAAGTTGCAGAGCAGTGGTATCAGAAGTGGAACTTCCCCAACACCGTTGGAGCCATAGATGGGAAGCACGTGGCCTGCAAAGCTCCAGCCAACTCAAGGTCCACTTATCACAACTACAAGGGCTTCTTCAGCATCATCCTCTTTGCCATGGTCGATGCTGACTACAAGTTCATGTAGATCGATGCTTCAGGGAACGGGTCATCTTCAGATGCCTAAGTATACAACGCCAGTCACCTCAAGGAGGGGCTGGAATGCAAGCTCATCATGGGATTCCCAGATCCAGACCCCCTGCCCAATGACACGCAAGATGTGCCCTACTTCATCATGGTGGATGATGCCTTCTCCCTCAGAGCCTATCTCATGAAGCCCTACACTTCCAGATGCCTCACCCATGAAGAGAGGATCTTCAACTACAGGCTGTTCAGCGCAAGATGGGTGGTGGAGAACGCCTTTGGCATTCTGGCCAACAGGTTCCAGGTACTTCTCACCACCATGCAGCCTCGCCCAGAGATGGTGAGGAACATCGTGGAAGCTTGCTGCATCCTGCACAATCTCATGAGCACCTGCTACCCAGTGTTGCAGAACAGGCTTGTGGACCACCAACAAGGGAATGGGGACATGGAGCCTGGGGAATGGAGGCAAGGAGCAAACCTGATAGATACTGTGGATATGCAATGCCCCAACAAAGCTTCATGTGAAGGGAAGAAGCAGCACAACCTCCTGAAACACTGGTGCAACTCCCCAGCTGGAGCAGTGGAGTGGCAAGACAGGATGGTAGATGCTTAATGGATGCTTCCTTCATCCTGTCTCATCACACTGATGAGATTTTGCCATGTATGTTGAGTGGCCCTACAATGAACAGGGCATTTAATAAAGAGTTGTGTTTATGTTGAAATGTGTTGATGAATAATTAAATTGTTATTGATAATAAACGGCCATAGGTGTGGCACCTGGGAGGGTGGACCATACAGTCCCACTATGCTTGCACTGGAGGTTTATCTTTCCCACTGCTATCCTTTCCCATCCCACAGGTATCCCTGCCTATTCCACTGCTATCCTAACCCATCCCACAGCTATTAACCATCCCACAGGTATCCCTGCCCATTCCACAGTTATCCCTGCCCATCCCACAGCTATTACCCATTCCACAGGTATTCCTGCCCATCGCACTGCTTTCCTTACCCATCCCACAAGAAAGGCTTAAACCATTTCTAAAAGTTTCCACCAAGACTTTATTTCCTAAAATAAATGAACCAAGTATGTGAAGCAAAGATAAACTTTATTAATAACAAACTGTAAAAGCAAAATGACCCAAGAAAAGTGTCCCAAGCAAAGATAAAGTCAACAGGTAGCAACCCAGTCTCTGGCACTCTTCTCAGTCACTCTGAGGCGTGCCCATCGTCTCAAGGGTGAAGGGTCCAGGTGCTGTGGAGGTGGCTGCTGCTGGAGTGCTGGTCTGAGGCGCCATTGGGGTGCCTGGCCCCGAGAGGACAACAGGGGATGGTGTGTGGAGGAAACTCTCAGAGAGCTGGCTCAGTCCTGTGATGTTGAGAGCCCCTTCCTTCATGACATGGGGTGTCAGTCCCAAGACCGATGACAGATGTTCTGAGGCTGGGCTTGGCTGTTGGGTGGAGGAAGGAGGAGTGTAGTGGGGCTGTCTGGTCTGCAGCTGAGCAAGGTGAGGCATGGGTGGCATCTGTGGCGTGGGTGGCATCTGTGGCGTGGGTGGCATCTGTGGTGTGGGTGGCATCGGTGGCATCGGTGGTGTATGATGTACCTGTGCCTGGACTGGGAAGGGCTGCCTGTGCTGCTGGAACTCCTGGTAGCCGTAGCCTTGGTAGGTGAGGGCCTGTGGAAAGCCTTGGAAGGGCAGTGACATCACCTGGAGTGGAGGAGAAGACCTGGACTGGGTCAGAGCAGGTTCAGCTGGGCCTGGAGGGTTGTGCAGAAGACCTGTGATCCTCTCCTTTATCACCTGGTACTGTGATTCGGACATGTCCAGGAGGGTCTGGTTGATGTAGGTGAGGAAGGGCTTGAGGTTTGAGGATGGTATGTTGGTGTATACCAGCTGAGAGAGGAGATCTACACTGCTTTTGATGGTGTCCCTGATCTCCAGCAGGAGAGTGTGGCTCTGCCCCTCTGGTCTGCCTCTCTGCCTGCTTTCTGTGGAGATGGAGCTGGGGGTGGGGGTGGGTTGGTCTCTGGTGGAAGTGCCTTCTCCTTGCTCTCACTGCATCAGGGGGCCCTCCACGTGCTCCGCCACAGGGAGTGTAGCTGTCGGGGGGGTCTCTGTCATGGGACGCTCCACAGATACCTGCCTGGACACAGGAGCTGACTCTTGGCCAGAAGAGGACTGGCTGGCTGTGGGCTGCCTGAGAGAGAGGGGAGACACAGGGGCTGCTCCTCGGTGGCAGATCTCACCCTCCAAGAAGCTGCACTTGGCCATCACATAGGTCTCCCGGTCGGTGAGCTTGACCGTGGCCTGGCCAGATTTCTTGAGGTGCAGCTTCCCGTACCAGGTGTGCATGTGCTTCCACCACCTGAGGAGGACCTCCAAAGTGTAGCCCAGGCTCTCCACCTTCTCTCTCCAAGCTGCCTTCTTCCTCTTGGTGTCTCGATAGAGCCTGTGTCCCTTCCGCCATAGGTACTCGTTCTCCCTCAGCCATTCGAACACCTCATCCTCATGTTCCTCTTCGATGGAGTATTGCCTCCTCTCCCATTCTTGCGTATGCCTCTTCCTCCCTCTGGCAGGGCCTTCTGGGCCCTCATCAGAGGGGCTTTGAGGTTCTAGGGGCTGCTCCACCACACCACCACCATCAGCAGCAACAACAACAGTTGCAGCACCAGCAGCACCAGCAGGACCAGGAGCACCAGCAGCACCAGAAGCAGCACCAGCACAGTAAGCACCAGCAGAAGCACCAGCACCAGGAGCAGCGCCAGCAGTTTAAGCACCAGCAGAAGCACCAGTACCAGGAGGAGCGCCAGCAGAGTTAGCACCAGCAGAAGCCTCAGCACCAGCAGAGTCAGCCCCAGCAGCAGAAGCCCCAGCAGAAGCAGAGTCAGGACCAGGGGGTGGAATGGTGTCCCTGTCCTTCTTGCCAGGGCTGGCAGGAGTAGGCACAGGCTTCCTCTTCTTCCCCATGGTTGTTGGCTGGAGATGTGTCTTTCAGCAGGTCTTTCCTCTGAATGGTGACCTACTTGTGAGCTGCATCCTTTTATATCTGCGGGGCTGATGTAATGCATCCTCCTCGCATGCACAGTGAACGCTTTACACCCGCTAGGCATCCGCTAGGCATCTGCTAGGCGTCCGCTCTGCATCCACATCATCCGCTAGGCATCTGCTCTGCATCCGCTCCTTCCACTGCGCGTCCGCTTCGCTGTGCTCCCCCGGAAGCCCTGCAGACGTGCCATCCGCTTCCATCCACTTCCATCTGCTAGGCTCCCGTGGAGCATCCGCTTAACATCCTCGCTACATTCTCCCCCCGTCCGTTCCTTTTCATTTTTGTCTGCTCTGTTTATGCAAATTTGGGGCACTTTTGAGAGCGGATAACAACGGATGGAAAAATTTCTCGTCCGCTGTGTCCTTTTTACATACTTTTTGCATCTGTAGGCCTATGTGACAGGCCCTTTAGCATCATGATTCCTATGGCCAGGATATGATACTTAATTCTTTCAGTTAATGACCAGTATATTTCTTCTCTTGATTTCTTTGATCTACTTTTAAACTTTTCATTTCCAGCAGTAATTATCCTGAGGATTGTATCTCAAGAGGGCAAAATTTTGCTGCATAACTTTGTTTTTCCCTTGAGAATGCAAGGCTATTCTTACTGCTCCTGCTCAATTGACAAGAGAAATAGCAAAGATCTAGTTAATGAATTCATTCAGTTAAATGTTACATTGAGCCTGGCTCTGAGCTATTTCTGTTTTTTACTAAACACATCAATGATGCTTTAGATTTTCTTCAAAGAGGTAATATTCCAACTCTTTGCACTTTTCAGTTGCAAAGAGTTAGATTGTTTGCATTTCTTCATGTTCCATGCATATTTGGTGCTTCCTGAATTCTTGGTTTAATATTTTCATGAAGGATCTGGTGCATAAATTGTTCTGAGATTCCTGCTCCTTTTTTTGAGCAATCCCTATTGAGAACATCACCAACTGAACTGTACTACATGTTGACTATACGCTTGTCTTTCCCACATAAACTCTGTATTTCAAGAGAGAGATGAGCAAGCCTTGGAAGAAGGAATGCCCAGAATATCCCATTAAACTACTGGAGAAAAGGTAGGAAATAACCCTAACCAAGAAATACAATAAATGAAATATTTGGGACAAAAGTTTGGATAAGCTAGAAAGCCAAAGCTTGCTAGAAAAAAAATGCAAATAGGTATTTCTGATATAACAGTTGTATAATCTGGGAATGTAAGGCTCTATTACCTTACATTAAAATATAGTATTGCTTTTATTCTGGATGAATAATGGATGAAATTAGATTCCCATCATGCTGTGATCAAGGAAAATAATAGTAAGGAAAATATTAACACAATCACAGAAGTGCTCTAATGCACTGAAAATAAATATCTGCTCATGATTATACACTAGTAGTGTTTATTAACTAAAATATCTTGTTTAATTTCAGCAATGCATTCCCTATCCTTATATTGTACATATATATGAATAATTTCAAATGAAAAATAAAAAAATAACAAACCAGTTTTCAAATTTTCAAAGCAACCCAAGGAACAAGACTGTCAGCAGCCATAATATCATAATAGCTTTATCTTAGCAAATAGCAATAAGCATAGGACTTAGACTTATATACTGCTTTACAGTGCTTTATAACTGTGTCTAAGCAGTTTACAGAGTCAGCATATTGCCCCTAGCAATTTGGGTCCTCATTTTATCCAACTCAGAAGGATGGAAGGCTGAGTCAACCTTGATAAAATTATGTAAAGGGTTAAGGAGGTGATGCATAAGAGTAAGAGAAATAATGAAGATTGTTCCTTTACCAGCAGGAAAACTTGATAAAGTAAATTTAATCATTTACTTTTCATAATATGTGTCTATTTTACTTAATGACTGTGACTGAAATGGTTGCCAGTCAAAACTTCTGTTTGTCTTCATCTCAGGATACACTTCAAAAGTGTAAGGGAAAGAATGCACATATCAACACTTAAAAGAATGGTCTATAGTTAGCAGCATAACATTGAATTTTGGTGAATTTTTTATAAAAAAATATTGTGCAGTTCTTGGATAAGAACTAAAAATTTTTCTTGATTAGCCATAATCTGAATAATTTGGAGATTTATGCTTTTGATAACAGTCTAGTTACAATGAACTGTTAAATTAAGATGGCATATGTTATGTGATAATAGCTCAAGCACTGGATAATTTCCAGACACAAGTCAGAGTATGCGTTTCATGAACTTTGAATCTCTGAACAGCCCAGGACCTCTATACAAAATAAGCAGTGTTAGAGTGATAATTTGCATGGCTATGAGCACCATACCAAACAGAAAAAAAATATTTCTGTTTTTTTTCCAGTCCATGAAAAAACCTACCATTTCATATGAATCCCACTGTTTCATTAAAAATGCTAACATTCATTTTGATGACTATTTGACTAGTTTACTAAATGAGTTAGAATGTAGGCTTTTTCAATAGAGTGTTATTATCCTGCATAATGAAATATCCATATTAATAGAATGAATGGTACAGTAAACCTGCTACAGCATGAGATTATGAAATATTGCAATAAGCAAGTTCAAAAGGAAATATATCAATACTAAGTCAAAGAAGCTACAAGCACAGCAAAGGAACAGCCAACCATAACTTTGTACATAATTTGTTTTGGATGTACTCCTTCTCAAAAAAAAAAAAAAATAGCGGATCAATGAAATGAAATGAAAAAAAAAGTAAAAATGAATTAGAAATAAATTATACATTCTCTCATCCAATTTGGACAATTTATTTACAGTAAATTATTAAGAACAAAATGTTTGACTATATTTTAATTAATAAGCTATAATATTAATCAATGTAATTATCACTTTGGTTTATACTCTAGTAAATTTATTTAGATACAATAAATAATGCTGTGGAATGATTTCCATGTTATCTACAAAACATATAGACTACCAAAATAGTCAGATTTGATGATGACCGAAGATTTTTTTTTTAAAATAGTTAAGCTGATCATCCAAATCAAGTCTCTTTAGATATCAGTCATGAATATGTACAGAAGATTAAAAAATAATAATTAATAAGAAGATATACATTTATTAATGATTAGATTATTTGGGAATTTCAAGCTTGCTTTTGGTGTTTTTGTTTTGTTTATTGATTTTGTACTCTGAACTTATCATAGCCAATACACATCTACTCAGCATAAGGAAAGAGATATCAAGATACAGTATTCCAATGTTTCTCAACCTCAGCAGCTTGAAGGTAGGTCGACTTCAACTCCCAAAATTCCCCTGCCAGCTAGCAGAATAACACACATCTATTCAATGTAAGGCAGGGTTGTCAAACTTGCATCATCACAGCAGCATCACTTGACATGTCATGACTCTTCCCCCTTCGTTAAACTGGGCATGGGTGTGGCCAGCTTGTGATGCATCCAATCTATGGCTGAGAGTTTGACAGTCCTGATGTAAGGAATAAGAGATCAAGATAGAGTGTTCAAGGTTTTCTCAACCATGGCAGCTTGAAGATGAGTGGACTTCAGCTCCCAGAATTCCCCCTCACCTAGCTACAGTATTCCAAATGTGGAAGAATTCAACTCAAAAGTTATCCAGCTGGGAACTTCTGTGAATATTTGTTTGGTTTTGCTTAATTATTAAGTTCACTGCTCTTATTAAGAGCAGTGCTCTTATCTTCGGTACAGAATATAATCAAAAATCTATGAAGAAATATAAGTAAAATAAATGAACTTCTCCTACACTGTATGTATACAGGTCAAATGTAATTTAAAACTTACATAATTTTGACTGCTATAGTATAGTACAGCCCTTCATAAATGCTGGGATTACATTTCTCTAGATAAATATTCTGCATTAGGAATAATTCCTGTTTTTTGTAGGTACTTTTGTAGGTACAGAATAACAGCATTGGAAAAAAACCTTGGAATTCTTCTAGACCAACTCTCTGCTTAGGCAGGAAGCTCTATACCATTTCAGACAAATGGTTGTCCAATCTCTTCTTACAAGCTTCCAGTGCTGGAGCATTCACAGCTTCTGAAGGCAAGTTGTTTCACTGATTATTTTGTCTAACTGTCAGGAAACTTCTCCTTGGTTCTAGGTTGCTTCTCTCCTTGATTAATTTCCATCCATTCCATCCAGTCTTCTTGGACAAATGTTGGAAGGTACATACATTCTGTTACTTCAAATATTGGTACAATTACAGCTTGAAAATATGAGATACATTTTCATTTGTTATGATATAATGAGGCTTTTGGGTAGTTAGTGGAGAAATTGACAGGAAATTGATGGCCAGAACTCAATATTGATCTTATTTGTTCAAGACAGTTGATGTTTATCTAGGTTTTTCTACCTATGATTATTTCCTTGCTAGTTCCTTCAAACTATGGATGATGTGCAACACAATATAATATTATTTGGGTTCTTTTTTAAAAATTATTTCCAGATCATCTCACATGGTTGTAGTATATTCAAATATGTAGCAGTGATTATTCCTAGCTAGTCTGGATACAATTTTTGAGAATTATGGTTCTAACATATCTGAAATATGCCAGACCAAGCGGTGGCATTGTATGCTTAAATGCTAAACATTCAATATACCCTGAAGACCTTGTCTTGGCAATAGGAAGCCCACTTGATTAGATGTAGTGAATAAAAACAATGCACTTGGGCCTGAAGAATTCATAAATAGAAGACAAGTAAAGATGGAGTTTATTCCAAATAATGATAGAAAAGAAGGTTTCCTAGCTTCAACCTCCCACACCTCATGAAAATACAACACTACCATCATCTTCTCCCAGGAGGACTTCCTCAGTCAACAAAGGTTGGAGTCAGTAGTACTGCAAGTATCTTGAGGCCAAATTATATATAGCTTTATAAATCATATTTATGAACTGTTCTCATAAACCTATTAATAACTAATGCAAGGTCACCCAATATGTATAATGTGAACATAGCAACCAATAATCAATCAGACTTTTTAACTAAATATATAGTCTTCAAAGACAGCCCCATGGAAAGTAGGAAAAAGAGTTCCTATGGATTTTACTCTGCTAATCATAGCCAACTTTAGGGGATCGTGTTCATCTGTTTCTTTAAGACATTCAACCTGTGCTGTCCAAAGATATTTCTGCAGTCATGTGGCCAGCGTGACATCATGCTGTAGCACAAAGCATATGGCGAAATATGGAATGCTGTTACCTTCCCACCAAAGTGGTACCTATTTATCTACTTTCCTTTACATGTTTTCAAACTGCTAGATTGGCAGGAACTGAGGCATGTGACAGGAGCTCATTCTGTCATATAGGGGTAGGACTCAAACTGCCAGAGTATAAACTTCCCTGATATCTTTTAAGCCACTGAGTCACTGTTCCTGTCCCATTAAAATACAGTACATTGAAGTAAACTAATCATATGAGTTGCAGTAGCCAAATATTTTTACTCTAGGGAATGACTAGTCAGTGCCTTTACCTGTCTATCAAGCAGAATTTGGGAGTCCAGAACATTTCTAAGTCACAATCTGCTTCCTCAGAGACTGTCACACTTTCAAAATATAACATTTCCTGTGATATAGAATTGTGATGATCAAACAATAATTTCATCTTGCCTGTGTTCAACATTATTTATCTAAAACCCAAATAATTTTACTCAATATGATGCAGACCTTTTCATATGTCAGGTCTTTTATTATAACATGGGGAAAATCCTTTGTTCATTAGTAGGACTGAATAAAACAAAAGTTAGAAGTTTTTTTTTTCATTTGTAAAGGCAAAATACATACAAGTATCTTGTTAAATATAAGGCCAGTAAAGATCATTCCCTGGAGTTATACTAGTCAATGCTGTACAAAGCTTTATTGTAGAATTGTATTCTATCTGTATTTTTCCTTGATGAAATATAAGACATTACTGAACTAAAACACAGACCTGAATTGCAAGTGGGTTCAATTTAACTATTCTCTCTATTTTAATTATTAACACAAGTCCACACTGTGTTTCATTTTTGAGAAAGAATTTTTCAGATATGATTTCACAGAAGAAGGAATAAAATGTTTCCAGACAGACTGAACCTTCCCTTTGAGGTCCAAGAAATATTTTCATCAATATAAAGCCAGTCTGCTGTCTCCAGTAAACTTAGTGGAAACATTTTGTACATAGTTTACTGTGATATTACTTATTACTTGCAAAGCATACTTGAAATGGTTTTGAAAAGACTACCGGGGGAAAAATTATTTCCTTTATTTAGAATTCATTTTTTCACCTAGTAAAGACAGCAGAATTGGGAAATGACAGGTGGAAGTCAATTAGCCTTAAAATAAATGTGGCACAATTTTATTTATTATTTCATTTTTATGCAGTCTTGGGCCTGGGTAATTGAATTTTGGAATATCTTGGTGTCCAGCTTTTGCTGGTAAATGAAGCTGTATATAGAATAGTATCAATCTATATAAAAAAGTGTTGGATAAATATGCCAATCTGCCCAAGGAGCTGCTGAGACAGTTCTACAGAGGAATTATTGGGTCTATCATCTGCACCTCTATAACTGTTTGGTTTGGTTCTGCAACCCAACAGGACAGACACAGACTTCAGAGGATAATTAGGACTGCAGAAAAAATAATTACTGCCCACCTGCCTTCAATTGAGGACCTGCATACTGCATGAGTCAAAAAAAGGGGGCTGTGAAAATATTTACAGACCCCTCACATCCCAGACATAAACTGTTTCAACTCCTTCCCTCAAAACGATAATATAGAGCACTGTACACCAGAACAACTAGACACAAGAACAGTTTTTTCCTGAAAGCCATCACTCTGCTAAACAAATAATTCCCTCAATCCTGTTCAACTATTTACAAAGTGTATACTTCTTTTACTGTTAAACTTCTTACCACTCCTTATCACCCATCCCCTCCCACTTGTTTCCTAGTATGATTTGATTGTTGATTATATCCTATGACTATCATTAAGTGTTATATGTTATGATTCTTGATTCTTAATGAATGTACCTTTTCTTTATGTACACTGAGAGTATTTACACCAAGACAAATTCCTTGTGTGTCCAATCACACTTGATCAATAAAGTATTCTATTCTATTCTGTTCTGTTTTGTTCTGTACTGTTCTGTTCTATATCTGAAAACTGGCAACAGAGCAACAAGGGAACCCTGTTTTGCTCACCCAGGTTTTAGGTCCTTTGGTCATTATAACCCCAAGGCTGGAAATGAGCTGCAGCCATAATCACGGCAAACTTTAAAAGCTGCACCTAATTGTAACAGCTGAGTAGAGAAACATCATATCCCCTGGAAGATACTTTGGATATACTGTTGAAGTTTCCAGTTTTTTTTTCATTTGGATGACTTCAACATCTATCCCTGGGGGAAGGTTCTAGTACAACTTATGAATTAGTGGCATCCACAGTGATGATGGGCTTATCACATGTGATTGTGGTCCCAGCACACAGGAGTGGGCATACACCAGATCCTGCTTTTAATACAAAGCAGATCAAGTAATTAGATAAAGGTTAGATAAAGATATCAGGTAATTAGATAAAGATAAAAAGAAAATCTTTTTCCAAGGTCAGATCATGGAAATATCTCAATCTCCATATGGGCCAAATTCCTTATAGCTCCTGTAATACCTCAAAATCAGTAGAAGGAGAATAAATATTATATTCATATGATCCTGAAACATTAAGGTACCTTCACAAACACATTTGTGTCTGTTATCAGCACCACTGTGCTGTTTCCACTTCATTATCCACAGTGGCAAATCTCAAATAGCATCATTTCCTTTTTGACATCTGTGATAGTGGTGTTTCAGGGGCTTGGGGTTTTCTCCAACAACCTGTATTTGGAATCCTGTATTGCAGTCATAGGCAGTCTTGTCAATAAACCCAATCATATGCTAGACATTTTGACAGTTCTTATGAAAACCTTAAAACCTGCCTTGGTTAATTTCCTTCTCCTCTCTCTTCATTGATTATCTCACCCTCCTTCCCAATTCCTATTTTTATGTACTATTTAATGCCATCCCATCCCCTAGATGACATATTGCATGTATAATCATAGCTGTAGCATGTACCAAATGTTTTCCTTTTCTACATGGGCTGGAAATATGGATTCTTGTTATTTCAGAAACCAACTCAAGGCCCTGATGGATTATATTTGACGTCTTATTGGAATTGAGTATGTCAAGCTTAATGAAAAGAAGGATAGAGGGAACATGATAGCAATGTTCCAGTATCTAAGGGACTGCCACCAAGTATTCTTCAAAACACTCAAAGGCAGGACAAGAAGCAATGAATGGAAATTAATTAAAGAGAAAACCAAGCTAAGGAGAATTTTTCTGATAGAACAATTGATCAGTGGAATGATTTACTTCCAGAAGTTTTGAGTACACCAACACTAGAGGTTTTTAAGAAGAGATTGGACAACCATTTGTCTAAAATGGAATAATTTCCAACTCTGTTATTTTGTTATTCTATTATATAGTTGGAAGGAACATTGATTGATGCCTGCATGTTAGTATTTCAAGGTGACAATTGCATGACTGTCTTAAAATGCTTTGGAAGGGTGAAGGAATGGAAGCAGAGCCACATAAATATATATATATATATATTTCTCTGACAGAACCAATATAAGTAAAATTTGAATGAACCTCTTAACTTAAAGAGGTTTTGGTTTCCTTTTAACCATATTCAAATAAAGGAACTATTAATTCCAAACCTCCAGGTCTAATAACACACCTTTCCCTCTTCCTCTCCTAAGCTGATAGCATTCACACCTGGATGCAGCCTGAAGGGATGGAGAATGGTGCAAGTCTAAACAGAGCCACAAATCCACTCATTTTATACAAGGAAGGTAAAAATCCAGAGAAGTCCCATGTATTTATTTGATAGTTGGCTCTCAATCCTGGTCCTATGTGCTATGAAGCAAACAACACTGGGCTCTTTCCACCCCCCTAAAACAGGAATTATGGGTAACTTTAAAGGCCAATTATTATAGTTATCCTCACTGGGACATGCAAAGTACAGGTTTTGCAGTTCAGAGAGTCACATTACAATATATCATCAAAAGGTGTGATATGTATCATTTCAAATTAAAATAAAGAAATAAAAATGTGATTTTATATTGCTAGGCCTATTTTAGAATTTGGTTCATGCAAGTATCTATTGTGCACTTATTGTGTTATTTAAAATTGTCAATATAACGCATTATATTATTTAAAATTGGCAGTATGACACATTTGTGATCATTTGTGAGAAGTATCATTCCAGAAATATATTCAGTAGAAGTAAGGGATATAGGATTGCAGTCCCAAACAGTTTATAAACACCCATTAAATTACTTTATTACAATTATAGAAAAGATACTTGCGAGAAAATCTATTATTTAGCATTTACTCTCTGGTGTAATTCTATTTCATGTCAAATTTAACTCATCTTCTACTTCTTTCAGTATCATATTTTTTTTTTAAAAAAAAAACCTTTCTGAATAAGTTTCTTCCTCTGATATATAACTCAAAGCTGGGAAAAAATGCTCCAAGGCTAGAAAATCCTTAAATTAAATTCATAGTTGGGAATACTAAAGGAAAAAAAAAGACATCCATTATTCTTGCTAATCTGTAAAACTATTTAGGAAGTTGAACACATGAAAAAGAAATAAAGGAAAAAGGAAAAAAATGGGGGCTGATAAAGTTTCTGGCTACAATTCAGGAGACATATCATTACCATATGATGTACTGTGGGTGTCAGCAGCCTGGAGTCTTTTCATTGAGGAAAACATTGCTTTTTAACTGTGCTATGGAATAGAAGAAGCAGGAGGGGTTCTTACCAAGTGACAGTCTCGCCTCACTCAACTACCCCTCCTCCTTTCCACACCTGCAGGATCTTCTGCCTGGCTCTTTTCGGTTAATTGCATCTCAGCTGCAAGAGTGCCTGTTGCAAATCCCTGGATAAAAAGGTATGGCTTTCATTAATAATAGTTCTGAATGTATTTTCACTTTTAAAAAGCAAAATCTTTCTGAGAGTGTAAGAAAAGTTCTTAGTTGTGGGAGAAATGTTGTGGGGGGGAAAGTTGTATCTGTAATATTTGAGAAGATTATTGATATTTCCTGATCATATTTTACATTTTAGGGAGATCTTTGTTGCTGTTATTTTTAGAATGCTTTTTAAGGCATTTTGCAGCTATGGATTTTCTTGCATTGTGGAGTTTGGAGTGGGTGATATTGTAAGATGAAAGAACTGTGAGATTTCATATTTGCACTTGAAAAACTGGAATCTTTTTCTTCCCAATGATTATTTTAAATAAAAGAGGGAATCCAGTCTTGATAGGATCAAAAATCCTTCAAAACATTCTAAAGTTGAATATTTTGTATGTAGTGATTACATATTTTAGACAGGGAAGATCTCAGCTGAACAGAACTAAAGACAAACGGAGCAGTACAGTGGTAAATGCAAAGAACTGTAAAAGCAGATACTCACTCCATCTGAAAATTGATATTCATATGTTTCTTTAAGACTCTGACTGCATCCTGAAGAATACCATATTTAACTCACCAGTTAGAAATACCTCGTAAGTTTGGAGTACCTGAAATCTCACTGACAGCTGAAATCCATTTACTTTATCAAAGGATGATTGTAAAAGGATAATTCTGAAGTAAAACAGAACTGTGGTTTCTTCTTGTCTAAAAGCAAGATAAAGTATTGTCTTCCACCAGTCAGTTAAGTTAAATATTTATTCCAAGGATTGTGGCTACAGCTGATTCATCTAAAACCCTGGATAGAATGTAGTATGCAGCACCACTTCTGTGCTCAGTGTAATGTAATGTCTTGAGGAATTGAATGATTCCTTTATATGTTTATATGAGACTTTATATGTTTCTTCATAACCATGCATGTTTATTCTGAATTTCCTATTCAGATTTTTTGCAGAAGAATATTTCATTAGGCTCATGGGACTCACTTCCATTATGCAGTCATGGAGAAATGGATGAAAGATTCTACAGTTACTAAATAATAAAGCAGGATAAGCCCATTGTTTAGGGCAGAATGACCTTGTTAAATTACTAGATTATTAAATGCTTTTAAAGACAACATTTTAATAATGTATAAGAATTTATTTTGATTTAAATGTAATAATCATATACCATTTATACCTCCAAACCAAGAATTAAAGTTAGTTAATCTTTAATTGAAAAAATCCTTTAAAGTATACACTATCTAATCCAAAGCACCCCTTTGTTTTATAGTGTCATGATATTTCATTACTATTAGAGAATGAATGAATTAGTCTATATGCCAAAACATCACTTTTAGTATATATTTTAATTTTAATGCCCTAGGTCATGTATTCCCCTGATATTCTTTTGAAATAGAAAAATATATTTATTCACAATGCCCTAATGCAAAATAAGGAAACTGGCTAAAATTTCTGGACACTCCAATCTAAACTATCTACATAGCTTTGGGTTGAGGTAGTTAGCTCTAGAGTGTTAGGACTGAACTGGGAGATCTGGATGGAAGTTTATATCCCATAATGCAACTTAAGAGGTGATTTGGGGGCATTTTCCTCTCCTGCCTTTCTCCCATAAAATGATGATGGAAACAAAAGGTAGGAAGGAATCATGAGGATAATCCAATCTTTCACAAAGTAGAAAGGAGTTTTTTTTCCTTCTTTTCTCCATTCTGTGATTCATTCTCTGCTACCATTTATTTTTTTGTGATTTGGCTTTTGTTTGCTTTTGCTCTTGTATACAATTTAAGTATGCAAAAGGAGCTTTATATATCAAATAGAATTCTTTATTCTTTATTGGCCAAGTGTGATTGGACACACAAAGAATTTGTCTTGGTGCATATGCTCTCAGTATACATAAAAGAGAAGATACATTCATCAAGAGTCCAGAATCATAAGGTACAACACTTAATGATAGTCATAGGGTACAATAAGCAATCAAATCATACTAGGAAACAGTCAATATAAATCATAACGATACAAGTGACAAAGTTACAGTCATACAGTCACAAGTGGGAGGAGTGATGAGAAGATGAACAGTAATAGTAGTGCAGACTTTGTAAATAGTTGAACAGTACTGAGGGAATTATTTGTTTAGCAGAGTGATGGCTTTTGGGAAAAAAACTGTCCTTGTGTCTAGTTGGTCTGGTGTGCAGTGCTCTATAGCGTTGTTTTGAGAGAAGGAGTTGAAACAGTTTATGTCTGGGATGTGAGGAGTCTATAAATATTTTCACAGCCCTCTTTTTGACTCATGCAGTGTACAGGCACTTGATTGAAGGCAAGTTGTTAGTAATAGTCCTAATTATCCTCTGAAGTCTGTGTGTGTGTCCTGTTGGGTTGCAGAACCAAACCAGACAGTTATAGAGGTGCAGATGACAGACTCAATAAGTCTTCTGTAGAACTGTATCAGCAGCTCCTTGGTCAGTTTGAGCTTTCTGAGTTGGTGCAGAAAGAACATTCTTTGTTGTGCTTTTCTGATGACGTTTTTGATGTTAGGTGTCCATTTTAGGTCATGTGATATAATAGATCCTAGAAATTTGAAAGTCTCTACTGTTGATACATTTCTATTTATGGAAATATTTTCAGTTCCTCCCATTTCTTCTTGCATCATTCACCCCAGAAGACCTGAATCTTCAATGAAATATCAATTGCCTAATTACGAATTTAAGTACCCTACCATTTTATCAGCTTAAAGTTCATTTGCACTACTATGATAACTGAAGATTTTTTTCTCTTTAAAATGATGCATAAAGTTCATTTTAAGAATTAAAAGTTCTTTTCACAGGGTGTTACCACCTGATAACTTTGTTGATTGTCAAAATCAGTCAACCAATCTCACCCACTTGAACCCCAGTCAAAAGTTTCAGAACTTCAGAATAATCATCCAAATAGAAAATGTAAGGGGAAAAGATTTCAGTCCAGTTTCTATGTTGACTAAGAACTAGAGATGGAAAGTTTGTATGACTTTTATTCATCATTATTGTTCTAGTAAAGGCATCTGTTATGAATTAAATGTAAGTCAAATCACTTATGTAACAATTGTCTCTATGTTGCTTTTTGTAACCCTGGGTTACAATGGTTCTCTGTTTCTTGTATAAATTGTGAAAATACAACCCCTCATTGTATTTACATGTGGATAGATAGATAAACATGCCCACATTTTACTTTTGTTCTATTCATTTAAAAGGAAAAAACCCCCACAATGCTAAAATGTTTTAAAATAATTCAATAAAGAACATTTTTAAGATCCAAACATGATAACAATATCATACAAGAACAGATGGATCAGAAATACCATAAGTGAAGGTGTTTGCATGGGGTCAGAAGGTGTCAAATAACACAAGATGCATCATGCTGCTGTAATACAAGCCCTGCCTCCTTAGTATATGCATTATGGCATCCCACACATGTATGAAATAGGTACAGTTTGGGTTTTAACAACACAATGATCTGTTGTCAGTTTGACAAAGTACTGGATCCTTTGGATACTTTTGACATCTGGACAATGGCACCAGAATACTGTGACACCAGAAGCTTCTTAAATGATAAATGTGCAAAAGACACCCAAACTATGTTTTCATCTTTACACTTTTGCTTTGACTTCTAGATTCATTCCTGCTCTGTTGAATAGATGAACTAAATCATGAAACTGGCTATCCTTTTTCTTCTATTCCTGCCACTTTGCTTGGCCAAACCATTTTATCAAAGAGGCTTGTTTGATTTTATGCTTGAAGATGAAGCAGGATCTGGAACTCCTGAACCTGAAAGATATCCTCTTATTCCAACATGCCCATTTCGTTGTCAATGCCACCTCCGGGTTGTTCAGTGTTCTGATTTAGGTAAGTTGAATGAAATGCTTGTTTTGGTTGATTTAAATGAGTTTGAATTCTGCAATAACACTGTGTTCAATGTATTGAATTTCCTCTAAATAAATTGAACTATGTGATGTTATGTTGAATAATCTTATCAACTTGTAGAAAAATAAGGCCTTGATTTCCAGTTCCTTTCCATTCATTTTATCCTGTCTTTTATTTCTTATCATATGAAGAACACAAGGGATATCGTATAATTAAATAAGGAGATGTGATAATGGGGACTTCATATAATTCATTGGTTTAACTGCAATTTATTCATGTACCATTAATAATCTATTTTGTCCTCTTTCTACCCATGTTGGAGATGTATTTTTTAAGACTGGCTGAGGCAGAAGAAAAACAATTCAGTGCAATGTATCAATAATAAATAATCACAACATGAATGAAAAATATTGAATTTAAAGGCTATAATACCATTATATTTTAAAGTTTTCCTAATTTCCTTCAACTATAGTAAGTTGCAAGTATAATGGAAATAGCTTTTTATCTCCTGAGTTGTTTTCTGTCTTCAGGTCTTCTCATCATTTCAGATCTTTATTCCAGTTACAAACTGTTTCTAATATGTAAGCACATTAATCATGTTTTAATATTTCTTTCTTTAAGTTGTGTAAGAGGTCATTTTCCAGAGGCTTTGGCTATTTAGTAGAAATATAGCTACATACCATAGCTATACAGAAATCATGTAATTGTCTGAAAGTTAAGAAATATTTGTGTTCATCGGTCATTCTCAACCATTTAGGATGCCAAAAAATTGAAATTTATCTTTATATCGTTCACTTGCTTGTAAAGAAGTGCCATCATCACCTGATAATTCATTTCTAAAACAAGTTGAATGTCAAATATTGATGCCATAAATCTGATATCCTGCTATGTTTCGTATATAAAGGCAGTGATGACAAAGTAAGCCATGAACTGAAAACTTTTTGAAAGTTTTTTTTTCTACATTACAAAATTTTGGTTTGGTATTTGTGTTCACATTATGAGTTGCATAGTTCTTAAGTGATAAACAGTATATAGAAAAATAAAATATGAGTGTTAACTGAAGACTTTTGGCCCTATATCTTAAAAGGAATTTCAAGTTTTCTTAAATTTCCTACTGGAATCATAAGAATTCTATAAAAGTTTAAACAGTAGGCTATGCTAATTTTTGGAGCACATTATGAATTTCTGAATATAATTTTTGGATTTACTGATAGTATAAGCATATACAATGTTTCTGATAATACCTGAATTGTACCATTCATCCAAAACCTTTTAAAGAATTGTTTTATAAACATTTGAAAAAATGAGTGTATATTAATTGTTATCTATATTCATCTGCACTGAATTATTGCTTGAATTATATTTTCTTCAGTTTTGAAAATACCTGAGTAGAGGCAGTTAAGATGCTTCTTTTGCTCATCAAAAAGCTTAGCATGCAAAAAATAAGAGAAACATATTTAAGTTTAAAATCCTGTGATGGTTTCACAAACTTCTAAAGGATATATCTATCTTGTATTCATAGTTGACTTTTTCTTAAAATGTTTTTTAATGTTTTTAAAATGAAATGGTTGACATAACTACAAATGATGCTATGGAATTTTGAGTATAGTTTTATTTCAGTGAAGTGTTCCATTTACATATATTTATAGAATTCTTAAGATAAATACTGTCCTTACTGTAAAAGAGGAAATTGTTAGGTTGCCTGCTAGTTGCTGTATTGCCACAAGTAATTCCAAAGGATATGACAGAGTTCCACAGATTGTCTGCTCAAATGTCCTGTCAAAGATTCAAAGATTCTATACCAATTCATCAACATATTTTATAATTCTAACAAATGATATGCATTGCTTGTATACCTAAGTATATGTTGCTCTATTCCAAATTACTGGGCTAAATAAATAGGAAATCTGCCTTCCTTTCTTCCCACATCAACAAAGCTTTGCAGTCAGCAATAGAAGTTCCCCAAACTCCAAGTGAATTCAAGTTGCTATGTTTAGCAAGGCTAATTGCTGCTCTGCAGATTTCTCCATTTCTAATGGACAAAACTAGAAATTGGTATTATTGCCAAACATCTACAAGTACCACTTCTTGTATAAGCTTAAATTGTGCTTGAACTAATCAATTAGTTAGTAAAATATTATTCCATTGCATGTTAATTGCATAGACATATTTTTTAAATTGCATGTTGGCCAAATTTGGTTGTCAGAGAAAGTACTGATTTAACTGTATAACAATTTGAGTGGAGATTAAATTTCATAACTGGTCTTAAGGAAACACACACACACACACATACATACACACACACACACATGGAGGGGGGTATACATACATTTCCCAATTCTTTGTTGCATCCACAATATCATATTTTTATTGAATCCACAGCTATAATTCCATTCAAACAGACAAAGACAGAATGATTTAGCAGCTTAAAGATGCTGAGTTTGTAGCTGGAAAACTGACGCTCTGGGTTTGAGACCTGAGCGTTGCATAATAGCATGAGTTCCTGTTACTTGCCTCAGCTCCTGCCCACCTAGCAGTTCAAAAGCATGTAAATGCAAGTAGACAAATAATTACCACTTCAGTGGGAATATAACAGTGTTCTGTGTACCTCAATGTATAGTCACACTGGTCCCATGACCATGGAAGTATCTTCAGATAATACCGGCTCCCTCTGCTAAGAAACAGAAATAAGCACTTGCCCTAAAATCAGACATGACTGGACAGGGAAAACTTTACCTTTACCTTTCTTACGTTCTGAGTGACTTATTTTCAAGAAATTAACCAAATTAGTATTTGTAAGAGTTAATTGATTATTTGAATTTCGGTGGCCCCAGAAGAATAGCAATTTTGCAGTTCACCATTCATTTTGGTTCATTAAAAGGCATTACTCCCAATATGGGAGGAATCTAACCATTTATATGGTTCCTTTGGCAAGAATGTATAATTTATTTTTACTCTGTTTTCCATCATGTTGGCTTCCAATTCTTCTCTGATGTAGGTCTTCTTAGCAACATGATACATATATTTATTAGAAGATAAACAATTGCATAGTTGAATTCTTTCAGAACTATCAGATGGATACCATCTGGAATGAATCTAGTGCTCTGTTTGTTTTCAGTACTTCAGGGGAAAAAAGCTAAATATTCATATTTAAAACCTCTCTGGAAAACTTACTTCTTTAATCTTTTTATCTGATTTTCACCAGCTGATGTATTTAAATGTTTAAACTATTTAAATTTAAGATTTTTTAATTTTAATATATTCTTAATATCCTATTTTGCATCCATTGCTATTTTCTTCTAGTTTTGTATTTTTTTGCAAGTATTTGTATACTTTTGTTACCATTTGCAAACAAATCCCTTTCTCTAATACTTTCTTTACCACACTGTCTACTGACCATGTTGGGAGTCCCTTGGACTTGATATTAATTTTTTTATCTTCTAAGTTTCTGTTATTGGGATTTTAAATAATCCTTCAAATAATCCTACAGTTCTGGAATATTTGATCTTCATGATTATCCTTCCAACTTCTATATTACCAGTTCCTTCATTTTTCAGAAGTTCCCTTTTAGAAATATAACTATATTAGACTTTGTATATATTGGCAGCTAGAATTTATTCTATAAAAGAAAAAAAAACAATCAACATATATTGATCAATAGGCTAAGCTTGAGTCATGTGTGAATAATAAATGGAGGAATGCTACAGAAAAGCAATCATTGCCACATGGTTTCTTAAGGTTGGATCTATGTCATATACAGTATTATAAGCTGATAAAAATCCAGTAAGGACAAATTATACAAATTTATTCAACCTGTGTTTGTAAGAAATCTGAAAGCTAAGAAATGACATATATGGCAAGGTGTCTTGTCTTAATCCTTAAAAATCAAATGCTCATTTGGTATTAAAACCAAGACAAAGTTCACAGCTTATTTTTACAGCCTAACAATTTACAGGATTTAGGCTTTGAAATAAAGGCAAGGAATCTGTGGTTTAAATAACAGGAAACCAACAGTGAATTACTTTCTCTGAAAAAGTATTGGATAAAAGGGACGAGTAAGAATCTGGAAGTGTTATAGTTTTGATTTAATTCTATTTAATTTTGATAATATTTGCAAAAATGATATATTTCATATAATTAAGCAAAATAATAAATCACATTAGACATTTTAAATACAAAGTATCATACTTTCCTGATACAGCAACAATCATGACATTTTAAATTCATTATCACCAAATGCAACAATGATTGGCACATCAGAACTTTAAAAATGCCATTAAGGATTAGCATATCTCGTATTCTAAGCACTTTTTTTGTTCATCAGTGTAATTTATATCTTGATAGAATATACTGCATCATATAAGGCATCCAGAACAAAGGGCCTGCTGAAAGACAATGTAGTAGATCATAACAGGTTTCAGCTTGATTGCATGACAGATCACAAGTTAGCTTTACTCAAATATTTTGTGCAATTTGAATCCTGGAAAAAAGAAAATATGGAATACTGCAAAAGAAATTGCTAAATAGATGATGTACTTGATATAGTTAACTTCTGACATAAATTGCTTTAACTGCGTTTAGTGCCTAGAAGGGAGACATCTGGAAATTCATTCATGCCATACTGGCTTTTTGATGGAAAAAAATTAGATATAAATCTGCTAAAATAAAGTTAAATTGATGATCAACAAGTTAAGTCACTTCAATTATCTTTTTACAATCTGTTATTCTATTACAAAACAATACTAAAAACCCTATTTTTATATTCCATAGTTGTATGGTCCTATTTTTTTGGTCATGCAATAATAACATAGAGCCTAGGAACACATGCTACAAGACTATACAATAGGTCATTTAGACTGTGGATAAAGTGAGATTAATTCCATGTAAACTGTATTTGAAAATGGCTGCACATTTTAAGCAATTTGTCTGATGGTATTGAAGCTTAGACAGATAAGTAGAAATACATTCTTCACACAACACATATATATGCACATATTCACATAAACATACACAAACACATGCAACCTGAATATAGCCTCAGTTTCAAAAAGAAATAATAAAATTCATATATTTAATCAAGAAATATGTTTAGTTTTTATTAATCCAATAAAATGAGCATTTACATTGTGATCAGTCATGTGAGCATATTAGTCCTTTTTGAAATGCATTTTGAAATTGTGATCATTACAGAAATAATTTCATAGTTTATTTTAGTAGAAGGATATCCAATGAAACAAATTCTTGATCTGCCCATACTAATTATATACAATTTACTCTTGACAAGTAACTGAACCCAAACAAGACCTTTCTTCAAACATTTGTCTGGTGAAACCTGAAGAATATTACATTGAGAAAGTTTCCAAGTCTGGCCACAGATTGTTGCACAGAATTATAGTCTAGTTCTAACTGACCATAATTAGAACATGCAAGTTAAAATTTTACCTAACTTTTTTATTTATTTTACATACACGCATGCATAAACCATTAGTTTGCAATAGTGAAAAATGAAAAAGTGATGGATATCTGAGAATATTAATGAAATTGGGAACTATGATTAGGATTGGCTTCTTAATCCTTTCACATCAATATGAATAGCATTTCAACTGTCTGTGCTTTCAGAAATTCCTCATAGATAAAAAGAGAAAGGATCACAATGATTTATATTACAAATTGAATATGAATTTGTTTTCATAACTTTTAGATAATAAGGTCGAGTATATATTTGTTTGCAGTAGTTTTGGTTAAGTTGAAAGTCTAAAATATAATTAACTTCTTTCAGGTATCTTTATTCTTTTGCTTGTAATAATATTTCATCCCTGCCCCCTTATAGGTTTGAAGGAAGTTCCAAAAGATCTTCCCCCAGATACTACTCTACTTGACTTACAGAACAATAAAATAACTGAAATAAAGGATGGAGATTTCAAAAATCTGAAGGATCTTCATGTAAGTTATAGTGAAACACACTATGGTATTAGTGTTAAAGGGATAATTTACAAAAGGATAATGTACAAATACCTTCATCCCAATTTTTCATCTAAATATGGCATATAGCATAACCTTCTTTCAAGGTTAACAGAAAAGAACAAAAAGTAGTGATCAAATGGGAGCTGAAAAAAGAGAAGCAGGAAAGAAAATACTCCAGGCCAATCTCCTGTGTGTATGAGAGAGAGGAGGGAGGGAGGGAGGGAGGGAGGGAGAGAAAGAGATTTACAATTGCCAATGGAAACACTAATATTTGATGTTTGACAATAAGATAATTCTTAAATCTAAGGAATTTCTTGGAATGTGTATCTAGGAATTCAGGGCTGCTAAAGTTTCCAGAAGATGGCCATTCTCCAAAAAAGAGCTTTTTCTGTTTCCATGGCAAGTATACTTTGGCTCTTGCTTAGTTCTTTTAACTACTTAACATCTACATAAAGCCATCAGTTGAGGTTTATCTGGAGCTTAGGAGTGCCACACCTAATACAATGTTGACAGGATTTCTCTTTCTCATAAAATCCGTGAGGGAAGGGTGGGGGGGAAGGGAGGGAAGGGGAAGTGTTTAACTGGTTGCCAGTAATAATGGATTGGGTAAAGCCAATGCATCTTAATCCTATGCACGCATCACAGAAGTACTGTTAATAGATGATTTTATATCACTGTATTGGTCATTACATCATTATAACACATTATAAATGCTCAAGAGGCAAACACTTCTATTTATGTCCACTATGTCTAAGAAACCCTGAAAAATAATGGAGAGAACTTCTTTCCTTCCCTTCCAAAACTAAAACCAGACTTCTTCCAGTAAATTTGATTGAAAGGAAATAGAAAGGAAAACTCTTATTCATAATTAATCTATGCAATTCATTATCAAGAAGATTTTAATATCCATTAGTAGGTTTAAGAGAAAATTAAATTCATTTAGTTTCTAAGCTATTATTCTTGAAGACTTAATCTTACCGTAGCTCCAAATATTAGTTACAAAGAAACAATAGTGGATAAGGGGTATGTGTTCATCACCATCTTCCCGGGCCAATTGGTTAGCTACTGTGAAAAACAGAATGCTGGACTTGGTCTGTTCTGACAGGTTTGTTTTTACATTATTTATTCTTACATTACATTGGAGCTGTTCTATGGCTTTCCCTTCTTTTGGATATTAATCCATTGGTTCAAATTATGTTGTTTAGTATTATATTGTTTAGTTCAAAAGAAACTTCACAATTCTTTGGACTGCCTCTGATGATAATTAACATAGAATGTTCTATGCCAGAAGTTCTAAGTTCTAATCCTAGAAACAAAATGTATTAAAGAAGCAATTTGACAGGGCATCACAAGAGTTCAACAGCGTCTGATGGTATACCTCAAGCCTAGTATAAATCTAATTTAGTAATTTTTCTAAATTACTAATTCACATAACATATGGATGGAACTCAGCTTCTGATATGTCAACCATGTATAATTTCTCTGAAACCCAGTCCAGATTGACTCTGCCTTGCTTCTAATGAAACTGTTATTACATGATCAAGGAAGATAAACATTTTTTTAAAAAAGCAAATCCATTTCAGCTTGGAAGGTGAAACTTGCTACAAGCAAATGCAATTCAATTCACTTTTAATTTAGATTGTTGTAATTGAAAGAGTAGGATTACTTGTCAAGTTAACATGTTGGTATCAATGTCTATGGAAGAGCCTTCCTTCCTTCCCTTCTTTCTTATATTCTCAAAAAAGAAGTTGCTTAGCAGCCTTTATTTGACAATCCAAGCTCAGTAATGTTTAGGGACCGGTATTAAAACAGGTTAGATTTTACTCTGCCAATGAATGTTCTTGCAATTATCTTGGACTGAAAAGTATTCCTATACCTTCACTTGAATAGTAAATGGTTTTAGGAGGGGATAATGGGGTGGGGAGACTCCTTCCAGTGCTCTTAAACTGTGCATGACCTTTTCTTCTCCCAAATGTGCCCATTGCTGCTTAGAACCTAGAATTAAAACCATATGCATATCTAGATATGCACAACAGTTCCATCTGTAAAACATACCTCCTGTTTTTACTGATGATGAACGGGAAATTATATACAGCAGGGACAGAATGCACTACAACACAAACTGTTCAAAATGGCAATTTCTTTACTTTTTGCGGATACTTTTCCTTCTCAGTTTTTTCCCCAGAGCTATTTAGAACATTTTGATTTTCATTAATGTTCCTTTCTTTAACATGTGCTACTTTTACAAATATCTTGTGTATAACTAATGATGAAAGAATTTCAAATGGCTAAAAATCAAAGCATAAAGAGAGGAGCCATCTGGTTTTTTCCCAGTCTTGCAAATAAGATGATTCATTTAGTGAATAAAAATGTTTTGCAGCTGTACTACAATGGTTAGAATAATATACTGTATAAAGGAACTTGTCCATGAAAAAGTATTGTTCCCCAAATAATTCAGAGCTGTTCTCTTAATATTCAAGTGTATAATGAGAAAATAGGTAAGCAGAAATAATAGCATGAATATATGTAATAGTTTCTAAATTTATAATTTACTAAAAAGAAAAGGCAAATAGGTTATTCTGTATAAGCCTTGCATTGTTTTTCTGATTCTCATTGTGGTTATTGTTGTCACAAAAAGTGTAGGAATGAAGATGAGAGACAAGAGTAGTAGATTAATTCTGGAGCCACCTAGAGTTGACTAGAAGATGGTTGACTATGTAAATGTGTTAAATAAACAAATCCTGCTACTGATTGGTTGATTTTGTTCACATGTTGTTTTTATTCAGTCACTTCCAATTTACTGAATGAGATATCCTTGTAGTTCAAATGAATCTGAAAACCCCTTTCCTGTATTCTCTGCTGCTTTTTGCATAAAGTTTTGGATAGACATGCCTTTATCACCTCCTAACAAAAGCAAAATTGTCATGAGAGAGAGGAAGTTTGGTTTCTGCTTGCAAATCAGACTTCCCTCATCATCAATTGTTTCTGTTACGCTCTGCTGCAGGAACTTTTGTAAGAAGACATAAGATTTCCTAATCGTGTAGGGGTGATATTGCGTAACCTTTTTGTTACTTTTTAAAATTGCATTTATATCTTATATTTTCTGTTTCTGTTTCTGGTACATTATTCAGTTTTTCTTCTTCAAATTTTTAAAGTCTTAGCATCAAGGTTTCATATAACTCATACACAGCTTTTGCTGTAGATGGGACATATTTTTTGTGTTTTTTAATCTTGCTGTCATTGACCATAATGGAATTTTGGGTTGAATTATTGGTTCTTCTTATTTTTCAGTTGTTTCTATCTGTTTTCTACTTAGAAGGAAACAAAGTCATAACTATGGGTTTGTCAAAATCAGATCATGCCAGATGAATTTTATTGCATTCTTTGACAAAGTGACAAAATTAGTGGACCGGAGAAATGCTATAAGGAATTTGATAAAGTATACTACAACCTACTTTTTGGTAAGATAGAAAAATATGGGTTAGACAGCATCACCACCAAATGGATGCCTAACTGCCTTATCAACCATGCTCAACATGTAATCCTAAATGGGATCACGTTAACGTGGTAAGCAGTTGTATACCTCAGGACTGTAACTTTAGCTCAGTATTCTTCAATGTCTTCATCAATAATTTAGATGAGGGGTACTCATCATATTTGCAGGTAACACCAAGATGGCAGGAATAACCAATCCTCCAGAAGATAAGTGCAAGATATAGAAGGATCTTGACAGATTTGAACACTGGCTCCATCTAACAAAATGAAATTTAATGCTGAAAAAAGGCTACGTTCTATATTTACTCAAGAAAAATCAAATTCATAGACATAGAATAGATGATACCTGGCTTAATAGATGTAACTGTGAAATTTTGGAGTCCTAATGGACTTCACAGTATTATTGCAGCTGTCATAAAAACTGGTGCAATCCTATGCTGCATTAACAGAGGGATAGAATCAAAGATCAAATTTCTGCTACCAATTATCCAGAACTGGTCAGAACCTGCTAAATACCACCTCTGGTGTTAGTACTACTTTATAATGATGTGGTAGGACCACAGTTGGAATATTTCATCCAGTTTTGATTGCCACGATATAAAACCAAGGATGTCAGGATGTGAGAAAGAGTGCAGAGAAGAGAAACAAAGATAATTAGGGGATTGGAGGCTAAAACATATGAAAAACATCTGAAAGAATTGGATATGTCTATTTCACAGGTGGTATTCAGCAGGTTCTGACCAGTTCTGGAAAATTGGTAGTGAAAATTTTGAGTAGTTCGGAAAACCAGCAAATATCACCTCTGACTGGAGAGTTTGCTGCATCCTCCTCCTACCATGCCCACCAAGCCACACCCACTGGACTGGTAGTAAAAAAATTGAATCCCACCACTGGTCTACTTTAATGAAAAGAAGGACTAGAGGTGACATGATAGTAGTGTTCCAGGATCTAAGAGGCTTCCACAAAGAAGATGGGGCTAACCTATTCTCCAAAGCACCTGAAGGCAGAACAAGAACCAAATCAAAGAGAGAATCAATCTAGTTATAACAAGAAACTCTAATACTGTTTATGAATGTTTCACAATTATTGTCAGAATTCTTAACTCATGCTTGAACTAATCTAATTAATAACAATTAGATTTTGTCTTTTTTTGAAAAAAATGTCTAAAGGATCTTCTCCAAAATGGTTTTTGACTTATGCATTTAAAATATTTAAATGTTAGTTTCATTTTTCAGACTTCTGCTGAACAGTCTGACTTTATTTTATCTTGTATGGAATTATTTGTTCTTCTTCTAGTCTATGGTATTCTCAATTTTTTTTAACAGCACAGTTTAAAGGCATATTTTTCTTCCTTCAGATTTTGGAATGATCCAGTTTCACAACCATATATTACAGTTCAAAAATCATAATCTTAACAATATGTACATTTATCAATATAATATTTCTGTACTTTATTGTTTTATCTAGATCTGCCATAGTCTCTCTTCCAAATGGCAACTCTCTATTTTATGGATATAGTTATCAAAATCATTCTAAACCTAAGAATAAAAAGTCTTGTTATTTTTCTTTGTGTATTTGCAATGCAGGGGTAATTTATTGTTAATATAATCTTTGCTATTGTTGCACATCAATGTTTGGACTCTCTCTTTTCACCTTCAGCAAGATACTTATTAACGTTTTATTCAGTCCCTATCAGAAAGATACTAAGGTAACTGGAGTTGTTACTGTTTCTTACCATTTGACTAAACATTGTTAGTCATGTTGGCCTGTCTCTTCTGATTTCAAATTATACATCTGGTAGTTCTCATTCCACATATTTGCAAATCTGGAATAGAACATCTTGAACATTATCATTATAGCAAGTGAGAAAAGTGCAATTGTTTGGTGATTTGAGTGCAATTTAGCACTATTTGAACTGGAAAAGAAACAGCTATTTTCCACTGCCTTGACCATTATTGCATTTTTCATATCTGGAATCTAGTAAAATTTTAAACTCTCCTGCTAGCATTTCAGTAATTCCTATATTTTGATTTGGAGGGCTTCTGACTCATATAGCAGGTAGAAGCCCTGGCTATGGGCTCTTTTGCACAAATCCATTTTGTGCATTAATAATAGTCATTCATGCCTTTGGTCTGTGCGGGCTGCTGTTGAAGAACATTCAGAAGCTTCAGCTGATCTTAAGTATAGTGGTATGTATCATTTTAGGAGCACCAATTTAACTAATTTCTGCTGGAGCTGCACTGGATCCCAGTGTACCTCCAAGGTTCAATCCAAGGTTCTGATTTTCACTGTTAAAGCACTACATAGCAAGGACCAGACTCTTTGTGAAATGTCCTTCCCTAGGATTTTTTTCCAGGCCAACAGATCTGACATGTGGATGCTGTCCAGGTTCCTTTTGTTATCATGTGGTGGGACCTAGAAGATGTCCTTCTCTGTTGTAACACCTGCACTATGGGCCAGCCACACCTCACTCTGAGATCCAGATGGTCTGGATCTTCTTGGGCATGAGGAAATCTGTGAAACATCTTTCTCCAGGCCCTAGTTTGTTGAGCTCGATGTTAATAGTTTTTTTGGAAGTTTTCTATATTGCTTTGGTTGTTGTTTTTTCAACTGTAAAAGTCAAGGGTTCATTTAAAGAATTTATTTAAAGTCCTTTAAAGTATTTACTTATGTCAGAGAAAAACTATAAAAGGTTATTTTTGGAAGAGTGATAAGACAAAATGATTTCTTTATGAACAAAATTTTCCTGGATTCAGCTCTATTGTAAGAATAATATAGAAACCAGGAGTTTCTCAAGCCGAGGAGGGCCAATATGTAAACAAGTCTCAACTGCTTCCCAAGGCTTCCAAGCAACTTGACAAGCATCCATTCATTCAAGAGAGTTTGAACTATAAACATGTAAACATCTGTCTTCTTTGGACCATACTGGGCAATCAACGGATGGATTTGATGTTTCATTCTTGTTTGGAATATAGATTCTAAAGTAGTCAGGTGAGGTCTGTGAATCTTCTGCCAAACTTAGCTGAAACCTGAAATAGCATTATATGGTTGGACAACTGTCTTTCAGCCCTAGCTATGAAGAGCAGATTTCTCAAGGACTGAAACAAGAATGAAGGTTAAAAGAAGATAATTGTGCAACAAATTCACTTGTGGATAGAGAGACTAGAAAAGATGCAGGGAAATTTGAAATAAGCAAAGTATGAGGAGGACAGTTATTTAACTGCATAGATATTGCAGGAAGGTATCAATATAAAAGGAAGATGCTGAAACCTAGGTTTTAGAATAATTTTGGCACCTATTGAATGATTCTGTAAAATGATATTAAATGTCAGAAAGAATATTACTCCATGATTGTACTTAATACGAGTGCAACTTGCATGAAAAATAAATAAGATGAACAAACATGATTTAATAACTATAGCAAAATCTTGAGGAATGAAGCCTTTCTGAAGGAAAGGAACAGAAATGATATCTGTATATCTACATCTACAAAATCTACATCTATATTTATCTACATATCTCATACAGTTGTTAGAGTTGACTATCATCTATCCAACCAAGGAGAAGATGCAGATAATGCATTTTCACCTGAATCAAGTATGCCATTACTTTCTCCCTCATACTCATAGATATTCTCACTGCAATCTAAATTGTTAAGGCTATTTCTGTGAAACATCTTGTTAACAAAAATGTTTCAGTGTCATCCTTTCAGTATTACCTTAGCTGAGGCATTTCAAAATAAAAAGTAGGAAAAGTGCTTTCATAATATAATATTGTTGTGGGGGTGGTGGATTTTTGTTTGTTTTTGTTATTTTACCATCTACATAGTTTGCACCTCAAAAAAGGAAGTTTGTGCAGTCACAATTTATATAATCCTGTTGAGCATTTTTGTGTTGAGAGAACAAACTGATTTGTGTTGCTCCAGTAATTTTCCAGAGGATAAGACAATCTTTGAGATACAATTTTAAATATTCCTATTAGTTTTTTAGAGGAAAAAACAATTCAGACATTGTGTGTTGTAGCTCTTCTCAATGTTTCCAAACTAGCAAAAATGAAGTTGATTAAATTTCAACTTCAAGCACTTTTCAAGTGATTGAGGGGTAGTAAAAAGCTGTCCCCAAGGAAATATCCTAATTGTGTAAGAAGATTGTTTAAACTGTTCACTAGGGAAAAGAAGAAGTGCACTACTAGATTCATTTTTGCTCTTAGGACTTGAATCCTGAATTTCTCTCAAATGAATACTCATATAATATATTTGTATTTCAACTATAAATGCTATAAATTTCTTTTTTTTAACAAATTTTATTCAATTTTTCACATTAAAAACAAAAATCTCTTTTTGGTGGACAACATATTTCTGGGTTATCACCTTTACATACAAATATGACAGTAATTATACATTCATATATGCATACTTAATTCTATTATTAACTTTTCCATTCCAAATTTTCAGTAAGGAGAGAAACAAACACATTAATTCTAGCCTCTTTCATTAATCTCAATTGAAACATCTTTTTGTTTCATTTCAATTATTTCAAATATAATCCTTTAATATTTATTTTAAAAATAAGGAAAAACAATGTGTTTGCATAATAATAATAATAATAACAATAACAATAACAATAACAATAACAATAATAATAATGATAATAATAATATTACCAATTTATCTCCTTGCTTTTAATAGTCTATATTAACTTATTGATTTAGTTGGTTCTTTAGTCTGTCATATTCCCTTTCCATTACACATTCTTTTTAAAAATTCTAGATTAATACAAATGTTAACACTAAAGAAAAAAAAACAATTTTTTTCATTTTTTTCCCATTTTTAATAAGTTCCCCCCCTTTTACTGCTTTGAGTGTGACACCTCAATGATTAAAATATACCTTTATTCCCTCATCTTAATTCACAATAAGCCATTATTTTTAAGAAGTTACAATAATAATCATTACATCTTTTCATTTGGATACCGCAGCATATTTTCCCCCTTTAATTTTTAATAAGAGTTATCAGTATCTATATGACCCTGTTCTAAATATTTTTAATTGCAGATATATTCTTATTACCCTTTGTTACCCTGCAGAATCCCCTTTTTAATTCATCAAATATTATCTCTGAAAAAAACATTTCTTTTCAACATTTTACTATTTCTGTATTTCTTTATTTCATGCACCTGTTTCTTACTGCTTTTCCTCCCCCTCTTTATCCCATATCTTTTCTCATTCCAGTTTATATCCCTCTCTTTCTTAATATCTTCCTATCCCCTTTTCTGCTGGGTCTTTCTGCCTTTCCCGACTTCACAGGTATTCCCCTTTTTGATTGCCTTCTTAAATCTCAGCTTTTTAGCTTTCCTTCTGCCCCCACTTCTTTGTAGTGTTCATTGTGTTAATTGTCTATTTAAGATGTCTTCTCCTTGAGTCGACTCCTCCTCCTCTGAAGCTCTTTCTTCTTCTTCTTCAATTGCTGTTTCCATTTTTTTCTAACACATAGCAAAGTGATTTGCCTCTTTCCTGTAGTAATTCTCTCATATTTTTCAGTTCCATTTTTAATTCCCGAAGAGATATCATTACACACTCTTATGTTTTATGATCGGTTAAAGTCCACAAAAAAACACTTTTACTTTCCTTCTTTCTTCTTTCAATTTTCTTAAGTTCTCAATTATTCCAGCCGAGGGTCTATACCAAAAACATCAATCAATCCCACAGTCAGTCTTTCCTTGCTTTTTTCTTTATTCTGGTTCTGCTTTCACTTTCTAAGTTTCTTACTTTGTTTCAATATTTCTTTAATGTTGTATCCATCCAAGTTCATTCAGAAACAGGATGCTTTCTCCTTTGTATGAGCTCAAGTTTTTGTCAAAAGGTGGCACTCTCCATTATACAAAGTCTTCACCTTTTCCCCCTATTTTTTTATTTAAGGTTTTTTGAACCTCAATATTCCAGCACAGTCCAGTCTCCAATTTGTAAACTTTATTATTATTATTTTTTGACAATCTTAAGTCCAGCTTTATTTTATGCCTGTTTATTCCCAAAATATTTTAGTTCAATTTAGTTAAATCTTTAGTTCCGGCTTCTTCCTTTCCCAGTTCGAAGTCCCACTTAGCTGTCAAAAATATTTTTTTTTTCCTGTCCCTTTTTAATTTCGCTGCTCACTTTTCTTTTCTTAAAAATTCCATGTTACCTGAATCCTGGGGTACTTTTGTTTAGTTGTATTGCTCAGTTGTCCCGGTTCAGATGTTGTCCACCTCTTTCTTCCCTCCTGCAAAAATCTTAATCCAGCTGAGTCTTCCTCTTCAGGGTGGCCATTTTAAACCATTGCTGCAGTCATCTTCAGGGGAAAAAGACCAAGCCCGGAGGGGAGATGCAGCTCCCCTCAACCTGGCTTGCAGCTTCCCCTTACTCCACTGCCCCTCCAAAGCAGCTTCAGCCCCTAATCGTAAAGATTGGGGCTCTCCAACAAAAGAGCACGGACCATAGCTGCAGAGAGTCGTGATCTATGAGAAGGCTCCACCTTCTCGCTATACATTTCTATAAACATAAATTTTAAACTATAATTTTCATTCTAGCCTTAATGGAATCTGGATAAACAATTTGTTTCATCATTCAAAAATTGTAATTAGTCTGAAATATTTTATGAACATTTGGTTCTCAATCTGAAACCTAATTCAGTCATGTTAGCATTAATTGTGCAGAGAGAGACTGATTTAGATGCCTAGCTTTGGTTTGATATGAGTAACTAAGGTTCAAATTGTCACCAGGGACTTGACTTTGTAAGCCATTATGATCTACTTCAATTATTAAATTGATGGATAAATCCTCTTTAAAAGTAGCAGATGATGAAGGAGAAAGATGCCCAAAGTTCATTTATTACTTGGCATACCAGCATTCACAGAATGGCTAGAGATAAGATATTATGCAGGGAGAACATTCTACTTTCAGCAGTTTTTCTTCCCCCACAGTACAGGGGAAAGAAATGAAATAAACCACCACTCTGTACATAGAAGTATGTCTCTTCTTCTTTTGCTCAGACATCCCTGTTCAAGTGACTCTTTGCTGATTCCCACAGGACCAACCAACCAAATATCTGAAATATATCTGAAAATATAATGATGCACACTTTCACAGCCTCAAGCTTCCACAGCTAGCACCAATCCAATAACAATCATCTTCTAGGCTAATAGGATACCACCACTGGATATCTGAAAAAAAAAACACCAAAGAACCTGCTTCAATTTTAGGTATATTTTAAAATGGAAAGTGGGGTGTGATGGCTCAGAGGTTAAAGGCACTGAGCTTGTCAGCTTGAAAGTTGACATCCCAGGTTTGAGACCAAGTGCCACATGACAGTATACTTGCCCCAGCTTCTGCCCACCTAGCAGTTTGAAATCATGCAAATAGATAAACATGACCATTTTGGTGGGAAAGTAGCAGCATTACATATCCCTTATTGTATAGTCATGCTGGCTACATGACCATGGAAATATCAGCAAACAACACTGGTTCACTCTGCTAAGAAATGGAGATGAACACCACCCCTTAGAATCAAACACAACTGGACAGGGAAAAAAACCTTTACCTTTTTAAAAATGAACACAGAAGGATTCAAAAGACTGGTTATCTGGATGTGCCCTTAGTTTTCAGGGTTCTTACTGAATGAGCTATAATTGAAGTTGAGCTCTCATTCCATTTAAAAAGCTAAATAAGATTTCTCAGCAAATTTTTGTATCCTCCTTTCATTGAAATTTTTGAAAATTGAAGTGAGTATGATAGAGGTAGTGTCAAGGCAGAGTTAAAGTTCCTTCCTTTCTGCCACAATCTTAATCCAAGTATTTCTCCCACTCTATTGGCAGTCATTTTAAAATTTCAGCCAAACCACATTTCATTTTGCACTCATGTAAATACTGACTGCATAAAAGTAGCACTGCCAACATGTATTTCAAAAATAAAATCCAAACAGGCTATTGGGAGATTAGCATACAAGCATTCTGGTGAATGTTTATAATCTTACTTCTGATAATATGTTTCCTGTCTGGCATTAACAACTGTCCTACTTTACTGTTCAGGCATTGATCCTTGTTAACAACAAAATCAGCAAAATCAGTCCTGGAGCTTTTTCTCCACTCAAGAAATTGGAGAGACTTTATCTTTCCAAAAACAACTTGAAGGAACTTCCAGAAAACATGCCAAAAAGTTTGCAGGAACTGCGTGCACATGAAAATGATATTGTCAAATTAAAGAAATCTGCCTTCAGTGGACTGAATAATATGATTGTAATAGGTATGCACCACTACTTATAAATAAAGGTTTATAAGAGGAATTTATTAGCTGGTAAAATGGAAAATATTGTTGAAATTTGGTGAAATCCAAACTTCATTAGAGCTTCTTTATTGGATTATTAAGGTAAATTTCCAAAGAAAATTAAATTTAAAAAAGTATAAGTTCAGTATTAAAAAAATTGAATTTTTTTCCCCTCATATATGAGATTTGTAGTATGGTCCATGCTGAGGTCATTACATTCTGTTTATTTGCATCATACATTGAATTCTATTATCAAGAGACATTTTGGGTTGCACTGGGATATAAATGTCAAGACTAACCCATTAAACATATTTAAAGTATGTTCACGTATACAACTTTTATCCAATCTCAATATGTTTTGGAAGAATCTTCTTTTTATCTAGCTTTTCTGCATTTGAAGCAACACTTTTTGTGGTCTCCTGAAACATTTACAATACATACGTTCCTTGATGAAGTTTGCTATTATGCACTCAGAGGCAGAGTTATCCTCAGCTTCCATTGAACACATTTGGCTGCTACAGGCATACCCTTCTTTCTCAATCTCTGACTTTTACTCTTCATGGCCAATTGGGCTTGGGCTGGACAGGAAGTTGGCACTTTCTGCAGAGACTCATGTTTACATAATGCTTAAGCAGCACTCTGCAAGCTATCATTTAGACATTGCACAACTTCTTTTTATACACACATATCCATTAAAGTTCAAAAGCATGAAAGTATTTTTTTCAAATACATGACGGGTCATGTTTTGAAAGAACAACATACCTGTGTTTAAAGAAATAGAAAATTTTTTCTATACAAGAGATTGATATGGGTTTGCTGTATGTTGCAAATAGATTTATCCCAAATGTAACCATTACATATTTTAAGATGTTTCTGCCAATTTTATTTATTCCAGCCCTAGAGACAGATCACAGTGTCAGCAAAAGCACTTCCCCACTTTCACTCAACTTTTCCATGCCACATGTTAAGGAAAGCAATTTGAGACAGTTTTTCTCACTGGTTAATGATGATTGGAAAAGAAATCAGGAATCAACCAATCACAGTATTAAATTATCTGCCAAATGAAGAAACTGAGAAATGCACATTAACACAACTGCAAGGAAATGATATTTTATTTTGCTAGTAACATTTAAATGTTTAAGGTGATAGGTAAGAAAAAAAAAAAGGGAGTATTACAGAAATAATATTATTTCCTTGCTTAAAGTTTTTGTTTGCCACCTTCTATTATTACAAAGATCAAAATCTTTACAAATGTAGAAAATAACATATTCAATTTAAAAAGAGAGGTGAATAAAAACCACAAAAACAATTGTCACGAAGTTCATAAAAAGAAGATCTGGATGAAGGATTACATTTAACAAGAGGCCTAATGATAAAAACCATTGGTACCTTAGATATAGCATTTGGAGTGACTCCCAAAATTCAATTTGCATTGAATTCAATTTGCCTACCTGGCTGGTAGCAGGAGGGAGCATATGTCACTTCTCTTGGTTCCAAATTACTTAGGGCCCTAAATATTAAAATCAGCAGCTGATCTGGCTTGGTAGCTAATTGATAGATACTTCATACATTAGATCAATAAAGCTATTTCACTTTTTAGTCTTGCCAATAAGCATTCTATTTATTTTTAATTAATAACATTTCACATATTTAAAAATCAGAAAATACTGTCAGGTAAAGGACATTCCGAAAGATGGCAGACAGATGCCTTTTATCCATTTCCTTCAAAATCAAGAATAATGTTATAGAGATAAAACAATTAACTGCATTACTTTTACTTATATATAGCAAAATTAACTAGAAAAGTTAGAATTAATATATAACTTGGTAATGCTGATTCTATAACTAGTATACTGTTCACTTGTTTTTTATTTTTTGCTAATGTATTTTAGAATTGGGCACCAATCCATTAAAAAGCTCAGGGATTGAAAATGGAGCCTTTCTAGGGATGAAGAAGCTCTCCTACATCCGTATTTCAGACACAAATATAACTTCTATTCCTAAAGGTAAAAATCTCTGTTTTTAGAGATTATATGAAACATCAGCATTCAAGTACTCTGTTGTTTATATTTCATTTTAAAATGTATATAAAATCTAAACATAAGGAATACATCATATGAGAAAATCTTTTTGTTCTGAAATTAAGATAAAATGCATTTTAATCTTAGTAATACCTTAAATTGGTATTTGAATATTTTTAATTCTCAACTTAAGGAAAATGGCTACTAATTAAAAAACACGTTTGTTCAATATTTTATTTTGTTAATGTTTTGAGTTTATATAACTTTTTTCTGTCCCCCAAACAAGAAATGGTTGCCATTTTCCACTATTGCATAGGATAAAGGAATACATAGATGCAACAAATGCCTATTAAATAGAGTACTTCAGCTGACAGACTGGAATTCCATAGGAGATATGTATGCAATAAGAACATAGCTTCTTTACAACTTCTCAGAATCTTTTCAAGTATACACATTTCTAGTCTAACAGTGTATTTGTTATGAATATCTAAGTTGCAAGTCCAATTCCAAATGGAACAAAAGAAAAGAAAGTGGCTAAAATAGTTTTCAAGTCTTTCTTACAGAATCATTTATTATATAGTTTTGTTACTATAAGAGTCAAAATGTATAGCCTGTCTTTCAGCCTATTGGGAGAGGAATCATATTCCAATTTCAGTCTCTCTACTTCAATGATTCTTGCTAACATATCTCAAGAAACAGGACTGCAATAGTTCGTTATACTGTACAAGCATATTATATAACCCACGTACACATTCAGATGTAGGAAACTAATCTGAATGTTTGTGGAAGAGTTGGAACAATAAAAATACTTGTGAGCTAAATAGAAGCAAAATACACTTTCAGCACATCAATCTCACAGTCTTGTCCTTAAATTATAGTATTCTGTGTTTAGTGTTTATCAAGATGATTTGTGCTTCTGTAGCTCAATATGTTGATTCCTTACTTGGTATATAAGACCTGACATAGCAAACTAATTAAGGATTCTAGCAACTGAAACATTCTAAGACTGATGCAAAACTTTCCAAAATTCACTCTTCTTAAACAAAAGAAAGTATGGAAGAATCTTTTCACATCTGAACATGAGTGTATGTTAATTGCAGTAAAGACATGGTGAAGAGTTAATCCAAAAATTACTTCTGACTATAATTTTTCAAGATGTTTTAAATGGAAAAGGTCATTGAATTTCAGGAAGTCTTTCTTGTTGCATGGCTGCATTATCATAAGAACTGGCAAATGAGCTTAACAGTAATTTGTATGTAAGAGATCCAGAGTAACTCAGTGCCAACAGTAAAAAAAAAAATGCTGTTAATGAAAGTGCAAAAATGTGTTTCATCAGTGTCACATGATATATAAATTCAAAAAGTAATGTTCCTAGAATTTTGCAGTTGTATGCAACATATATACATAAACACATTTTTTAAAAATTTTAGGTCTTCCTATATCTCTGACAGAACTTCATCTTGATGGCAACAAAATAAGCAAAATTGATGCAGATAGTTTAAGTGACCTTCCCAATTTGGCTAAGTATGATTTTTTTTATATATGTATATATATATATGTATATATTAATATATTAAGGCAGATCTCACTTTGTAACAGTGAGATCTTTTGTTTTTGATCATGCCTAACACGTTTGCAAAGAAAATTAGAATGATAGAAGAATATCAATATTAAAGTTTGCAAAGAAAATTAAAACTATAGAAGAATATCAATATTAAAGCTACTATAGAAAACATACATTTTAAAATACTAGTTTTAATCAGTTATATTAACTAGTTTTTTATATTAACTAGTTTGTCTAATCTTGATCAGTTATCCTTCATTATTTTAATATCAAGGTAGGTTAAAATTCAATAACCGAATACTTTAAAAACTGATATGAGTGAGAAAAGATTTAAGGAGTAAAATTTCAGATGAGTAGACTATATGCTTGAATTTGTAAAAACAGAATGGTCCCAAAATATGGGTCTTAAATGATGATATGGAGGTTTCTGTAAGATTTGAAAAGCTTTCTTTATCTATTACAATTTCCATCCAACGACAGTCAAAATATTATATCTACGCCTACTCTGGGGTCAAACAAGCCTTAGCCACAAATTGCATGAAGGCAAAGATTCAGCATGTCACCACCAACAGCAAATGCAACCTCTGTAATGAAAAAGATGAAACAGCTGACCATTTAATCAGTGGGTGCAGAAAACTTTCACAAACTGACTACCTAGAACACCATAACCGAGTTGCTAAAATCATTCACTGGAAACTGTGCCGAAAGTTTGGATTTGAGAAACTGGGAACATCAGGTTGAGAAGTTTCTGGAGAATGAAAAAGTCAAGATCTTGTGGCACTTCAGAATTCAGACTGACAGGCACTTGGCCCACAACACACCTGACATAACAATAGTTGAAAAGAAAAAAGTTTGGTTCATTGACATTGCAATACCTGGTGATGCACGAATTGAAGTCGCACAGCAGGAAAAAAAATCATGAAGTATGGGACTTACAAATTGAAGTTGAGTGACTTTGGAAAAAGAAATCGTGTGTTATCCCAATTATAATTGGAGCCCTTGGAGCAATACCTAAAGGGCTACTTAGCTATTTGGAAATTCTGAATTTATCAGACTTGAATATACTAATTCTACAAAAGACCACACTACTTGGAACAGCTTATATCCTCCAACGCTACCTTAACAGTTCCCAGGCCCTTGGTTAGGATTTGAGCTGTTGAACTATCAACTAGCCCTAAAGGCTGTGAATCTCACTAAAGATTTATTATTATTATTATTATTATTATTATTATTATTATTATTATTATT
>BLBF01000022.1:35932306-35978667 GCA_015471245.1 Laticauda colubrina | reverse complement strand
TATTATTATTATTATTATTATTATTATTATTATTATTATTATTATTATTATTATTTCCATTTTTGGCAATGTCTGTTTCAACAACATTTGTATCCAAGCTTTAGGATGCATTCTTGAACAGCATCCATAAATAAGAAAGTTGATTGGTTCCAGATACTAATAGTCCTAAAAGTGACAAATGTTTGTGTACTTTTAGGAAGCTGTCAGCTATTTATCTCTATTACAGAAAATTCATTGCTGTTATGTAAATATTTAGATGAATACATATACTGTAAACAACATATAGAATCTTAATCTGTGCAAATGAACATTTTTGTTTGATATGACAAGGGAAAAATGTACATGGTTCCTTCATTATTTTATACTATGAAAACTTTTAGAAATAAGTAAGTTTAATGAGACATTTAGGCTGTACATAACTTAGTAGGGAAAAAATAATGAAAAAGTGAATGAGTCACTTGGTTAAAAAAGTGTGGTTGAATTAACGCTTGAGGGTTATTTGTTAGATCTTGCTAAAGGTTATATAGTGACTTGGGGAAATGAAACGTCTGTTTGCAATCTGGACATTGTTTAGAATAATGTCTCCCTTTAGAAGTTTGTTGTTTGTGCTATAGCAGAGCTTGAACTTTTCTTAGGTTGCTTAAAGGGGTTATCTCTCATTCCACTGAGAGAACAGATGAATTGTCTTTTACCCTTTTCAGCCTCCACCTGCATTTGATTAGAGACAGCAGCAGTTTTACATACCCCATGCCAGAATACCATGATGACATAGCAGCTTCAGACAACAGCGTGACTAGGATTTTCCCCCCTAAACCCTTGAATCACAGAGGATCTGGCAGCCAGTTACCATCTGACACTGTTTATAGCATATATTGTTCGATCCACTCCCTTACTGAATCTGCTGTGGGAATTAAAGCAAGCAATTTCAAGTCAGAAAGGTAAGTTCTCTTGCATGTTTTAACACTTAGAATCAAGCAACTGAACAAAGCAGTACTGAGAATACGACTCACCTTTGTCAGTTTGCAGATTGGACACAACTGCTATTGTGAATTTGTTTTCTGAACTTATGTTAAAATGCTCTTCATGTTTTGTGGGTTATTGTTGCATTTCTTTGCAAAATTTTTGCAAAATTTAATCACTTCCAGAAGAACTATTCCATACCATAGGGAGGAACACAGTATCTATCTAATAAATATTTACATTTGTTAGCAAGAACTCTTATATCAAATAGGTGGATTACTCTGAAAATTTCATTGATAAAACAATAGTCCATGTTACTGAAAAAAACAAAACTATTAAAGGTTATTCATCTTGCAATGTACATGTTAATTAAACTTTTATGGGACAACAGTGATGATTTTAGTGTGAAACTTTGAAAAAGAAAAGTGTACAGAACAAGATTCACTCTTTAACTGCTAGTGAAAAAGATTTTTCTATCTGAGGGAAGGTGCCAAATGACAATTGTAGCCCTTGCATGCAAATTTTTAGCAGATGTTCATAGGAATATGTTCAAACATTTGTACTAGAGAAATATGTAGATACTCTGCTAATTTCTGGTTCCTGCTGATCTTTTAAGAAATAATATATTCATTTAAACAAGTTTATGAAATGTGCACAGAGCAAAGAAGGGTCTCACAAATTTCAGAAAGTATAATCTTGCATGAAAAATATTATCTTTGATTTTTTATATATATTCATAGATTATTCACATGAATAACAAATGTAATACTGAACTTCTAGTTGGAAAATTTTACTATATTAGCATCTTGAAGCAAATCTTTAAGTCTGAAAAATTGTAAAACTACTCTATAATATTTTGAAATATTTAACTCAATATTAATATCCTTTAATAATATTTTCTACAGAGTGGTTTACCAGTCTATAATACAGTAAGTCAAAGGGATACAAAAAGTATAAAGTAGTACAAATAGATAAGAAATATATAAGAAATATTTCCAATACCAAAGTGTATGATTCTAAATGAGGCCTTATTTTATTATATTTCTATAATTTTCTTTTGAATAGAAGCAGGAAATGTTGCTACACTGTTAAAGGAAAGATTATAAAGTATCTCTAATCAACCAACTTGGATCAGTGTACTGTAACTACAACTAAGGTTACTCATTTACAGTTAATACTATGTTCTTATAGAAAGATATTTACAGTTAAAATCTGTACGAGAGTACCATACACTATAACTGATAGGGAACTTTCCAGTAACTCCAACGGCAATTCAATTACATAAAACAATATTAGTTTCACACTATATATATTTGATATATAAATTTGCAAGCCACAGAATTGCCTGATAGATACAAACATATATTAGACAAATTCAAATATTCCATAAATATATGCCAAAATGCATAATAATTCACTGATCAGAAACAAAACTTTAGTTATTATATAATCAGCTATAATCTATCATGTTACTTTAAACCCCCCCCCCCCCCATTTTTTTTTTCACTGACATTACTGCAAGCTATGATATTTTGTAATTCTTCACTTGTGGAAAAATAATGTCTCAGATAAAATTGTATTTTTGTTTAGTTCATTAATTTTTGCCCTCTTCCATTCAAAAAGAGAATTGGGGAAAAGTAGCTTTTGGGACATTAATGTAGAAACTTGTTTCTTATAAAGCCAATATGTCCTTCCATAAAGATATATTTGGCAAAGTAATAAAGTGATACCAGATTATATTGTTGTATATCTATGCATTCAAATGCAGCTGTGATCAGCTTTACTTCAAAGATGCAAATTTCATTATAACACAGCTATCTATTAAATCTCATACCACAAACATCTTCAATGGAATAATTTCATGGGGTTGGTGGTTCTTATGGATTCTGAAATCAATACATCTTTTATTATTTAATAGAGTGACTAATTATTTTTAAGCTGAGAGAGAAATAACTATATGGCTTTTATACTGACGACTGAGTGAACTGCATCTACTCATCCCACTGTATTCTCTGTGTGCTGGCCAAACCTACTTCAAATGTTTGGAAGATGCTGGAATAAAACTAGACTGAGTGCATTCAAAGGTTAGAACAGAGAAGTTAAGAGCAAGAGAATATCAATTTCATGAGAGGAAGTCTATTTGCATACCATTTAATATGCAGTCATATCCAGTCATGTCTGTTTCATACAATTATTTACAGAAGTCAGCTTTTTCATTAAAGTATTGAAATTTATTATTCCATATATATAGTCTTCATTGATGTATATATTTGCTCCTAATTTATCATCAATAAACATTAAATAATCCATAATAACAATTAAGAAGTACAATTTTACATGAAAATGCAGAAGGGCAAAACTTCCTTGTGATTATTTATTTTTTTATATTTGTTATAACTACCCACCTCTAATAGATTCTGGGTGGCATACTCAACTAAAAAAATCCATAAACCCTTTAAAACCAAATTCTGTGAATGTTGTTGTTGTTGTTGTTGTTGTTGTTGTTGTTGTTGTTGTTGTTGTTGTTGTTATTATTATTATTATTATTATTATTATTATTATTATTATTAAATGTGGGTGTTCCTGACAATATTGACAATGGCTCAGTATAGGAACTTCAGTGTGAAAGAAAAAAACAAAGTAACAACATATAACAAAGTAAACCATTTTTAGACGTGTTTCTACCAATAATACCTTTACTAATGCTGTTTGTCCCTTTATCTGTCCTTAGGTTTTGGCTCTTTCTATTTACCTGGTTTCTGTGGTCCATGATCTGCAGCACAGCCTTATATTTTCATCATGATTTGAGTTTCCAATAGCTCTTCTGAAGCTGAACTAATTAGCTTCAGGTCCAGAATAGCTTCTGTATAAACATTAAACATTTTGCAGCATTAAGATTGAAGCTGAAGACATAATTTACCACTTTTGAGAATTCATATACAATCCATCTTTCTTATCTCTTTCCTCACCCTTCTATAGGTATTTATTGGGGCAATAAAATGGTGGTTGGATTCAATTATGCATACTGTCCCATCAGAGATTGGCAGAGTTAAGATTGATGATAGATGATAATGATGATAAATAGATTGATGACATATGATATAGATGATAAATAGATAGATAGATAGATAGATAGATAGATAGATAGATAGACAGATGAGAAGGGACAGATGTTTTACTAATTACACAGATCAAAATAGTAATGTACCATAAATAAAATAAAAATGTGAAAATAGCACAATCAAAAGCCATGTATTTAATAAAATAGATAACAAGTCATATTAAAACAACAGTAAATCACTGTGTAAGTGTTACCAATATTAAACTGAGAACCCTTGCAATTCAGCAAAAATGGCAAACCTTTTACATATTCTTATGTAAATATTTGCTAGTAAGAAAATATTTCCCACCCCAACAATGATAGAGGAAATTTGGTTTTAAAGTTATTACAAAAACTCCCTTCTAGAATCATGAATGGAAAAAAATTAAGCCTGGTCAATAAGCATTTGACTATGTGAGATGGAAAAGTCATTGGTGAAATAAGTGAAAAATTGTCAATCCAAATCTCTGTTAGCCCCCAAACTTGTTGATTTGTTTTTGAACTGGCTTTCTCAAGCCTCAATATCATAAAGAATTTGGATGAAAACCCACTGGTTTCTTGGCTTTTTTCTCCAAGAAGCAACAGTTATCAACAAACACTATTTAACGTCTATATGAAGCCATTGGTGGAGATCGTCTGTCAGGGCAGAGTTAGGGTTTAACTTTATCCAAACAAATTGGAAATGCAGGTGAGGATCTTTCTTGATGCTCTTAAATTCTAAAAGCAGACTTAGAACTAATGTCATCAAGATAAGATTAATTATGTCTGATAAGCTATACAGTTCCAGTGTTATTCTATCTTTGGTTTTGGTTGTGATCATCCTTCTCCCCATCCATCCATGTTGAACTGGTTTTGAAGTTATTTCTAGTCATTGGCAAATCATTGCTGTGGCCAGAAAGGCCCTCACATGGTTTTATCTTTTGTGCCAGTTATGACCATTATTAGATTGGGAAACTCTTCTCATAGTCATTCATACTTCAGTAACTTCTTGATTGGACTATTATATTACCATATGTATCACATGGAGCTGGCCATGAGATCCACTTAGAATATATTGCTGATTCATAGTGCAGCAGTTTGAATAGTTATGGTTATAATTAGATTGCCACTGTCTTTCAGGTGTTCAATTCTAGGTGTTGGTTTTCACCTTTAAAAGTCTATATGGGTCAGTACCTGGATTTCAGTAAAATTGCCTGATTGGAAACAGTTGACTCCAGGTACATGAAGTAGCTTTTAGTGTGAAATAGTGAAAGACCAATTTTTCTTTGCTTTCATTGCCTATGAGACCTTTTGAAAGTTTTTAGAAAAAAGTATATTTATTAAGTATCTTTAATAAATAAATAAAATAGATATAGATTACACTATAAATAAACCCAAATATACTCAAATGTAATTATCAATATATTAAAAGTAATAATATAACATAGTAAACATGTACTTCTTTATTAATCGATTAAATCAATAACATTGTTATTGATGAAGCTAAATTTCAGTTAAAAATTGGTGAAAATAAATTTGTAATTGTTTTTCTCATGCAAATTCACAGACCTCCTGAAATCTATTTGTAAACCTATAGTAAGAATCCCTGCCTTTGATCTTCCTACATAATTTGAAAATGAGTTTATTTGCCAACAATGTATGGAGAAACACAATGCTATACAAAATTTGAATATTGAAATTAATATAGAAGTTAAAGGGAACACTAAATGTGCATCCATGTCTAAGTCATTTTAAAATAAGTATTGACACAGATTTCCAAAGATAACTCATCTAATGTATGTCAACATAATTAATTGAAAAAAGAGGAATGTATAGTGGTTTCTGCCAGTTTAACTATAGATTGATTTTGGTTACTGAATCTAAGCTGTATTGGTAGCTTACACTCATTGAAGCCAGCATAAAATGTTTCATGTAAATTGAACCGAATATCATTTCTGCCCAATACTGAAACAAAATCTTTTATGAAACATTAACAAATCAGTTCTAAACCCAAAAACTTGGTCAGCATCTTATCTAGAATAACATAAATGGGATCAGAATTCGCAGATTGTTGTGGAATGAGGTCTTGAAGTAAATACTGAAGTTCAAGAAAGTATCAATGCAGTATTTATCCACTGTAAGAATGGCCAATAGCATAATAGGAATAATAAGAAAAAATATTGCAATTAAGGAGACCAATATTTTAATGTCCTTATATAAATGGTGTAATTGCATCTACAATATTGTGTGCAGGTTTGCTAGCCATACCTCAAAAAGGAGATAGTGGAACTAGAAAGGTTCAGAGAAGCCAACAAGATGGGATATGATTGAGGAATATAAAATTATGCATGCCATGAATAAAATGAATAAAAAGCAACTACTTTCCCTCTCCCAAAACACTCAAACCAGAGGTTATCTAATTAAAGTAAATACTGGAAGAATCAGGAAACATTTTTTTTCACAATGCAGATAATTACGTTTTGAAATTCACTACTAAGATGTGTTATAGCTACCAGATTGGCTTTGCAAGACCTTTGGATCAATACATAGAAGTGATGAAGATCAATGGCTGTTAGCCTTTATGATGGTTTTATAATCTGCTTGGAGAGAAATCTGCTTCTTTCTACAGCAGTTAGCTACTCTGAGAACTAATCCATGCTAGACTAAATGGGACAGAGATATGATCCATTATGGAACATATAATGTTGTTATGTTCATAGTCATTCAATATATTTCACATATAGATGTTCAAGCCAATTTCCTTCCTTTGGCATCTGAGTTTTACTCAGCCTAAGTAACAAGGAAAAACAACACTAGGAGCCATCACTCAGAATTTATAAAACCATCAACTGTGATTTTTCCTTTCTTAAAATAGCTCTTTTGTCTAAGATCAAATGATGATTCATTCAAAGGGTAGTATAAGAATGCTTCCCAGAAAATTAGAATATGAATCTGGTGAATCTGATCCTGGATGAATTTATTTATGAATTAATTTATTCAGTTAGTTACACATTCAAAAAAAGGAAGAATATAAGAATAAATTTCTTGGATCAAGTCCAACATTTGGTTTCTCACAGGCCAATGATGGAGATAAATTGCTTTCCCACCATTCTTCTTTTCAACTAACATCTGGGAAGTGTCCAACCCACAGATAGCATCAAGTTTCAAGAATAGTAGTCCTACATAGACTTAATCATAAATGTATTAAATCCCATTTCTTTGTTTAATTTGAATACTACCTACATTGTATGATTCCTGGCAGTTTCCAATTGAAAAGTATATCTATCTAGGTTAGGTGGCCATCACTACATCTCATGATAAAATACCTGAAGTATTCACTGCATTTTTTCCCCTGTTCTAAATATCTTTCTAAACATCTATGCTGGATGACATCTGGTCCTAGTATTTTGAGAAGCAGAGAGATAGAACTCTACTTTCCTATTTTTCTTGTAATATGCATGATTTTATTCAACAAATCAGTGTTGCCTTTAGAAGTCCTTTTTTGAAGCTAAAGAATCCCAAACACCCCAGCCTTTCCTTGTAAAACAGCAAATGGATCTTCTCATAATCTTAACTCCAGCATTATATCCTTTTCCAGATATGGTGAACAGACCTATAATTTTTGAGATGCAAAAATACATCATATTCATAGAAAGGAATTAAAACATGTCATTAATAAATAATTCCTCTCATAATAAATGCATTGAACACTATTCAAGGTTTCTCTTTTTGCCAGTTTTGTATTATCCTAGCACAAGTGGTTACATACAATTGGAGTAAAGTATATGCGCACATGCACACAGAGAGGGGGGGGGAGAGGGAGAGGAAGAGAGAGACAGTCTATGAGTATATTTTATCTCTGTATATGTACACATTTGTTTATGGATTTCATCTCTGTTTTTTTTAACTGAAATTAGTCATTATGCTGGATTTATTGAACATGCTCATTATAAAATAAAATACATCAGCATTTTGCAACCATTATGTTTTGATAGATGAACCAGTAGGTAAATTTCCAAATAAACTACTTTGCAACATGTGTATACCTTCCATTTTTCCCCTCCATGAATAAAGGTATTTTTGCCCACATAGAGAGATATTTGGAATATAATGGTTGGCCCAAGTGATCCATTTCCTTAATCTCTACAAGTTTTCAGTCAACATTTTAGCAATTAGAATTGTCAATAATACATTACATTTCTCTGTACTTTCATATAAAATCTACATCATCAATATATAATAACATTACAACATTATAGAATGTTTATTTTCTGGTATAAATATTTAATAACCATTGCCGTATCATGTCAGAAGTTTTCACTTATTGCTACTTGTATCTTTTAGTCATTGATGAAAGCTGTAAATAATTAATATAATGTAATAATAACCTATACACCTGAGCATAATAAATACTATAGTTTTCAAAACATTGTACTGTTTCCCTGAAAATAAGACCTATCCTGAAAATAAGCCCTAACATGTTTTATGTGCCTAATATAAGCCCTACTCCCCCTCCCCAAAAAAGCCCTATTTAAAAGTCAGCGCAGCTGGTGGCTACCCATTCTGTCTGGTTGCTCTCAGTTCTGCAGCCACAAGGTGAAGCAGTGTGTGTGTGTGTGTGTGTGTGTGTGTGTATGCATGTGGCTGCATGTATCTCTCTCTGTGTGTGCATGCACACACATGCACATATACACATACATATAGAAGTTATATTTTGCTTTGTTTTGTTCTTCTAATATGCTTCCTTATAACTACATTAAGGTAACTATGTTTTTTATCTTCTTTAACAGGAACAATCCTGAGTGCAAAGATGTATCTGACTTCTCTTCCTTTCTTCCTTTTTTTGATCAGTGGCATATTCTGTCAGTATGATTATGATGTTAATCCAGATTTTGGTTATTTTTTTTCAATGTTAGAACTATCATCTGCAGTCTGTGCACCAGAATGTAACTGCCCTATAAGTTATCCCTCAGCCATGTATTGTGATGATCTTAAACTGAAGAGTTTCCCCATTATTCCTAAAGGAATCAAATACCTGTATCTCCGCAATAATCTTCTTGAAAGCATAGAAGATAATGCTTTTGAGAATGTGACAGATCTGGAGTGGCTAATTCTAGACAATAACCAACTGAAAAATTCCAATATTAAAGGCAAAGTCTTTGCAAAATTAAAGAATTTAAAAAAGCTGCACATCAATCACAACAATTTAACTGAAGTTGTTGGGCCACTTCCCAGTACCCTGGATGACCTGCAACTCACTCATAACCAGATTTCCAAAATCACCCCCAATACACTAGAGGGACTAGTGAATCTGACTGTCATTCACTTACAGCACAATGAACTGACTGAAGGTACACTCTCTGGAGTTTTTAAAGGCTTAAAATCACTCTTGTACCTGGACTTGAGCAATAATAAACTGACTAAACTGCCTACAGGACTGCCTAATAATTTATTGATGCTGTATTTTGATAATAATCAGATTACCGGTGTTCCCGATCAGTATTTCCAGGATTTAAAAGTACTGCAATTTTTACGTCTTTCTCACAATAAGTTGACAGATTCTGGAATACCAAGCAATGTTTTCAATATCTCTTCACTTGTGGAGCTGGATCTCTCCTATAATCAACTAAAGAGCATTCCAACAGTCAATGAGCACCTTGAAAACTACTACCTCCAAGTCAATGAAATTACCAGTAAGTAATACTTCCATTAAAAAAAAAAGAAGAAAGATGCTGGTAATAGTTAAATGAGATAACCTGTATATAATTCTCAATTCTCATGTAACTATTTTATCCCAGTCCTTATGTTCATTCCATCTCTTTTTAAAAATAATAGCTATCATGATAAAAACTTGCAATTTTCTCAAAGAATAATACTCTAGCTAACAACAGCAGAAGTCTACAGATCTTTCTTTCACTTCACAAATTAGGGAACTAGTATAGATATTAACCATTGGTCATTGCTTAAAACTAAAAGCTCTTGTTTAGGTGTATTTTTTGTGTTTCAATTTTTCATGTCAAGACTTTAAGCATAATGCCTGATATCTGGGTATAATATAATATGTATATAATTTATAGGAAACAGAATTTAACTAGCCAAAGAACCTAAAAACTGCTAGAAGTCCTGGCATTAGTTAAATTTGGAAATATCCTTGGTGGATTGTGGCAGTTATATTCTAATATTATGCTATTTACATTACAGAATTTTCAGTGAACAGCTTTTGTAAGGTTGTCGGGATACTAGCCTATTCCAGGGTATCACATCTGCGTCTGGATGGAAATAATATCACAAGAGCTGATCTTCCACAGGAAACGTACAACTGTCTCCGAGTGGCCACTGAAATTTCTTTGAAATGATTATCAGTACTTTCTTCCCATGATGCTTTATACACCATAGTAATACTTTAGTACTAAAATGTCACCTGGCATAAGATCCTTTGTTTTGTTAATAAACAGCATTATTGTGTGGTTGGTATTTTTTTTAATGTGTATATTCTATAATGCCTGTGATGCAGATTTTTTTTTTTTTTTTGTAAAGCTAGGAAGTCCCATAGATTGTGGACAAAAATGTTGTCATGTTGATTTCTTAGACTGTTTTCTTAACATAGCTATATACAGCCTGAGTTTGAAATGGTTTTTTAAAAACACTGGTGTATACCTACAATAAACACATACCACTCTCCTTGTCGGTGTGAACTTCTACTCAGGTTTGCAGAAGTCAGGCATTTTCTCATCAAGATAGTATATTTAGTACTTAAGGCTGGACCAGATATGTACAGTAATTCACACTTTGAAATAAAATCTCTCCTATTTTATACTTTTCATTACATTACATAAAACAATAATTCAATATAGTTATATAAATTCTTTATATATATAAAGGAAAATAAAATTAAATATTACAATCAGCATACTCATGAAGAATTGAGAAAACAGCGACATTTTAAAGTTTTTATTTTATTAATGCATTTTATTTTGTTCCACTGAGGTCAGTTTAAAACTTTAAAGGAATGGTTATTTTACAGTAAAAATACTATTATTGTTATACTCTTATTTCTGCATGCTATATTAAATGACTTTAGAAAATAAAAACATAGCAAATGAAAAATACTGAGTGTATATTATTGTGGAAATAGATTTACATTTTTTTAAAAATGTAGATTGGTGTAAAGTTTTTTTGAAAAAAATACTTTGATGAATGTAATGCTACATTCGCTTTAAATAAATTGTTTTATGCATTCTAGTTTTTAAAGATTCTTCAAACAAAACCTTTTTAATTATTATTATATCAGGCTTTTAATTCTGCTATGCCCTGGAGAATGACTTATTCTCATACCCATTCTCCAGTGCATAGAGAATGTAATTTACAAATTACCATCATAAGAAACCCTAAAATCAATAAGATGCATATTAGGCAACAAGGAAAATATTTATGGTACAATTTGCATAAACAAATTGTATAACTGAATTGAACAACGGCACTGAAAAAGTGACTTATGACCATTTTACAACTTATTACCATTTTCTGTGCATATGACCCCTTGGTCATGTGATCAAATTCAGGTGATTAGCATCTGAACCATATTTATGATGATTGCAGCATCCTGAGGTCATGTGATCACCTTTTGCAACCACTAAAACAAACTTAATGGGGAAGCCAGATTCACTTAACAACTATACTAGTAACTTTACAACTGCACAGTTATTGAAAAAGTTGACTGGATTTGACATCTTCTATTAAGATTTAAAAATATTCATAAAAAGTTGCCTTCAGAAATTGTGGGTGGCCCAACACTGGAGGCTTTTAAGAAGAGATTGAAGCCATCTATCAGAAATAGTATAAGTGTCCTGTGAGAGCAGGGTGTTGGACTAGATGATTTCCAAGTTCCCTTCCAACTCTATTACTGTTAACTGCAGTGATTCTGAGGATTACGTATATGATGTATATTATGAAAATAGTAAGGACATAGTAATTAAAGATTTGACTGGAGTTGACACCTCCAGTTAAGGTTGAAAAACATTCAGAAAAAAATAACAATTAGATGGACACACTGTATAAGCATTCTTTTATGAAAACTTTAATCTCAACCTTGCCACAGGATTTTTCATATATTGCACGCAATTCTGAAAAGTCTTCTTTTTGGGGGGTTTTCTCATTGCTCATAATCATCAACTGAAGAAAGTCATGAGCTAGCAGTCCTCTGTCCAGGAGATTCTTTTTGCTGCTTCTTTTTGCCCTAACTTCTGAATGTAATCCCTACTTGTGAATGCAGACAAAAGGTGAAGGATGAAATATTCATTGCTTTTCCTATCACATCCCTTGAGGCATGAGTAGTAAAGCACAACTATGAGAATTTGTTTCTTAAAGCATACTCAATAAAGCTTTGCAAAATGAGATGCGATGTATTGTTGCATGCATGCACCAGTATGTAGCTTAAGCTCTTGCCAAGCTCTTAAGCTCTTAACATGCCAAGCTCTTAAGCTGAATTTGGCAACTTCAAGATGTATTACTAAGGTAAAAATTATTGATACAATTAAATATTGCATTCTGGATTCTGTCACAAATCCTTTTTCATTAGTTTGCATTTTATTCTGACTTTACATTTGTATCTAAATATATGAATGTGTCCCCTTTCCAAAGGGATTCAACTCTGTTATTAACTCTCAAATTCCATTTTAGTCTATTTTTTTCTGGGTTATATTTTATAGACAGAATCTTTATCTAAAAGCTCTTTGTATAAGAGTGTGCATGTTTATAGCCAATGAACAAACTGAAATCATTCCAACAAAATCAGATGACAGAAGGGAGAAATATATATGCACAGACGACTTTTGGAAGAAATTAAATTTATCTGGATCTTGTTATAATTTCATTTGACTTCAATGGGAGCCAAGCCACATCATCACAAAATGTTGCCTTTTGACATTTAAACTTCTAAGAATATTGGTAATCTACTGCCCAAAATATCAGACAGTCAACATCTAATGATTTTCAATTGGTGCTTTTGATTTTCTGGGGCTTCTCCTGGAGTCTTTCATGCAGCAGGTGGCAGCCACAGACAGGACCATAGTCTTTGCACAATTTCATCTTGTACACCAGTTTATTTTTTTTTTCAGGAAGTATTACTTATGATCACTCATGGCAGCTTAGTTACCTCCTGATTGGACTATTGCAATGTATTCTACTAAGTGCTGGGGATTCCCTTGAAGAGCATTACAAAACTTTAGTTGGTCCAGAACACAGCAGCACATTCATTATTTGGCACAACACAATATGTCATGGGGTGGAATTCAAATTTCTTAACAACCTGTTCTGTAATTTATGGGTGTAACTTGGTGGTCATGTGACTGAATGGACTGAGCATGGCAAGGGAGTCATGTGACTGACTGGTGGGACGAGGTGGTCATGTCACTGGGGTGGTCCTGTGACTGGAGTGGGTGTAGCTAGGTGGCTATGTGACTGGCAAACCAAATATAAGTGGTCCTTGCTTCATGACCAGTTGCTTAGCAAGTGTTCTAATTTACGACTGACCTCCCCAGAGCTATTTGACCTGTTATTGGAATTTTGACAGCCATACATACATACATACACACTTATGACCAGTTACAACATCCCACACAGTCTTGTGACTGAGGCTTTTTATGTTTTTTGCCAGTTTCCAACATTTCTTTCTGGTTTGGGTTAAAAATGCCCATTGGGGAAAATGGACTTGTTTAACCAGTGTTTGCTTAATGATCACAAAGTTCACTTAATGACCATGATGTTTGCCTAACTCAGGGGTCTTCAACCTTAAACACTCAAAGAGCCATTTTTCTATTTTCTTTTAAACAGGTATCTCTGTCTCTGTCTTTCTTTCTCCGTCTCTCTTTTTTTTTATCTCTGCCTCTCTCATTTCTTTCTTTTTCTTCCTCATCTCTCTTTCTCCCATTCTCTGTTTCTCATTTCTCTTTCTCTCTCTCATCTACAACTGCAGTCTAAAGACAGTCTTTAAACAGTCTAAAGTTAAAGTTTTTGGGGGTTTGGGAAAGAAATCATGGATCAGGGTATATATATCATGGTGCCTCTATTGTGAAACAGCTTTCCCCCTAAAATGTGGAATTATTGATAATTTTTGGAAGATCTGGATCAGAAGAAGACAACCTTCTGAATCCCCTTTAAGCACTTAGACTTCTTTAATCATAACAACTAAATTAATTTCCCCAACCTACTGTCTTCCAAATTCCCATCAGACCAGCCTTAGGAAATGTGGACTACATGAATAGCAAAAGCATTTAGACTTATATACCACTTCATAGTGCTTTACAGTACTCTCTGAGAGGTTTACAGGGTCAGCACATCGTCCCCACCAATCTGGGTCCTCATTTTACTGACCTCAGAAGAATAGAAGGCTGAGTCAACTTTGAATCAGTCAGGATTGAACTCCTGGCAGTGAGCTGAGTTAGCCTGCAACTATCCATTCTAAGCACTGTGCCTCTTTTTTGAGCCAAAGGAATCCCTCCCAACAGGTGCCAGTGAGCCATGGCAAAATTGGCTCTGCCTGAATCGCCTTAGAACTGGAGTTGGGAGGTGCAAAGCCCTGATGCAGAAATGGGGATACAACCATGATGGATCCATAGAATGCGACTGCGGGGAGGCTCCCCAGACAATGGAACACCTATTAAACTGCACCCTGCTACCACAACCCTGTACATCACATGATCTCCACGATTACACCCCATGTGCCAGAGCCTGTGTTCTACAGTGGCTAGGAAAAGTGTAGTGACACGAGAGAAGAAGAAGCACTGTGCCTCCTCCAGTTAATCTCCAGTTAAATGCTCTGTCTTACATACTGGCAAAAAAAGTCAGAAAATAAAATACAGGCTGAATAGTCAAGACCTTGTTGATGATCCAAACTCTGTGAAAGATCTTGGAGTACTCATCTCTAATGGTCTAAGTGCTAGAGCCCACTGTAACTACATAGCCAAAAAGGCGTTAAGAGTTGTTAACCTAATCTTATGTAGCTTTTTCTCTGGTAATATTACACCACTAACTAGAGCATACAAAACATTTGCTAGACCAATACTCGAATACAGCTCATCAGTCTGGAACCCACATTATGTATCTGATATTAACACAGTTGAGAAAGTCCAGAAATATTTCACAAGAAGAGTTCTCCACTCCTCTACTCGTTGCAGAATACCTTATGCCACCAGACTTGAAATTCTAGACCTAGAAAACCTTGAATTATGCCGTCTTCGGTCTGATCTAAGTATGGTATATAAAATCATACATTGCAATGACCTACCTGTTAATGAATACTTCAGCTTCAACAATAACAACACAAGAGCATACAATAGATACAAACTCAAAGTTAACCACACCAAACTTGATTGCAGGAAATACAACTTCACCAACAGAGTGGTTAATATCTGGAATTCTCTACCTGACTTGCCATTTCATTTGCCATTTTTCTTTCCATATATAACTTTATTGTTTGAACAGCATACGCAAAAGCCTTTTTTCATGGAAAATTAGGACAGTGGTTGAGTAATTGTTCTTTCTCTTACTTCTCCCCTTTTTTGATAGTTCTTCTAATTCTAATCTTTTCTATTTTTCTAAGCCACTTGTTTAATCCATAATATCCATATTATTGACATAGAAATGTTAGCATTCTATTTTCCTGAGACTTTAACGATTAGCAAGATTTATGGATAATTTTATGTGAAAGTGGCACAGACTGAATACAGATTGGATTATCTATCTGTATCATAATGCAAAGTTTTTCAGAAGTCTGCAAAATGCTCACATGATATTTTTGTACACTACATCAAACAGATGGCATCTCTTCATAATGTTGACTTCATGAGGAAAGGAGATAGTAGGGGAAATTAAATTCATTGTCTCTGTTGATAAGCACTGGCTATTGATCGTAGGATCATGCAAGTACTGGTTACGTAAGAATCCAGTAGCCAATAAGGCATTTACAAAAGTTAATTAAACTAGACCTCTTTGATGCTGAAGCAGACTCCACAGAACTCTGTTCCTTCTTCTCAACAACAATCAGTGATGAAACATGTAGGCCATTCTGCTTATTTGCTTTTCAACAGTAGCAAACATTAAGATAAATGTATACTTTGATGTTACATCAGGTGCTCTGTTGTGAAAACCGAGAAAGCTGCTGCAAGTATGTGTTGATTGTACTAGATGAGGTGGATCCATCCTCACTCAATAAGATTTGTCAGCTTGTGTAAGTATCTCTTACCCTACATCATCAGCTGAATCAGCCAATGAAACAGACATCTGGTTATGCAAATAGAAATGATTTTTGGTCCTATCTTTTCTTCCTCCCATGTGTCACATCCTTAGTTGGAAAGCCAGATGTGAAGAAATTATTAAAATTAAAGAAATTATTAAAATGATTTAAGATAAAGAATATAAAAAGAAAGTGATTGTAAAAGCAAATTTTAGAATACATGACAAAGTTTTAATCCTGGAAAATGACCTTATTTTGGAAACAAGATTTTTTTTCTTGTTAATGGAAAGAGCAAGAATTGTATCAAACTCTTCCAATAGTAGCAAACATATTTCATCAAGACTTCTGAACTTCTCTAGTCTTCCTAATCAAGAATAATATCTGTAAAAGCATTCCTGCATCTGTTTTTCATCAAAATCAAATAAAAGGTTTCTACAGGAACAGATGGCACTAGTTTGAATTCTTTGTTCTCTAATTAGAGTAGCTTGAAAATGAATGCAAATATTTGAATGTATCTGCATTAATATTATTGATTTCTACTATAGTCAGTCCATAATTTTAAACTTGAGCTTAGTATTTACCGGGAATGACTCCAAAAGCATCTTGATTATTCCCTTATTCCCTTACAGAATTTCCTGTATTCTATTGTGTAGGTGCTGAGGTAAATAGCTATTTTAGGGGTTAAATTTGTAGTCACTGATGCACACACACACATATATATATGAGGTTGTATTCATAAAACACTGCCTGTTGTCTGATCATCTCATGTACTGTAGTCTAGCAACAGTTATCATAGAAAGAAGAACCCAAGCTGAGGTAAGTTAGAATTGAAACAGTGTTCAATTAGAAAAAAACAGTCAGGTATTTGAGATGATGTACCTGTATATTTTAGACTGGAATGCTACAAATTTCTGAAAAATGAAACTACAATTAGTTTTGAAAGGAAAGTTGTTTATTTTTAATGATTTTTCAAGTGCCTCCTGTACCAAACCTGAACAGGAAAATGTTGGGAATGAGCATGCATGTTTATGTAACAGAAGGAGATGCCAAATTAATGTATTAACAAATTACAGTATTCCCTTAAAATTATTTAGTCTCCCTCTGTGTGTCTCTCTGAGTTTATATACCAAGAAATTTTTGAAGGTTGTTATCCATCCATTTCAAATCCAATTAAAACGTTATGATGCTGGATTTCATGTTGTAGAGAAACAATATATTAACATAGCCAACCTCACTACCCTCACCAAACCATACAGAAAGCAACATAGTGTTTTCTTGTTTCTTTAATACTCCCTTTAATATTCAACAATAATATTGTTTGTTATTAATTAATGTACTTAGAGCACTTCAGTATTTGTTTTTCCATCTGGTCTCTCCTTTTTGAAATACTTATTTGTATCAATCAAGATCTTTATAATTTCAGATATTCTATTTGATAATTGTACAAATGCTACCTTATAATACAAAATTGGCTTGTGTATTCATTTTACACAAGCAATGAAAAAAGTTAACTTCATTGTGATTTTTTAAAGAATGGATCTTGGCAAAGAAATCTATGTCAAGCAACAGAAGAAAATATCTTAACAGAATCTGTTTTCAAAGCAATTACATTTGTTTAGAAGAAGCCAATAATTTGTAGGATGGGGAATAAAAACATAGTTCTCCTGATACAGAGGATACTTGCCCAAAGAGCAGCTCTAATATTCTTTGATGTTCTTCTTATGTGTATAAAAGGATCTGGACCTAGAAAATCTGATCCAAATACTTTATCATCATATAATACAAAATTATTTAAAGAATCACTGGACTAAGGCTAGAAAGCTGTCAATAAAAGCAGTGGTGTCAATCATTTGATGTTTGGTGGACTGTTTTTTTTTTTTTTTTTTTGGTAGATAAATATATTTCCAGATTAAGAGTAAGGTAGAATAAGCTTATTTGGTACCAGTTAGTGAATCAAACTTCTTTTAAAGTTTCTTTTAAACAAATATTGAATGTGGATGCAGCTTATTTGAGTAGCAACTTATAAGGACTCTGGACTATTGCACAAATTAGCAGCAGAGTGCTCTAACAAGCAATATTTTTTAAAATAAATGTTTCAGTAGGGGAACAGACAGAAATGATATAACACTATATTTTACTATTATGAGAAGATAAACTTTCAAAAATTATTATAAAATTAATGTTATTTGTTACTGGAAACAAAAGATGCATGTGTATTCTGTAACTTAATTTTGCCCTCTTTTTAAGGTAAACTATGAATATAATATTTTGTTCCAGCCTTTTGGTATCCTTCTTAGCCAATATTGTGTGGACTCGCACTATGAGAACAACGGATGATGAATCTGATCCATACTACTGGTTCTTTTATACCTTTGAGTGTCCACAGAAATGTTTCTGTCCTCCAAACTTCCCCAATGCTTTATACTGTGATAGCAAGGCAGTTAAAGAAATACCTGCCATCCCACCGGGAATCTGGTACCTCTATCTCCAAAACAATCTTATTGAAACAATTACAGAGAAGTCCTTTGTGAATGCCACCCAATTAAAATGGATAAATCTGAACAATAACAAAATTACTACCAATGGAATTGAAAAAGGTGCGTTTAACAACTTAAAAAGTTTACTCTACTTGTACCTGGAAGACAACTATTTAGAAGAAGTGCCAGATCCCCTGCCAAGAAGCCTTGAACAATTGCGTTTAGCACGAAACAAGATCAGTACAATCCCTCAAGGTGTCTTCAACAATTTGGAAAACCTAACTATGTTAGACTTACATCAAAACAAACTGCTGGACAGTGCTCTGTCAAGCAACACCTTCCAAGGACTGAGCAGTCTCATGCAACTCAATGTTGCTCAAAATTTCCTTACAAAAATGCCACCAATCCTTTCTGCTAATGTGAACCAGCTATTTTTGGACAGTAATTCTATTGAAGCAATACCAGAAAATTATTTTGATGCAATGCTCAGATTAGTTTCCCTACGGCTGAACAACAATAAATTAACTGATGGAGGTTTACCAAGAAAAGTCTTTAATATTTCATCCCTTCTTGATCTTCAGCTATCATACAATGAACTCACCATAATCCCAGCTATCGGTATCCATCTTGAGCATCTTCATCTTGATAACAACAGAATCAATAGTAAGTGTATATGGCCCACGTTTCTGCAGTAACTCTGTTTTCCTACTATTTACATAAATTTGCCATCTTGTACTTAGAGGTCTCTTTTCTGAATAATAAGCATTGGATTTTCCTACAGCAGAATAAAGAAGCAGGATTTTGAAATTGTTCACATATAAAATGATACCTTATTATTATTTATATATTTATTTATTAGTTTTCAAGGCATCCCAAATCCAAAAACATTCCCTGTGGTTCATATTCTTTCTAAAGAATATATAAAATAAAAATATTAGTGCTCATGCAAAGCCATATAAATAACAAACAAATAATTGTCAGAAGCTCCATGAATACCCTAATTCAAGGCAGCAGAAAAAACAAGTCTTTGGATACATTCAGAACATTTGAAGGGGTGAGACATGTATGTATCTTGCATGCTGTTGCAGACACTAGGGTCATGTCAGAGAAGGCATGCATCCTTGGTTATGCAAAATAACAGTGTTTAACTGGAGGCACCGAAGTACACCAACTTTGTGCAATTATACTAAATAGATAGAAACTATTAGAGGCATACATTCCCTCAAAGAACTAACCCTATGCCATGAAATACTTTATAAATGACAACCAATATCTTGAATTGCACTGGGAAGCCAACGCATAACTAATGCAGCTCTCTAAGCAGTGATGAGAAAGGGTATAATAAGAAATTTCCACTATTGCCTATATCACTGACTACTGAATAAGCTGTAATTTTTCATGGTTTTCAAAGGCAATCCAATATACATTGCAAAAGTCACATCAGAAATTGAACAGGGCATAACTGACTGTCTGAAGGGCCTTCAAGAAAGGTTGCACAATTGTTCCATATGGCAGCCCTTCTAGATTTCTTTGAGCAAAAACTCAAAGCAGGAGAATTTCTGAACTGTGTTGCCAAAGTGCAACTTATCCAAGAACAGTATTTCTTGTACTGCTATAGTGCTGATCTAGGGAGTCCCAAACAGCCACAGCACTCAGTGCTGACAGGATTGAGTATGGAACTGTCTCTCTTAACTTTCTCTTGAACAGTTTCCAGATACTAGATAAATACACTGACAGTTTCCCCTGGTCTACCATGTAGTCTGTATTAATTGGAATATACCACAGGTGTCAAATTCATCACATCAGATTGCTGCAGTGGGCATGGCCTAAACATAATGCATCTGTACCACAGGCCATCAGTTTGACATCCCTGGTATATGCAATCAGTACAATATGATGATACTAGATTCTGAACTTATGGATAACATTACCAAGCAGTTTTATGCAAATGTTAAATGGGGAGGGAAGTAAGAATGTTGAGCCCTAAGGGACCCCATTAGTGAAGGATTATGGGCACAATCTCTTCCCTATGCAATGGCAAATAGAATTGACAACTGAGAAAGGAAGCAAATCACTGAAGCACAAGCTTTCCAATTCCAATTTTTAAGCTGGTTAGTAGGATACCATAGCCAATGTAATCAAAACACACTTAGAGTATAATAATAATATGAGAATGAATACATTACTTCTATACCAGCACTGCAAAAGGTAACTGAATATTTAATAGCTATAAAGGGAAGACTGGAAACTGGACAGTAACTGTCTCCAGTGGCAAAGTCCATTAGATCCCCTTGAGAAAGGAGATAACATTATCTCCTTCAAGGTCAAAGGGATTGTTTTTGCTCTCAAAGAGGTTGACACGATTGCATGGATCCAACCATTGCATTGGTCTCCTCCCAGATCATCTTCCCAACCCAAGAAAGGTCTGGATGTAATAAACAGGTTAGTTCAGAGGATCTTATTCACCTCATTGTAATCAATGATCAGAATAAAATTCAGTCCAATTAACATCATAAGACTGCCCTAGCAGCATTAGGATCTTCCCAGTCAGAATCCAAGTGAAATATTTTTGGAATGGAAAACTCAGAATTGCTTATTTAATCAGAACTAGCCAGAAATCAGAAATACAAATTATGTAGATTATTTGATGTATTTATCTATTGAAATGTTTATTGCTACAACAATACAAGAACTAATTAAGATAAGCATCACTAAAGCTGCTTAGTATTAACAACAAAGTTTTGGCTACCCAAACTAGGAAGAAACATCAGAATAATACTAATAATGGAAGAATTTGATAAGTGGATAAAAATGCCAAATCCAGTCTAAACATCTGACTGTGCAATCAATCAAAATAATAATATCACCCAACAACATTTGCTTATCCCAGGTCCCTGGGAAGGACTTGATAGGAGGGTAAATATACTAAATGCAGTCTAAGCATCTGGCTGCCTCTGCAGCCAACCATAATAATATATTAAATTAACATGCTATCTGACTCTCAGTAACTTTAATATTCTCTCCTTTTTAATGTGAATATAAAGTAATAGGAAGGTTCAATCAGATGGTTGAATTGTATGACAAGCAGAGATATCGAGTTTAGTAGTAGATAAATCGATGGTATGGGAGTTGAAGACATAAGCTGGAAATAATATCTTAAATTAGTGAAACCAGCCACACATTTTATAGTACGTCTTCTTATAATGTATACATGGATATTCATTAATGAGAACAATTCACTATTGTACAGTTGGAAATGTTGAGAGCTTATTGCAAAAAACAATCACAGCAGAAAACTGAAATCTCTAACAAATGAGAATACTCCAAAATTTATTATGTCTCAAATTACAAAAAAAAAAAAAAAAAAGCCATACATCTCCATTTCAGGCAACTGAATCACATGAATCAATCCATGAAAAAACAAACTAATTGCACCAGCTTCCTGTTTAAAAGCATATAGAAATGCTCTGTGAAATTCACAACATTGTATGTGCATTCTTGAAGGCCTTATTCTTAATGTTTTGGATTCTATTTTTTGTGAAAATACACTGTTATTCAACACAATGCTTTTTTAGTTTTAAAACTTTCTTATTTCAAGAAAATTTGCCATTCATAAAGTTCTGAAGACATTTCAATGAGTTTCTGACCTTTTAAGGAAAAAAAATCTGGCAAAAATTAAGGTGAACATTTTTCCTCTCCCTGCAAGTGTCCTTTATCTTTAAAAAAAGACAGAGAAATTCAAATAAGAGGTCCCTCAAATTGTATAATTATTTGTCTGATATTTGTATCCCTCTTTAAAAGATGTAAAGAAAGGAAGAAATTAAATATTAAATTAAATATGCCTCTGCATTAAACTCCTCTTTAAATTATTAGTGACTTCACTTTGATTTCAATTTTTAGATTTATTTAGTAAATTTACATACCATCCTGATAGATCTATCAGATAGATGATAGATAGATAGATAGATAGATAGATAGATAGATAGATAGATAGATAGACAGACAGACAGACAGATTGACAGGTAATGCTATTTAGGGGAGTTGAGAACTCCTGCAATTAATTGGAAATGCAATTAAAAAAATAAAGTCACCTTGTGTTGAGCTTGACTCCTTGGCAACCATTCAGAAGTGATACTTTCTTCAAATTTCAATTTCCACCTCTAGTCTTCACCTAAAGATTAGAAGCTATTTTTTATAAAATTCCCATCCATGTTCTAGCCAGATTTGACCCTGTTTAGCTTTTAACAAGGCCAGCTTTTATCTGCTCTTTTATCAAACCTCTTTATAATTTCAGAAATGACATTGAAAGTACCCTTGCCACTTAATTGATAGTTGACCAACAAAACATCTATTTTGTTATCTTTCTCATCTTCCATAAGAGAAAGAAGAACATGATGTTAACTGGTGATCTTACTGTTTCCTGAGCAATGCAAATAATAATAATAACATTCAAAAGTATCAATAACTTTTACCTAGTAATTTAATAAATTTATTGCTACTTTTCTCATATTTATTTGGTGTTTTTTTTTAGGTCTTAATGGAACTCAAGTATGTCCAATTCCTATCCCGGGAGATTATGTTGATGAGAGAAATTTACCACAGCTCCGTTATCTCCGCTTGGATGGCAATGGAATCAAACCCCCAATTCCATTGGACCTCATGCTGTGCTTCCGACTCCTTCGGGCTCTTGTTATTTAAAGACTACTTTGTAATATAATGATTTAATGAACACCTTTGCTGGCATTTGATTTATTATGCTTTCCATATATATTATTTTTCCTGCAATATTGAAGTATTTTTGTTATTTTTTCCTAGTAACTCCTTTACTTTAAATATTAAGAGATGGATTCTACAAGGCAGCAAAAATAGTTTAAAATAGATTTTGTTGTGGTATATCACAATATGCATCTAGGCCTGGATATTCAGGAATTGTTAAGCAAAAATAGTATAATTTTATAGATCCAGTATTACAGTAATGTAAATGTCAGATTGCTATGTTTAATTATGGAACTAACATCAACAATCTTCCACTTTTATTTACCATTTAAGCTGCTCCATTATTTTACAATTAAAAAGTGAAACATACATTAATCTATTGGGTAGAAAATGAAGATGGATATGTGTTTGAACTACACATACCATGAGAATGTCATTCTATCATTTTTTAAAATAAAATATTCTTTATTTCTATAGAACAGCAAAGCATGTTTGAAGATTTACTCAAAGAGTGATGATAAGTTTGTAAAACATTCATATATTTGTAAACCCTGTCTATTGAAAACTTATTTTCTCCATATTAGATCTGGATGACTTAACTATATAAAATACTGTATGCATATCAGATCGATACAGAAACACATACATATTAAATCTCTAAATATAAATAAAAGGTAAGAAAATAATGATAATGATAATGATAATGATAATGATAATGATAATGATAATGATGATAATGATAATAATAATAAAAGTTGTCAAAAGTGAGATGGTGAAGATCTTGTGGGACTTTTGAATACAGACAGATTGCCATTTGGAACACAACACACCAGATATTATGGTAGTCAAGAGCCAAAGTGTACAATTTATTGATATCACTGTCCCAGAAGATGCCAGAGTTGAAGAAAAAGAATTGGAAAAAAATCACGAAATATAGTAACCTGGCCATCGAAACTGCACAGTTAGGGATGAAACATACACTATTGATACCCATTGTCATTAGGGCACTTGGTACCATGTCCAAGAATTTTACATGATGCATCAAGAAATTGTAGCTTCCTGAAATAAAACCAGCAGAACTGCAAAAAACTGCTCTACTCAGAACATAATATATTTTAGGAAGATACTTGGTTGATACTTAGGATGCTGACAGCAACCCATATCAATCATTAGCACCAGTCACTGGTATTTGTAATACATTTTTAAATGTTCAGTTGACTTAATTTCATGTTTAATGAATAACAGAGATAATAATAATGAATGGAAAACCATCAAGATTAATACTGGTCATAAAGAAGAGGAATAGAAAAAATAGAAACACAAAATCAAGCAACCTCAGAGACTTGGTCAGACAAAATAGTGTGACAAGCTTTATACTCTTTACCTTCTGGGTAGCAGAAGCAGCATTCAGGGTAGCAGGAAAGAAAACAAATTCTCAGGGTTTCCTATTATATAGTTCTTCCTTCACACTATTTAAATTTAAATCAGAAAGAAGAAATTACTGAGAATGTTTCATAAAAGTGTGATCTTGCAATAGCTGCCATACTGCATACTGAATACAGAATATCATATATTTATTAATATTGTTGCTAGATTCAAACTCAAAATGATCCTTGCACTGTCACTATAAATAAAATCATGTGAGTGACACTTAATTCAATAACTAACCTACCTTGAGGCTATATAGATCTCAATGGGAGTTTTCTAGACTGGGGTTAGGACTGGTGAGCAATGTAAGATTCTTCTTGATTCATAGCTCCTGTTCAAGAAGAAGGTGCACCTGCAAGCTGAAAAGTCTTTATTTAATTTAGGCATATTCATGTCTGGACCAGCACATCAGTATTTATTCATGGTTAGTTATTTCATGTTTTGACTGTTGCAACATACTTTACATGGGACTACCCTTGAAAATTACTTAGAAGCTACAACTGTTCCAGAACACAATGGTATAGGCAATTGTAATATAGTATGTCTGCTTCATGAACTGCACTTTTTATTAATAACTTTCTAGGTACAACACAAGGTGCTGGTTATCATCTATAAAACCTTCATGGCATATAACCTGGTTACTTGTCTTTTGTAGTTTCTATCCATCCTGGCAATTGAGTACAACTCACTGATTATAAACACAGAAAATATTGCATGTTTTTCACTCAAACGTTTTTCCATTCTAGACTATCAAAATGTATATATGTGTTGCTTATTTGAATAAGGCCATTGCTTTTATATAATTAAATAATACTACAAGCTAAAGTGAGTACCTCAAGACCAGAGTTCATTAAGTGATTGAAAGGAAAGTTTAAGACTTAACTTTTTCAGACATCAAGTAGATAAAATTGCACTTGTGGAAGAAGTAACAGGATGCTCACCAATTCCGTGATCAACCGACTATAATGCTCCTCTTATTCTTAAGACATTTTTTTAATCTTATATTAAACCGGAATATGATTTCTTCCAACTTTAATCCATTACTCAGAACATTTCCCACATTGTTTTCAGGTATTTATCCATCATCAACATTTTCTGAAATTCAAGCCGAGCACAAAAAAATGAAAAAAATTAGAACATATTAAATTTCTATAAAATGACATTGTGATTTGTTTTGATAACTCCCATAAGGCTCATGGATATTGAAATGTTCATAGACCCACATACTTTAAAATTAAAAAGGAAATGGGCCAGCAAAGCAATGCACCAGCTTCCTGAACCAGGGATGGCCTTGAAATACTTTTATTTTTATTTATTTTTATTATTTTTTAATTTTTACATTAATACAAATTGTATTTTATAAAATACAAAAATCTCATTTCCATTAACAGTTATTGTGTCATTGTATATACATGTTTCTTATTTTGTGACTATACATTATTTTTATCCTTATCCTTCATCCATTCGTACCAGCTCTTCCATGTCGCATAGTATTCTCGATCCTCTTTGCCTTTCAGTTCCATAGTGAATTTATCTAGTTCAGCACACTCCATTATTTTTTGAATCAAAACTTCATCTGGTGGTATTTTATCACTCTTCCAATTTTGTGCTAACATGATTCTTGCTGCAGTTAAGATGTGTACAATCAGGTATCTTTTATCTTTACTCAAATTCCCTTTGATCATACCTAATAAAAATGTTTCAATATTCAATTTATATTTTGTAATCTCAAAAAGCCATCTCTGTATTTTCTTCCAGTATTTTTTGACCTCTATACATTGCCACCACATATGGAAAAATGTTCCTTTCTTTTGTTTGCACTTCTAGCATTCTGATTTCAAGGTTGGATACATTTTTGCCAATTGTGCCGGTGCTAAATGCCATCTACAAAACATTTTATATTGATTTTCTTTGAATGCCATCGACAAAGTCAGCTTCCAGTTCTCGGTCCAAGTCTTTTCCTACTCATCCAAATTTATATTATGACCCACATTTCTCACCCAGGCAATCATTGGTCCCTTAACAATTTCCTCCTCTAGTTCTACCTCCAGTAAATAATTATATGTTCGTGTTATAAATTTTATATCATTGCCTGTCAAGATTTGCTCCAATTTTTGTAAATCTTTATCTATCCCTAGCTCCTTTACATCTTTCTTAAATTTAGTTTGAATTTGCAAATATACCCACCAGTTTAATATTATCCCTTGTTCTTTTGGTTTATCCAGTGTTTTTAATTCCTCCTGTTCATCTACCAATTCTTTATATCTAATCATTTTTTTAATGTCCCTTGTATTTGGATATAATATAGCTTCCATAGGTGAGATCTAGTTTGGTCTTTTCAAATAATGCTTTTTAAAATTTTCTTCCATGTTTGTAAAAGTGAGTCCCTTATCAAATGTCTATAGAAATAGAACCTAAAATACTTTTAAAGAAAGTAAAAAAAGAGCTGTTAAATTGTGATAAAATATTCTGTACAAAATGCCCATCAATACCTTTCTCTATTAAATAAAAGCCCCTATAGACTATAAAGTAAATTTATTACAGCATTAATATTATTAAATAATAATTAAAGAAGACATTTTTTCTAGTTGTTAAGCAAGACTTATTACTTTGTTTTGAGTTGAGGATAAATGAGTCAAATGATTGACCTGTCAAGTAAAAAAAAAATTAACTAATTTGTTTATTATTTTTCCTTTGAGGACATACAAAACAATTATAGTAAAAAAAATTACATATAAAAACCTAATTGTAAAACAAATACTATGTTTTACCATAAATAATAAAAAAGTGATTTTGTCTGTAGTTAAAACTTCACCTTTTTATTGTTATACAGAAAGGAAAGGGCATTAAGTATTCCATCTTTCTGTTTGTTCTTGAAAATGGCATGAATGATGAATTAGTTATTTCAGTACAGACTTTGAAACATAACCTGTTTCCTCAAAAATAAATTACACCTAACTACCGCACAAGGTTGGGCATTCAGAAGATGTTATCTGATTTGCTAAAATAGTAAGAAATTTTTCAGGATTTGATCTTTACCACATCATTTTCCCTCAATCTCAGACCAGATCACAAGTGGCGAGAGTCAAATACTATCAACTCTTCATTCAATGCTCAGGGACTCTGTGCCATTTGAGAAGGCAGAAGTAAAAGGTAAGCGTTCTCTTTCTTTTGTCATTTATAAGCAACTAGTTACAACTGGGAACACACATGTACATTAAATTATATGCTTATTTTTCAAACAATTTTAATTCTTTGAAAAGAGTAATAATTATAAGCATATATTTTAATAGCATATCTTTTAATTTGAGTTAGTGGTTTCCAAGTTTTGATATAATTTATATCAAAAGAGACGTATCTTTTGCAAGTCAATAGAATTATATTATGTTCTAGGATTTACATTTTTTAAAGACAGGATTTTCCTTATTAAAACTGCAACTTTCTATCATCTGTCTGTTATCTATTTATCTATCTATTATCTATCTATATCATCATCTATATACAATATCAAAATATTATTTTATGAACAATTTTAATTTGGCAATATTTTGTATATTAATAATCAAAGCCTAATATAACTTAAAACTTGGGTCCATCCTATTCTTTTTTTAATAAAAATCTGGTTAGTATTTTTCAGTGAATCAAGTGTTCAATTTGCAGCTGGAAGAGATGTGAGTTTATATGGCTCACGAGACCATAGACTTACTTCTTCAAGTATATCTTTATTTATTTATTTTATTTGGTTTGTCAATTGCTTACAACATAAAAGGTATGAGTAAAAACATAGTTATGAATACATGGATACATATAAGAAAAATAAAGGAAACAATAGGACAGGGACGGTAGGCCCATTGGTGTGCTTATGCATGTCCCCTACAGACCTCTTAGGAAAGGGGTCAGATCAATAGTAGAAAGTCTAAGGTTAACGTTTTTGGCATTTGGAGAAGAAACCACAGAGTCAGGTAGAGTGTTCCAGACATTGACCACTCTGTTGCTGAAGTCGTATTTCCTACATTCAATTTTGGTACAATTAACCTTGAGTTTGTATCTATTGTTTGCTCTTGTATTGTTATAGTTGGAACTGAAGTATTCATTGACAGGTAGGTCATTGCAATGTATGATTTTATATACCATACTTAGATCAGACCGAAGACAGCATAATTCAAGGTTTTCTAGGTCTAGAATTTCAAGTCTGGTGGCATAAGGTATTCTGCAACGAGTAGAGGAGTGGAGAACTCTTCTTGTGAAATATTTCTGGACTTCCTCAACTGTGTTAATATCAGATACATAATGTGGGTTCCAGACTGATGAGCTGTATTCGAGTATTGGTCTAGCAAATGTTTTGCATGCTCTAGTTAGTGGTGTAATATTACCAGAGAAAAAGCTACATAAGATTAGGTTAACAACTCTTAACGCCTTTTTGGCTATGTAGTTACAGTGGGCTCTAGTACTTAGATCATTAGAGATGAGTACTCCAAGATCCTTGACAGAGTTCGGATCATCAACAAGGTCTTGACTATTCAGCCTGTATTTTATTTTCTGACTTTTTTTGCCAATATGTAAGGCAGAGCATTTATTTGTTGAGATTTGAAGTTGCCATTTGTTTGACCATTCTGATACATAGTCTTTTTGGAGGGAAGCAATATTGTCTGTGATGCTGAATAGCTTTACATCGTCAGCGAAGAGAATGCAGTTGCTCTGAATATGATCAGAGGTCATTTATGCAGAGTATGAAGAAAGTTGGTCCTAGAACACTGCCTTGGGGGACACCACTGCTAATAGGTACAGAATTTGATAGGACACTCCCAATTTTAACCATTTTTTGTTTGTTTGACAGGAATGCTTCTATCTAGTTATTCAGGTATCCAGAGATACCTTAAGATTTTAGTTTTAGGAGTAGTTTGTCATGTACCAATGAATCAAAGGCTTTACAGAGGTCTATATAGATTGTGTCTATTGCTTTGTTCTGATCAAGTTGTGTAGTCCATATGTTTTTGCAGTGTAAGAGTTGCAGATTACAGGATAGTTTTTTTCTGAAACCAAATTGTTTATTAGAGAATAGGTTGTTTGTCTCTAAGTGGAGGATAATGGATTGGTTAATAATTGATTCCATGACTTTACAAGTGATGCAGCATAAAGAGATTGGTCTGTAATTTTCAACTAGACTGGGGTCTCCCTTTTTGAAGATGGGAATGATGACTTGTTACCATAGTTTTGGCAAGGAGCTGGTCCTGAAAGATTTTTCAGATATGGCAGTGGATAGCCTCTTTAAGAAATAGGCACATATTCTCTCTGGTCCAATAGATAGAGATGGTTTTATATTGAGTCATGCTTTTTCAACATTGTCTTCGGTAAAATTGATATGTATTCGATCATTGTAGTTGTCTATGGTTCGACTAGGAACTACTGGGCATGATCCATTGCTGTTTACAAATACTGAGCCAAAGAATGTGTTAAAGAGGTGGGCTTTAACAGTGTCATCATTGCAGTCTTGACCATTAGGTCCTTTCAGGGGTGGGATCTCACCAGATTCAGAACATCAAATAAATAAATAACTATGGTCCCTCTATATTAATAGTTCTAGATAACATTTATAATAGCAAAGTAGCCCTAGATTACAAACTTGTAAAATTCAATGCATGTTTTGGAATAACATGGAAACAGAGAGAAAAAGCATCTCATTTAATGTTTACAATAAGATACTTGTTATCTTAATCCAGTCACTGGAAAGTAGCATGAAACATCAAAAGAATATTCTAAATAAAACATTGTTAAAAAGTTCAGTACTGTTAACCTTTGAATAAAAAATGAAAGTGCAGAGATTTAGCTACCTTATGTTCTGTCTATTAGCTATTTCAAAAAAACCTGAAATACACAAGATGAAAATGAGGGCCTTCTGTTGTTTCCTATTCCCATTGGAATCTCATACCTTCATGAGAAAATCTGCTTCACAAAGACCTTCTTTCAAACATTTAATATCAGAATGTTTGAGTCAAGCCAACCTCAACAGCAAAAGTGTTTCATGAATTTCTAATATAAAAGCACAGTTTTTAAATGATTTCTTTAATAATAAAATAAAATAAAAGCCATGAGTGAAGTCGTCTGTTTTCGGACATCAGATTTATGCATACTTTTTGTTCCATATCAATACTTCTTTTGTTCAGTGAACGATTTGTGGTATGTGAGGTGCAAGTTACAAATGAGATTAACAAAAGCTGCACTGTAAAATCAGTCATTAGATTAAAAAAATAAAGTTAGTCAGCTAAATCTGCTTTAAATGCCAAGGAAAGAATATCAAAGTTATTGATATGAATCATTCAAAAGACCTGTCTTTATTTGGCTAAATATCCATTATTACCAAATATTTTCATCCATCCCCATTGTAGCAGCCTACCCATTTAATCATGGTTGTTATGATTATGCCTGGGTAATTCTGCTGAAATATAATCTATGTGAGTTCTTCTGCAGCAATTGGGGATCATACTGTTCTTGGAATTTAATTGCCTCAATCCAAATCCACTTCCAGATGTATTTAATCTCACACGGTCTAGTCTTCCCACCGGAAGTGCCTTCCTGGTTTGCTAATTACTTGCCTTGCCTCTGTCTGGATATATCTTATATTCTTGTATACAATATAATAAAAGTGAAATTGAACACACACACACACGCACGCATTGACTTGTTTGAATAGTTCTATTTTAAGTATCCAATAAATTGCTGGGGTTAGTACACAGAAAGCTAAAGTTCACAATAAAGTTTTTATTGTGACTTATAATAGCTTATTTTGTGATCATTCAATGTTACAATGGCACTGAAAAAGTGACCTATGACTATTTTTTACTCGACCACTGCAGCATGCCCATGGTCATGTGATTAAAATTCAGCCGCTTGGCAGCTGACTCATATTTATGACAGTTGCAGTGTCCCATGATCACATGATCACATTTTTCTCCTTTCTGAGGAGCAAAGTCAATGGCAACGCCAGATTCACATAACAACTAGGTTACTAACTTAACAATTGCAGTGATTCACTTAACAGCTGTGGCACAAAAGGTCATAAAATGGGGCAAAGTTCACTTAATAAATGTTTCACTTAGCAAGAGAAATTTTGGGCTCAATTATGGTCATAAGACAAGGACTACCTGCATGCTGTCCAAACAGATAGAAGCATTAGAGACAATATAACATGGGAAAGCATACTTTGAAAATCTATGGAGATTCTCAATCATCCAGGTCATGGTTGTCTCAAAGGTGCTTTTTTCCTTGAAGACCTTTCACTTCTCATCCAAAAAGCTTCATCACCTCTGCTAGGCAGAAGCAAAATGTCTTCAAGGAAAAACAAAGAAAGTCCAGTTGCCCTTTGCAAAAGCACTTTAGAGACACACTGAAAATGGAGCAGAAAAATGTACTCTGGAGTCACTTTGAGTGGTAGATTAATAAAGGATGACATTATCTATTTTTGTTCTTCAGAAATAATTATCTAACCATTAATTCAGATAAACAGGCAGACTAGCCCTAAGCAACAGTATCTTAAGATAGGCCCTTGAAATAAACTTTATCTATTATTTGTGATAAGGAGATTCCACATGTGAGTATATAGTCATTGTTAGATTTATTATTATGATATGGTCATTGCTAGCATCTAATCAGAAATCCGAAAAAAGTATTGTTATTATGGATATACCATTCCAGTAACATACATAACTCTCTCTTCCAGCAGGGGATGCCCCTTGAAGACTATTTTGAGTCCAGACCACAATATCTGCCCATTTTCCTTGGAAAGGAAATGGTGTCTCCATTAAAACACCAGGAGTTCTGTTAAATTCAGATTTTATTAAATATATAACTATATTTGATAATGTTGTTTTATGAAGCAAAAATAAATATATATAACTGATAAATATGAAACCAAAGAACAGAAATTACATAATACAGAGAAATAAATATACATCTAGGACACAATCAAATATGGCAAGAAACTACTCACTTTTAAAAATTGTTTTGAAATGTGTTGAGAAGGGCTAAACTATGGGCTTCCACCAGAGTGACTTGAATTAGAAATGGCAGCTTGAAGACTGATGACCATGAAGAATGCAACACTGGCTAGTAGATCTTTAGGAATAAAGGACAGGATCAGGCATCACCCATTCCAGACAGTTGTGACTTATGAGAAAATAACATGAACACAGTCTCCACCTAGTTTTGAGCATTGGAAGATGAGGGAATAGACACCATACACAAACTATGGTTGTTTTCCTATTCTAGTCACATTCACTAACTGCTTGTTAACTACTTCTCAGCTATTAAAAATCTTTGGATTGAGCAGTCTGAAAACAATGAGTGAGTCTGCTTTCAGACTCATCATTGATCTGGAACAAGAACTTATCTTGTGAAAAAAAAAACACTAGAACTTTAACAGCTAAACATGATTTTCAGCTGCTTCTAAGTGTTCTATGTTATGGTTTCTTATTCCTTGAGACTTGAAGTTGTTCTCAAGTTGTTCATTTTCTATACAGATTGCAACTTTAGGAAGATGATCTCAGTTTCCATTCCATTCTTTTCATTGTGTTGGTGAAAATCTTCAGAATGGGTAGTAGTCTGAAATAGTAGACTGGATTTATTTGAATAATCTTGTTATGATAACTAAAAATAGTAGAAAGTGTTGAAAACTTACTGTTTCTCAAAATTGAGGATGAGATGATATATTGGCTTCAATTTCTCACTTGGTTTCCAAGTCCTAGAAACTTGGAACTTTTTGAAAAATTTCCTGCTAAGGGAGTTATTATTCAGAAGAGAAGACTTAAGGGAAAAATATTATTCAAGTAAATAATTTATTCGGGTGTTTCCAAGCAGAGACAACTGGAAAAAGGAAATGTTATAAGGAGGCAAACATGGGAACAAGAAAGATATGGTTAGGTCCAGCAGGAGAAAGGGACTAGGAAGGAGCGCATTCAGTAGAGTAGTTTTTATTCATTTTTACTCAAAAGGTGAGCTTCAAAATGTTCCTCAGAATTACAAAATGTAATCACGTTTTCATCAATATTTCTTTTATGAGGTTTATCCGAGTAATCCCAGGAGTGCCTAAGGATACGCTTATTATTGGTAGAATATCCTAATTTTTATAAATTGTTAGAATGGACACAAATTTAATGTGTTTTATTAGAAGCATAAGAGTGTTATAACAGCCACTTGACCACTGAGGATTATTCTGAAATAAAAATAAGCAAAGCAAAACAACACAACACAAAATATGTATCAGTTTCAAAAAGATTGATTTGCAAACTTAGCAATGTAAATCTAGAAGCAAACTGAACCATAAATGGTTTTGAAAAGAAACCCTTTTGTTTTTAGCCTGTGCTTCACATGAGGTCTGTAAGGTGTGTGCATAAATGCACCATCATGCCTACCGTCCCTATCCTATTGTCCCCATTTATTTGTTCCTATTTCCTGTATTCTTATCCATGTTTATACTTATATCTATTATCTTGTAAGCAATTGGCAAATCAAATAAATAAAATAAATCTAAAATTAAAATTAAAATGTGCATACTGCTTCTCAGTCATAGAAGAAGGATTGATGTATTTCTATCATGATCTAATCACAGTCCCTTCTTATGATGTCTATAAAAAAGCTTTGTCAGTCTTCAAACTTCCCTTCAATGAAAGTCCAAGAGAAGCTCTACTTTGCAAATCAGCATGACCACTTCTCATTTTAAAGTGAAGTCAAGCAGCTGTCTTGGCTGTGTTCTGCTTCACAAGTCTTTGTAGATTTGTACTTGCTAAACTTCAGCAACTGTTTCTGAAGAAGGCACTCCTCGAAAAACCAAGCAGACCTTAATTGGCATGTTTCACTCCAAACTTTTGCGAACTGTGCTGCAGAACATATATTTTTGCTTTCCCAGCATGCCTTTGTAAGAACTAAAAAGGCTTCTGCCAAACACACTATTTGGATAGAAGGCTCTCCTGGCCTTTAGTAAATGACAGGTAAGAGGTAGAGAAGAGTTTAAGGTAACAGAAAAGGATTGAAAATTGAAGCAAATTGTCTCCTTGCAAATCCAGGTCACCTTGCCCAGGGTTGTACATAAAACAAATTAGACAGAATAGCAGAAAAAATAGCCTTTAATATTTCTGAAAACTAAAAGGTGTGAAATTTCTTCTATTGGATACTTGAGTACACAAAAAGAAAAGGTATAGCTGCTTTTGAGGAACAGTTTTGCCCTCCTCAAATTGGTAAAGGTGGGTTGGTATTATTGCATCACTGTACCCTGAGGGTCCCATTAGAGTATTAATTATGATGAATGGGAGTCTGCTAAAAGTGACAAGAATCCCATCCCTTTCCTCTTTCATTCTTTAATAGCCTTTTTTTTGTTTGGGGGGGGGGGGGGGGAAAAAAAGGTTCAGATAAGGTAAGCAATAGCAATAGCACTTATATACTGCTTCAGAGTGCTTTTATAGCCCTCTCTAAGCAGTTTACAGAGTCAGCATATTGCCCCCAACAATCTGGGTCCTCATTTTACCAACCTCAGAAGGACGGAAGGCTGAGTCAACCTTGAGCCTGGTAAGATTCGAACTGCCAAAGTGAACAATGACTTAAACCATAATTTATTGTTATATGCTTGGTTTAGATTTGAAGTGAAATGTGCGTAATACAAAACCTGAAGAGCAAGCAGGCCATTGCACATATTATTCATTACAAAAGCATGATACAAATCTAAGATACTTTTGTGTGGACATTCTGTTGCCTGATTTTGCCCATTGTGTTGAAAAGGTTAAAAAAAAGACTAATTTCCAAAAATGACATACAAACATCAAACAGAATTAAACCATTCCTCATATTTCACCTTTTCTTCATTAAACTTCTTGTCTACTTAAATATCAGCAGTGACTGTGACAAAAGTATTCATAGAATGAATATGTGTACTGAAAAATAATTTTCACAATGAACAATGGGATTCAAATAATCAAACTACTTAAATACTAGACTTTGCTTTTGGAAAACACAGCTCCTAATAATTCTATAGGACTGTTATTTCCAAAATTAAAGGTAAAATTCTGATTGTCCAAAGAACAAGAAATATTTTTCATGACCACCAATCAGGGTAATTTCTATATTTAACTTATAACTGTAATAACAATCCTTTTTGTCCTGACTAAAAGTGTGCCCAGCATATACTATAGGTTGTCCTTGACTTATGATCACAGCTGAATTCAAAATTTATGTTGCTAAGTGAGACATTTGTTAAGTGAGTTTTGCCCCGTTTACAACTTTTGTTGCCACATTTGTTAAGTGAATCATTAATTCTTGAGTTAGTAACCCAATTGTTAAGTGAACCTGGCTTTCCCATTGACTTTGCTCGTCAAAAGTTTGCAAAAGGTGATTACATGACCCCCAGGACACTGCAACAGTCATAAATATGAACAGTTGCCAGGCATTTGAATTTTGATCACATGGCCATCGGGATCCTGCAATGGTTGTGAAGTGTGAAAAATGGTCATAAGTCGCTTTTTTCAGTGCCATTGTAACTTTGAACTGTTACTATATGAACTGTTCTAAGTTGAGGTCTATCTGTATATTGTGATATCCATCATTTAGATTGTCTAGAGCCTTTAGCAGGAAAGCCAATAAATAAGCATTTGAAACCACTCCAGAATCCATTTAGCTGCTTTCATCTGAGGGAATAGGCTCATTTGAAAGAAATTGAAACTATCTGCTTAGTTAAGGGGGAAAAGGTTGAATGAAAAATTCATAAATAAAGCAGCAGAATTCAATTATAGAGATTAATAATTTTATTTAATATTTTATTTTCTCAGCAATGCTAGTCACGATATGTAATGACCCTGAGTGAACGTTTAATTAAAAAAACCAGGACAGAACGGAACTGTTCATATCTTGTTAATATGCAGTCTTTATCTAGAAATTGTTTCAATCTATTTCATTTTTTCTCAACTGAATTTGAGAACACTCAATTTCCCTCAATTTTATATCCAAAATAAAAACAGGAATACTTCATTCGTATATAAGAGCAGCATTCAGGGTTTGTACAACTTCATCTTGTGCACCAGCTACTGCCTTTCCTAGATCAGGAGTCCCTGCAGTCGGTTACTCAAGCCCTAGTCATCTCATGTTTGGACTACTGCAGTTTGCTTATGTGGGGCTAACCTTGAAGAGTATTTGGAAGCTACAGCTGGCTCACAATGTGGTGATATAGATGGTTCTTAGCAGAAACTGATGATGCTATCTAGTTTGGTAATGAAACACCTACAAAAAAACAGTCAAGTTCAGAGACCACCAAGGAGTCCACAATTTGACCCTGAGCTACACATATTCTCTTCTGAAGATATACCTTACACTCAACATAATGGTATTTAGAGAAAGGATATTAATTATCATTCTTTCCTCCCTTGGGTATTTATGCAGTTATGACATGCCCAATTTCATACATCTGTTAATCTTAGTAAATTTTTTCCTAAAATATGGTATAAATTTTACTTAAAATTTCTTTTTTAAAAAGAGATATTGTTTAGTATTCCACTGAGAAAAAATGAATGCTTGCCCTTCTCATGAGTACAGTATGTTGCATATTTATAATAGAAGCAATATAGTACTGTGCCAAGGTATCTGAAATGCATTTCTCCCTCTAGGCTTCTTCCAGAAAACATCTGCCTTGATTTCCTGTTTCTTGGGATTTTTTTATATACATAATTTGTCCCCAAATCCATTTCTTTATAAACTGTCTTCCTTTCCAAATGACAGATGGCAACAATATGTTTCAGAGGAACACACATATACTCTAAGGATCTTCATTCTTATATATTTTCACCCTAATGAAATGAGGACGACCATTTTATCAAGTTCTTGTTATGCAGTTTCTTGCAATAGCTTTAAAAAATCTATCTACTGGTCTAATTTACAGGTTTCTAATATCCATTTTTCTAATATCCATTGGTTTTCTGGGAAAATGTCCACAAACATACATACATGATATTGATAAGGATCCTTATATTATATGTGAAATAAAATCCAAATCCAAATAAAATTGAACCTTTGTGATGTTTGTCTCGGAATTATTGGGTGGAGTGGAGGGTTGCTGGAACGCTGACAGTTTTCAATATGTAATTAGGAGTAAATTATATTCAGTGCAATGGAACTTATATCCAATTAGAGATTCATAGGAATGAATTCATTGTGTGAAGTTCAACTATTGGGAGGAAAACCCACATATATTATGATACTTCATGCATGATAATCTCACTTTAATCTCACTTTATCATATTAACAAATGGAGATTTCTTTCCATAAATTGAGAGAATGTGAGATAAAATTATTTTATGTAGAAAGTTGAAATATTAACAATGCAATTAACTAAAAGCATGCTTTAAAGCTTTTAGTTCGGTAAATTGTTTTGTCATATTTCCACTCATGTGTCTTTTAAAATCTTTCTGCATAGAAACTCATAGACATATGTAATTGAAAAGGGCCTTTTTTGCCATTCAGCCAACTCCCTATTTATTGCAAGGATTCAGTTAAAACATCTCCAACAGATGGTTGTTTAACCTCTGACTGAACAGTCTATCAACTTTCTATGAAATGAGTTTTGTTAATTAATTGCTTTTACTAATAGGAAGTTAAGAATCCACCTTAAATCTATTAAAACCTGTTTTGCACTCTGGACTTGATGTAAAATAGATCTTGACCTTCCATGTGGCATCTCTGTTATATTATATACTGTCACTTCTTCATTCTTTTTTCACAGGTATTTCTGATCATCTTCAAGGCATTTCTCTAAACCAAGGATGTTAAACTCAATTTCATTGGGCTGCATCAGTGTTATGATTAACCTTGGGGGGGGGGCTGGGTGTGTGTGGCTACCTGAGTGGGGCCTGGCCAACTGGGTGGAGGTGGCCAGCTTGATGCCACTCCCCTGCTGGCATGTTTCCCCTTCGCACTTGGTAGACTGGGCCGAAACCATGCTGATCTGATGTTTCTTGTTTGCATTGGGTAGACTGGGACAAAGCCACACTGGCCTGATTTTTCCTCTTCTCATTGGATAGACCAGGCTGAAACCATGCTGGCCTGATCTTTCCTCTGCACTGGGTAGACGAGGATGGCCTACAGGCTGGATCCGACCACATCGCAGGCCAAATCTGACCTGAGGGCCTTGAGTTTGACACCCCTGCTCTAAACATTTTCACTTACTTTGAATCCGTAAAGTGTGCGCTTGACAGAATACTGTCATATTGGATTTGATCAATGTAGAATAACATGAGACTCTTACTTCTAATTATTTTACGTTAATAAAGCCTAAAATGGCATTTGCTTCTTTGACTGATAAATTACACTGCTGATTTACTCTGTTTTAATCAAGTACTACATCAAGATCTTTATTACATTACTATTATCTACCAATCTTTAGTTCTGAATTTGACACCCCCCCATAGGTAAAAGTACACTTGCCTTCATTAAATTTCACTCTAATATTTTCAGTCAATTTCTATGTCTTACCAAACTATACTTATTGTTTTCTGTTTTCTGCTATATTAACTATCTTAAATGGGTTGGTGACATTTTCAAATTTGTTAAATTTTCTCAGCTTTTTCATAAAACTCATTCATAAAAATGTTGAAAAATATAATATACAGGACTGAATCTTATAGAACAATTTCACGAGATTTCCAAGCCATTACATTAATTTAATATCCATTGGATCAATAGTTTATTGGCTTACAAATATGAGTATCATTTATTATTTTGCAAAATGCATTGAAATTAAAATGAAATGAAAAGTTATCAAGCTACATTTACTTTATTAAATTGAGACTAAAAAGTTTACTCTGCTAAGACTTGTTCTTAGCATATCCATGTCATTTTTTTTTTAGGGCTTTCCAACTGGTTCTCTTATAATTTGTTCTAGAATCTTTCCAGATATTGTTATTAAACCAGTATGCATTTCATTAATGCATACTCTTTTCTTTTTCTGATGGCTGGACTATGGGTCATCTTCAATTCATTGGGTACTTAAACAATTAATTCATACAGGTTTTCTCAAGATAATTCATAAAGTTTCAACCAGCTATCATCAAATTCACTCAGCATTCTAGGATGAAATTTATGATTTAAGCTTTCAAAACAAATGAATATGCCCTGATCATTTTTGTATGAATCTCAATTCAAAAGCTGTCCGATGAAACATATTTCGGTGGCTTGTGTTTGTTTAAATTATTATACAGTGCCCACAGTCAAGATGCTGTTCAGGTTACAATAAATAATAGCACAGAAATAGGTAGCCAGATTAACAAATCATAATTACAACATAATTAAAAGAAACTGAGCCATACAAACAAGTGAAACCCCATCCATGGGATGCAGGCAGTACACAAAACCACATCCCCTTTGGTAGATGGAAAAACCTCTCTCCATGGGATCAGTCCATGGTGCCAAAAAGATTGGGTGTGGCTGTTCTAAACAACCCTTCTATAGATGACATTGTGCATTATATTTTAAGTAAACACAGCTAAAACAGGAATGGATCGTGTTGTTGCAGCTGCTAATATGTTCATTATACATTTCTGAGTTATTTAGAGCCATGCCTCTTTAATGGCTTGAAATTAAGTGTGAACAATGTAAGCAGAAGATTGTTAGGATCTTTCACAACATTTAAAATGCTGTTACAGTCCCAAGGATGTTGCCTGGATTTTAAGGAGTCAAACACAGCCTTTCCTGTACATTTCCTTCTTGAACTGAGAAGCATAGATTTCCTGAGTAATCTGAAATGACATAACCTAAAATTGTGTCAAGCCCTGAAGTCAAGATCCTCTTTTCACCTTCCAGGTTGGAGGCTCCATTAGTCCTCAAGCATTGAGCAGTCACTGCAGTGAAAAAATATACTTGTCTTCCTTTCTCTCCTCTCCCCTCTTCTGATCTGTACCTTTCACATACAAGCCTACAAGCTGGCTTCTAAACTCCTTGTTCCTGTCCTTTTCTTTCCTTCTCTATTTCATAAAGAAGGCTGTCTTCTGGTTCTCTTTATTTTATTTGTGTAAAATACATATACAAATGTATATTCCTTTCCTACTTGAACATTTTGTGAGACAAAAATATTTCTAAGGAGTAGCTATATGCTATCCCATTGCCTACTTCCAGGGTATTCTCTCAGTGCTACCTCTTTTAAAATGCCATTTCCCCAATGAATGCTATTTTCCCTTTTATTGTAAATTTTCACTGGATGTTACATTCCATTATGAATGACTTGATCTTTTTTTCATCTCCCATAAGTGTCCTTTTAAATTTCAGAACTTCAATAAACTTTCTGTGGCCCCACATTGGTTCTTGTGATGGTCTTGTGATGGTCTTGTTCTGATTGACTTTCTGTTCCTGTTTTCCTGTTTATTTCTTCTGACATGGGTTCTAATTTGTAGTAATATTAAAATCTGTTTCTTCCTTTAAAAAAGAACTATGCTTAGTTTTAGTTTTTCTTGAAATCAAGAATTCCAGCATCACTTCATGCTGCTGTATTATTTCTATGATTTCATTTTGAAAAATAACACTTCTCTATTGATTAAATTGGTAAAGAATTTATAATCATATTTTACCTTTCTTTGCAATTTGTAAAGGAAAGTTGGAAGTTAGATAGATTAGGAATGTCAAGTTGTTTTATGCTCCTCTGAATGTCCTGACATCACATTCCCCTTGAAGTTATTTATTCTAGAGTGTTGAAAGAATTGCATATAATGGACTTTCTATTGTACAATTAGATGTTGAAAATAGATTTATGTGTACATGTCAAAATCCTGTAGTTTGTATGTATGTCAAGTATAAATGAAATAAGTTTCCATAAAACTGATTTGAATTTAGAATTGTTGAGATAATTCATTAACTGTATTTTTAAAAAATGAAATAATTTTAAGTCATATTGAACTTAGAACACAATTCACAATTTATGAAAGCTGAATTATGTTATACTATTTTAATAACAACAGCATTTAGATTTATATACCACTTCATAGTACTTTTCAGTCCTTTCTAAGTGGTTTGCAGAGACAGCATATTGTCCTCAACAACCTGGGTCCTCATTTTACCTACCTAGCTAAAGAATTCTAGGAGTTGAAGTCCATATCTCTTAAAGTGCACGAAGGTTGACAAACACTGGTTTAGGGTAAGGAACTATCCTTCCAGAAAGAATCTCTAAAGCAGGCGTATAAAACTCAAGGCCTATGGGCCGGATCTAACACACGGGGTGCTTAAATCTGGTCCACAGGGCTTCCTTGGAAACAGTGAAGGACCAGCCTGCGGTGCCTCTTCCAGCAAAAACAGAGCTCATGAGGACTGCGCACAGCCCTCCTGAGCTCCCTTTTCACTGGCAGGGAGCTACAGGAAGCTTTTGCAGCTCCAAACAGAGCCCCCACGCATAGCCCTCATGAGCTCTGTTTTCACTGGCAGAGTACTAGAAAAACAAACTATTAGGAAAAGTGGCATTTGATCACACAAGTAATCTCGAGCTGGCCACTCCCACCCTGGCCATGCCCACCCTGGCCCACCAAGGTAGAACACAATCCTAATGTGGCCTTCAATGAATTTGACTTTGACATCTCTGCTCTAAAGGAAGAGGTAATGAAGAAAAAGAAAAGGCACCTGAGAAGTCAGCTCATTTGGATTCTTCCTTGTTTCAAAAGCCCATTATTGCCAACTGCAATAGATGTTTGTTGTATGCTTATTTTAAATGCTGTAGTGTTTTTATATCTCATAAGTAGCTTTGGCAAATTGTTGCCTTGAAAATTAGAATCAGCATTATCAACATTATCACAACTATCATCATCTCCTTTTCCTCTATGGCTTCCCCCTTGCCATTATAGATAATTATCAGAGTTAATATTAAAGCCCATGTCACACTGAACTAACGGATGCAAAGAGGATGTAAAACAGACAAAAAACCTTGCCATCCGTTCGAAAACGCGATGTACTCACTGCCTCTGTTTTGCTTCCTCTCTATCCGTCCAGCATCCGTTTATTGACGTTTCATCCGCTCCAAAAGTTTTGGGCTACCCAAAACTTTTGCGCGAAAAATGTATCCAGTTCGTCCGTTCTGCATCCGCTACGCATCCGCTACGCATCTGTTACGCATCCGCTATATCCGCTAGGCATCCGCTGCGCATTCGCGCAACTCGCATCCACCCGGACGCAGGGAGGAAGCGCAACGGACGCAGAACGGATGAAGAACGGATGCAGAACGGATGCAGCATGGAAACAAAGCGTTTAAAGCAGAAAAAACTTTCGCAGAGGGGACCTATCTCGGACATTAAGGATGTCTAGAGGATGCCTAGAGGATGCCTAGAGGATGCAAAGGGACACCTATACTGCCTATAAAAAGGGGGAGCAACTCATCTGCATCTCACTTTCAGACCAGCAGCCCACCTGTGCAGACCTCTGCAGCCTTCATCTGACTCTTGCTCTTCCACAGAATCCAGTCATGTCCACCGTGGATTGTGACAAAGTCCTTTCGGCAGCCACCATCCTTCTGCAACAGTGTGAAACCATCTACAGGCTCTGTGAACTTTACTACGGGAAGAAAAGGAGGCACCCAAAAAAAGTCTGGGTCCAAAGATGGTTCGCCAGAAGAGCAGAGAATGGACTGTACAACAAGCTGATGGTGGAGCTCAGGAGCGAAGACACTCGGGCGTTCCAGAACTTCATGAGGGTGCCTCCAGCCATGTTTGACGAACTTGTGCAGCGGCTGACACCCAGGTTGACCAAGACAAAGACCAACTTCCCACCCAGCCTGGAACCTGGGCTCAAGGTGGCACTCACTCTGCGCCACCTGGCCTCAGGGACCACCTACAGGAGCATGCAGTACAGCTGGAAAGTGCCACACAACACTATCAGCATTGTGGTCAGAGAAGTGGTGCAGGCCATCATTGAAGAATACAAGGAGGAGCTCCTCCAGTACCCCTCCACTGAAGAAGGATGGAAGAAAGTTGCAGAGCAGTGGTATCAGAAGTGGAATTTCCCACACACCGTTGGAGCCATAGATGGCAAGCACGTGGCCTGCAAAGCACCAGCCAAGTCGGGGTCCACTTATCACAACTACAAGGGCTTCTTCAGCATCATCCTCTTCTCCATGGTCGATGCTGACTACAAGTTCATGTACATCGATGCTTCAGGCAACGGCTCATCTTCAGATGCCCAGGTATACAATGCCAGTCACCTCAAGGAGGGGCTGGAAGGCAACCTCATGGTGGGCTTCCCAGATCCAGACCCACTGCCCAATGACAAGCAAGATGTCCCCTACTTCATCGTGGGGGATGACGCCTTCTCCCTCACAACCTACCTCATGAAGCCCTACACTTCCAAATACCTCACCCGTGAAGAGAGGATCTTCAACTACAGGCTGTTCAGGGCAAGGTGGGTGGTGGAGAATGCCTTTGGCATCCTGGCCAACAGGTTCCAGGTACTTCTCACCACCATGCAGCATCGCCCAGAGACCATGAGGTGGATCATAGAAGCTTGCTGCATCCTGCACAATCTCATGCGCACCCGCTACCCAGTCTTGCAGAACAGGCTTGTGCACCGTCAACAAGGCAATGGGGACATGGAGCCTGGGGAATGGAGGCAAGGGCAAAACCTGATTGACACTGAGGATGTGCAAGGCCCCAACAGAGCCTCACATGAGGCAAAGAAGCAGCGCAACCTCCTGAAAAACTGGTGCAACTCCCCAGCTGGAGCAGTGGAGTGGCAAGACAGGATGGTAAATGCTTAATGGATGCTTCCTTCAGCCTGTCTCATCACACAGATGAGATTGGGCCATGTATGTTTGGTTGGCCTACAATGAACAGGGCGTTTAATAAAGAGTTGTGTTTATGTTGACATGTGTGGATGATTGATTATATCGTTATTGATAATAAAGGGCCATAGGTGTGGCACCTGGCAGGGTGGACCATACAGTCACACTATGCTTGCACTGAAGATTTATCTATCCCACTGCTATCCTAACCCATCCCACAGCTATTACCCATACCAAAGGTATCCTAACCCATCCCAAAGCTATCCTTACCCATCCCACAAGCATGCAAAGGCTTAAACCATTTCTAAAAGTTTCCACCAAGACTTTATTAAAAAAATGAAATGAAACCAGTGTGTGAATCATAAATAGACTTTATTAACAACAAGCTATAAGACAAAAATGAGTCTCTGGCACTCCTCTTGGTTGCTCAGTCTCAGGAGTGAAGGGTGCAGGTGCTGTGGAGGTGGCTGGTGCTGGAGTGCTTGTCATCAGCTCCTCCAGAAGCAGAAGCAGCAGAAGCCCCAGCCCCAGAAGAGCGAGCTCGTGCTGCAGAAGCCCCAGCAGAACCAGAGTGAGGGCCTGGGGGCGGGATGGTAGCCCTGTCCCTCTTGCAAGGGCTGGCAGCAGATGGCTGAGGCTTGCTGTGCTTCCACATGGTTGTGGGGTTGCTGGCTGGCAGGGAGGCTGGCAGGAACCAAGGCTGGCAGCAAGGCTGACAGGCAAACCGGCTGGCAGCAAGGCTTGCAGGCAGGCTGGCAGCAAGGCTTGCAGGCAGACTGGCAGCAAGGCTTGCAGGCAGGCTGGCAGCAAGGCTGGCAGCAAGGCTGGCAGGCAAACCGGCTGGCAGCAAGGCTTGCAGGCAGGGTGGCAGCAAGGCTGGCAGCAAGGCTGGCAGCAAGGCTGGCAGCAAGGCTTGCAGGCAGACATTCAGGCAGAGCAGGCAAGGCAGCCAATCCGTCCGGCAGCAGGTCTTTCCTCTGAATGGCGACCTGCTTCTGAGCTGCTTCCGTTATATCTGCGGGGCTGACGCAATGCATCCTCCCCGCATGTGCAATTAACGCCAGGCATCCATTAGGCTTCCGCTGTGCATCCGCTGTGCATCCGCTATGCATCTGCTGTGCATCCGCTTCATCCGCTCGGCGTCCGCTCTGCATCTGCTCTTTCTGTTCCGCGTCCACTTTGCTGAGACCCCCTGGAATCCCTGCGGATGTGCCATCCGCTCCCATCCACTTCCATCCACTAGGCTTCCGTTCCGCATCCGCTTTGCATCCGCCCTGCGTGCTCCATGCGTCCGTGTTATCTGCTCCGGTTATGCAAATTTTTGCCCCTTTTGAGAGCGGATAACAACGGATGGAACATTTTACTCGTCCACTGTGTCCTTTTTGCATCCGTTGGGCAGTGTGACATGGGCTTTAAATACTTGCAAAAGATTTTTAAATCAATATCGCCTAACAGGATTTCTTGCAAGAGTGAATTATGTAATAATTATAAATTCAAATTTTATTCTTATACATATTAAATAAACCATTTTGCATTTTCAATTAATACTAATTTATTACTTGCTGAATATTGCTTTAGACATGTGAAGAAGAGTCCTTGTAGCATATACAATAATAAAATGCAATTTGCTGTGATAAGGCATTTTCTGCCATGGAGGCATCAAGATTCTTCTCATTCATTTTCTCAAAACTTTTT
>BLBF01000022.1:35834064-35917306 GCA_015471245.1 Laticauda colubrina | reverse complement strand
AGTTTCAAGTCTCATTATGGTGAACTTTGACTTAAAATAAATTTAGAACTTTGTCCACCCTGGAATCCCAAATTTTTATTTTTATTTTTTTTGTTAAATTATGCAATTTAGCAATTGTGTTCATTTGGATAAATCATGTTAACTATTTTATTATCAATCATTGAAGAATAAGTTTAAAGTTTAAATCTGAATACTCATTAATTTTAAATTTTATTCATATTAGACATCACTTGTTTCGTTGATTGGATCGCACTAGGGAAAATAGCTCTCATTATTTATTGCCTTTTTTGTGGCATGTAAGTATTTCAAGAATCACTACCTAGACAGGCCTTTTATAGAACTATTATCCAAGATATTTCATATTGTCAGTATTCATTGTATCCTCAGGTCTATACTTCTACTATCTTCTCCAAACAGATACCGGAGAAAGGGAGACAGCTGCTTAAAAGAAATTAGATAATATGGGAACCTTTAACTTGGAAGAGTTAAATAGGAATAAAGTGAATAGTATAACTCGAGAAAGAGGTCTTATTCTGAATATCACCAGAAAGAAAACAAGAAAGTATGTCTCTAAAATACAAATGGAAATATTTTTCCACTTAGTCCAAACATATTCATAATGACTATCTTGCATTTTTATCAAGAAATATATGCATATTTTGGTACATTCAAGTTCCAAAAGACTCATACTGTAATTTAATTATAATACTTGTCAATATTCCTGTGGCTCAAGCTACAACAAAGATGTACTGACAAGGAAACAGTGAAGCACCACTGATACTGTAGTTTTAAGACATTTTTTAAAAATACATATAAAGTTTTGGATCAACATCAATATTAAGTGGGGGAGGGAGAGACATTATTTTAATTTCTTTTATGTCTACACATATCACACACTCTGATGTGATGTCATGCTGGCCACATGATTATGGAAATGTCTTCAGACAGCACTGATTCAATGTCCTTGACATGGAGATGAATACTGCGACTAAAGTTGGCTATGACTAGTGGAATAAAAGTTGCAGGAAGTCCTTTACCTCTACCTATACAAATTTGTATGTTAACTTTCCTCATCATGTTATGATAAAATAATCCAGAGATTTCAAAGTGATGCAAACAATTATGATTTTTTAAAAAAATCTATGTATAATATAAAAATAGATATCCTATGCATATAAATATCATAAAACATAGATACCATTTCATATTTCTAATTTTAAATAACCCATGAAACAATTTTGTATCACAAAAATATTTGTTTCTTGTTTTATATTTTAGTTGTCCCAGCTTGTTTTCTCTGTACCTGTCTGGGTACCTCAATATACTGTGATGATAGTGAACTAGAAATTCTCCCACTCTTGCTCAAGCAAACCACCTGTTTCTATGGTCACTACAATAGAATAAAGAAGATAAGCAGAAATGTTCTTGCTCACCTAGGTATGCTAATATCTTTACTAAATTTTATTTTTAACATGTACTGTAACACAAAGAATTTGATGAGACTGAATTATTAATATATATGATGTGGCATCTTTTAGGGAGGTAACAAATGTTTATTTGATCCATGGTGGCGCAGTGGTTAGAATGCAGTATTGCCGGGTACTTCTGCTGACTGACTGCTGCCAACTGTTCAGCAGTTCGATTCTCATCAGCTCAAGGTTGACTCAGCCTTCCATCCTTCCAAGGTTGGTAAAATGAGGATCCATATTGTTAGGGACAATATGCTCTGTAAACTGAAGTAGTCTAGTGCTGTTGCTATTTAAGAATAAAAACTAAAATTTAGAAACATTTCTAGTTGGTAGCTGATAGCTGACAAATATTGTCAGTTATCCCCTCAACACCAGTCAGAAATTCGAAGAGTACTTTAAGTATATCCTTGTTTTATTTTCTTGGCTAAGCAACCTGAAAAAGATTGATTTGACTTCTAATTTAATATCAGAAGTGGATGAAGATGCCTTCATAAATTTGCTACAACTTTAGGAGCTGATACTTAGAGATAATAAAATAAGGCAACTTCCAGAATTACCAGCAATACTTACATTCATTGATATCAGTAATAACAGGCTTATTCACAAAGGTATAAAGCCAGAAGCATTTAAAGTGATTCCTTTTGCTTGATTTTAAAAATTCTCCTAATTGGGTAAATGATGTATACTAAGGTCAAGGTCCCACTGACCGATGGACACAAAACGTATGCAAAAAGGACACAGCGGATGAACAAAATTTGGGGGGTGGCTCCATCCGTTTTCATCCACTCCAGAAATGGACAAAAGTGTCAAAAATTTGCGAAAACAGAATGGAAAAGAACGGACGTGGGTAGTATGTAGCGGGTCCCACTGCACTTATGGATGCAAAGAGGATGTAAAACATAACAAAAAGCTTGCCATACATTGGAAAATGCTATGCATCAGTTGTGTACTCATTGCATACATGTTTCATACGCTCTATCCATGAAGCATCTGTCCACTGTGATTTCATCCGCGCAAAAATTTTGAGCTGCACAAAACTTTGTGAACGGATGAACTTTCCTCTGTGTAAGATGTAAATACGTGACGTATATTAGCAACAAACGTTCTGTGTCCGTTATCATCCTTTAAACGTCTGCTGTATCCTCTCGGCATCCTCTGGGCATCCTCGCAACTCACATCTGCTGCAGCTGAAAATAGAAAGAGGGAGGAAAGAAAAGGTGCTTGGAACGTCTCTACATCATTGGTAGCATGGAAATAGAAAGGATGTAAGCGTATGCATCTTGTATTAAAAACAAAGTATTAAAAACGGACAAAGCATTTGTATCTCGTATATTTAGTTTGTATCTCATATATTTAGGATGCCTGGAGTTTGTCCAGAGAATGTAGAAGGACACCTAGTGGACAACCGATATTTCCTATAAAAAGGGGGAGAAAATCATCTGGATCTCAGTATGAGTCGAGCAGCCGTGGTGTACAGACCTCTTCACCCTTGGTCTTGGTCTTCCAAATCATCAATTGTTCTCCAACATGGATCATGACACAGTCCATATGGTAGCTGCGATCATTCATCACCAGAACAAAAACCTGTTCAGACTGTTTCACCTTTTATATAGAAGGAGAAGAAGGAGACGTTCAAGAGCTGTGTGGGACCAAGGATGGATCATGAGAAGAATGGATTTTGGACTGTATGACCAGTTGATGGTGGAGCTGAGGAATGAAGACCCTCATGCATTCCAGCACTTCATGAGGATGTCACCAGCCATGTTTGATGAACTTGTAGAGCATCTGAGACTCAGGTTGACCAAGCCTAGCACCAACTCCTATCCCAACCTGGACCCTGGACTGAAGGTGGCACTGACTCTGCGGCACCTGGCCTCTGGAACCACATACAGAAACATGCAATATGCATGGAGGATGCCACACAACACCATCAGCAAAGTCGTCAGAGAAGTGGTACAGGCTGTCACTGAAGAATACATGGATGAGCTCCTCAGGTGCCCAACCACTGAACAAGGCTGGAGAAAACTTGCAGAAGATTGGTATCAGAGGTGGAACTTTCCCCACACCATTGAAGCCATAGATGGGAAGCATGTGACCTGCAAAGCTCCAGCCAACTCAGAGTCCACTTATTACAACTACAAGGGCTTCTTTAGTATCATCCTCTTTGCCATGGTTGATGCTGACTACAAGTTCATCTACATCGATGCTTCAGGCAACGGGTCAGCTTCAGATGGCCAGGTATACAACGCAAGTGACCTCAAGGATGGGCTGGAATGCAACCTCATCATGGGTTTTCCAGGTCCAGACCCCCTGATCATTGGTGATGACATGTTCTCCCTCAGAAACTACCTCATGAAGCCGTACACTTGCAGATACCTCACCCGTGAAGAGAGGATCTTCAACTTCAGGCTGTCCAGGGCAAGACGGGTGGTGGAGAACGCCTTTGGCATCCTGGCCAACAGGTTCCAGATACTTCTCACCACCATGCAGCATGACCCAGAGACCGTGAGAAGCATCATGGAAGCTTGCTGCATCCTGCACAATCTCATGCACACCCGCTACCCAGTGTTGCAGAACAGACTTGTCGATCATCAACAAGGGAATGGGGACATGGACCCTGGTGAATGGAGGCAAGGATGTAACCTGATGGACACTGTGGATGTACAAGTCCCCAACAGAGGGAAAGGAAGAAGCAGCGCAACCTCCTGAGACACTGGTGCAACTCCCCAGCTGGATCAGGGGAGTGGCAAGACAGGATGATAGATGATTAGAATAGACGTTTCCTTGAGACTGTTGCATAACACTGATGAGATTGTGCCATAACAACACTGCATTACTATGTTGTTGTATACTTGTTAATGTATAATGAAATGTACTAATGTACTAATGAAATGTATGTTGTGGGGTCCTACAATGAATAGGGCATTAATAAACAGCTTTGTTTATTTTAAAATGTGTTGATCACTGAATAAATTGTTATTGCTAATAAAGGTCCATATGTGTGGCAGCTGGGATGGTGGACCATACAGTCCCACTATGGTTGCACTACAAGCGTAAGTCCGGAGGTTTATCTATCCCACAACTATCTTTATCTATCCCACAAGCATGCAAAGGTTTAACCATTTTTTCAAAGTTTTTACCAACACTTTATTAAGTAAAGAAAATTAATTCAAGAAAATTTATTAAGTTTATTAAATAAACATAAAGTTTATTAAATAAACTTTATTACTTTATTAAGTAAACAAAATTAAATAGGTAAACTTTGTTAAGTTTATTAAGTAACCATAAACTTTATTAAGTTTATTAAGTAAACATAAACTTTATCAAGTTTATTAAGTAAACTTTATTACAGCAGCAACTGCTGCTGCTGCTGCTACTGTGGTGGACCAGCCCCAAGGCCCTCGAACCCCTCAAAGCCCTGCTGCTGAAGGCCCTGCTGCTGAAGTCCCTGAAGGCCCTGAACAATCTCCAGAAGGCCCTGATGCTGAAGCACCTGAAGGCCCTGCTGAAGCCCCTGCCGGAGGGAGGAAGAGGCAAGGGAAGGAGAAGGAAGAGAGGAAACAATACACCATTTCCAAGGAGCATGAGGATGAGGTGCTGGAATGGCTGAGGGAGATTGAGTACCTCTGGAGAAAGGGCCACGGACGGTATCGGGACACCAAGAAGAAGCAGGCAGCTTGGAGAGACAAGGCATAGAGTACACTGCAGAAGTACTCCTAGGATGGTGGAAGCACAAATACTCCTAGGATGGTGGAAGTACTCCTGGGGCACACTGCAGAAGTACTCCTAGGATGGTGGAAGCACATGCACTCCTGGAATGGCAAGCTACACCTCAAGAAATCCAGGCAGGCCGCCCTCAAGCTCACTGACCGGGAGATGTACATCATGGCCAAGTGCAGTTTCCTGGAGGGTGAGATCCGCCACCGAGGAGCAATCCCTCTGAGACCCCTCTCCCTCAGACAGCCCACAGACAGCCAGTCCTCTTCCAGCCAGGAGCCAGCTTCCCTGTCCAGGGAGGTGTCTTCAAAGGGCCCCAGAGCAGAGACCCCTTCGACAGCTGCACTCGCCATGCTGGCGGACTTGGAGGATCGCATGGAGGATGATGCCCTGCTGTCACAAATGGAGGAAGAAGCAGCAGCCACCAGAGGCCAACCCGCCCCCACCAGTAGCTCCAGAGGACACAGGCAGAGAGGGAGACTGGAGGGCCAGGAACCCAGTGTACTGTTGGAGATCAGGGACACAATGAAGACCAGCACAGAACTTCTCTCTCAGCTGGCCCACTTGGACAGAGCATCTTCGGGCTGGAACACCTTCATCACCTACATGAGCCAGACCCTGAGGGACCTGCCCAAGGCCCAGTACCAGGTGATGAATCAGAAGATCACAGCACTTCTGCACTACCCTCAAGGCCCAGCTGAAGCTACTCCTACCCAGTCCAGGTGCACTCCTCCACCCCAGGTGATGTCACAGCCCTTCCACGGCTTTCAACAGCCCCTCACCTACCAAGGCTACGACTACCAGGACTTTCCACAGCAGAAGCAGAACTTCCCAGTCCAGGCCCAGGTTCATCGGATGCCACAGACACCAGTCCTCACCCAGCTGCAGACCAGACAGCCCCACTACACTCCTCCCAACCCTTCCTCCACCCCACAGCCAAGCCTGTCAACAGACAATCTGTCATCAGTATTGGGCCTGACATTTCAAGTCCTTGATGAAGGGCCTCTCAAACTCATGGGACTGAGTCAGCCCTCGGATAGCTTCCTGAACACACCATCACTTGTTGTACCCTCGGGGACAAGCACCCCAATGGTGACTCAGACCAGCACTCAAGCCACATCCACATCCACAGTCCCTGCCCGCTTCACAGCTGAGACCATGGACATGACTCAGAGTGACTGAGAATAGTCTCAGAGACTGAGTTGTTTACTTGTTTAATAAAGTTTATCTTTGCTTAAGACAATACAGTTTACTTGGTTCATTTTGTTTATTTATTAAAGTCATAAAGTTTACCTAAGAAAGTTAATAAAGTTTATCTTTGCTTAAGATACTTAATACAATTTACTTGGTTCATTTTGCTTATTTAATAAAGTCATAAAGTTTACCTAAGAAAGTTAATAAAGTTTATCTTTGCTTAAGATACTTAACACAATTTACTTGGTTCATTTTGCTTATTTAATAAAGTCATAAAATTTACCTAAGAAAGTTAATAAAGTTTATCTTTGCTTAAGACACTTAAGTTTACTTGGTTCATTTTGTTTACTTAATAAAGTGTTGGTGAAAACTTTGAAAAAATGGTTAAGCTTTTGCATGCTTGTGGGATAGATAAGGATAGTTGTGGGATAGATAAACCTCCAGTGCAACCATAGTGGGACTGTATGGTCCACCATCCCAGCGATCCAGATGATTTTCTCCCCCTTTTTATCGAAAATATTGGTTGTCCGCTAGGTTTCTTTCTACATACTCTAGACATACTGCAGACATCCTAAATATATGAGATACATCCCTGATACAAACTTTTTGTCTGTTTTTAATACTTTATCTACGAGATGCATCTGGTTCTCTTCTTACATTCTTTCTATTTCCGTGTTACTAACGCTGTGTAGACGTTCCGTGTACCTTTTGTTTCATCCCTCTTTCCGTTTTCAGCTGCAGCGGATGTGAATTGAGGGGATGGCCAGAGGATGCAGGGAGGATACAGCAGACGTTTAACGGATGATAACGGACATAGAATGTTTGTTGTCAGTATATGTCGCGGATGTACATCGTGCGCAGTGGAAAGTTCATCCGTTCAAAAAATTTTGTGCAGCTCAAAACTTTTTGCATGGATGAAATCGCTGTGGACGGATGCTCGACAGATAGAACTTGTGGAACATGTATGCAGTGAGTACATAACGGATACATTGCGTTTTCCAACAGATGGCAAGCTTTTTTTGTGTTTTACATCCTCTTTGCATCCATAAGTGCAGTGGGACCGGGCCTTAATTTAAGAGGACAGAGTTGATAAGGATTTTATATATACATCGTCTGATACATAAAAGTTCAATTACATAATATTGCCAAATTTTGTTATTAAAAGCATGTACATTAAGTCCATTAGATTGAAAGACAAAAGAAATATTGGAGAGTAATCGATTATATAATAAGTCACATTAGAAGAGCCCCAAAACAGTGAATAAATTAATAGGATTCTATATAGACTTAAGCATAGTACATTGTACAAAGATCTAGTGAATGCTGATCTGGGACAACATATATAATATTCTAGAAAAACAAAGTGAAATATTAAAAAAAATGACAAGCATCAGTACAATGACGGTGAAAAATGGAAAAAAGACAACACCAATTCCATTAATTTCAACAACAGACGCTTCACCTATGATGCAAAAAACAATCAAAGGAATACTCACAACAGAAAAGCAGAGTGTAGCCTCAAGTATACCAAATATACATAACACACTACTAACAATACAAGAATCAATGATTAAGGAAACAATGATGAAAAATCATAATGAAATGAAAGCAGAAATAAATGAAGTAAAGGAAGAAATGTTGAAATGAAAAAGTGAAATGAAAACTGATATACATATATTGGATGGGAAAGTTGACTTGATTCAGCAAGCACTGGAAAAAAATGAAAGTTGAAAAACTTACAGAACAAACGGAGATAAAATGATAAATAAAGAATTGGAGGATTTGCTTATCCACTTACAGATGGGTCGTGCAGCTTCATAGCTTAGGTTCCAGAATATAGTGGAAATGAAGGAAGAAGACTTTGAATTAGTGATGGCCAAAATGATAGCAGAAACTCTACAACAGGACAAAAATGAAATATTGAATGAAATGGATTATGTATTGAGTGAGCACGAATTATGCCAGATGGCATAATTTTCCAAAGGAGGTGCATGAGAAGAAAGTTTCAGGATATATTATACAAAATGACAAGGGATGAACCAATGGTGTACAAGGGAAAAGAGATCCAGACATTAAAACAGGTCCTGAGGAGAGTGAGGAAGGAAAAACAGGATGATAGATTTCTGGTCACACAGCTTATTAAACAAAATATTCTCTTCCTGTGGTTAGTCCTAGAAGGGTTGCTAGTGATCTGGGAGGAAAAGAAATTGATGATTGATTCATCGGACGCCACAGACACCACTCCTCACCCAGCTGCAGACCAGACAGCCCCACTACACTCCTCATTCCTCCACCCCACAGCCAAGCCCGTCAATGGAAAATCTGTCATCAGTATTGGGCCTGACATCTCAAGTCCTTGATGAAGGGCCTCTCAACCTCATGGGACTGTGTCAGCTCTCGGATAGCTTCCTGAACACACCACCACTTGTTGTATCCTCGGGGCCAAGCACCCCAAAGGCGACTCAGACCAGCACTCAAGCCAAAGCCACCTCCACAGTCCCTGCCCACTTCACAGCTAAGACCATGGACGTGACTCAGAGTGTCTGAGAATAGTCTCAGCAATTGAGTTGTTTACTTGTTTAATAAAGTTTATAAAGACACTTGTTTAATAAAGACACTTAATACAGTTTACTTGGTTCATTTTGCTTATTTAATAAAGTCATAAAGTTTACCTAAGAAAGTTAATAAAGATTATCTTTGCGAAAGACACTTAGTTTACTTGGTTCATTTTTTTTACTTGATAAAGTGCTGGTGAAAACTTTGAAAAAATGGTTAAGCCTTTGCATGCTTGTGGGATAGATAAGGATAGTTCTGGGATAGATAAATCTCCAGTGCAACCATAGTGGGACTGTATGGTCCACCATCCCAGCTGCCACACATATGGACCTTTATTATCAATAACAATTTATTCATTGATCAACACATTTTAAAATAAACAAAGCTCTTTATTAATGTCCTATTCATTGTAGGACCACTCAACATACATGGCACAATCTCATCAGTGTTATGCGACAGCCTCAAGGAAGCATCCATTCTAATCATCTATCATCCTGTCTTGCCACTCCACTGATCAAGCTGGGGAGTTGCACCAGTGTCTCAGGAGGTTGCGCTGCTTCTTTCCTTCACGTGAATCTCTGTTTTGGCCTTGTACATCCACAGTGTCTATCAGGTTATGTCCTTGCCTCCATTCACCAGGCTCCATGTCCCGATTCCCTTGTTGACGATCGACAAATCTGTTCTGCAATAATGGGTAGCGGGTGTGCATGAGATTGTGCAGGATGCAGCAAGCTTCCATGATGCTCCTCACGGTCTCTGGGTCATGCTGCATGGTGGTGAGAAGTATCTGGAACCTGTTGGCCAGGATGCCGAAGGCATTCTCCACCACCCGTCTTGCCCTGGACAGCCTGTAGTTGAAGATCCTCTCTTCACGGGTGAGGTATCTTGAACTGTACGGCTTCATGAGGTAGGTTCTGAGGGAGAACACGTCATCACCAACAATGAAGTAGGGCACATCTTGTGTGTCATTGGGAAGGGGGTCTGGACCTGGAAAACCCATGATGAGGTTGCGTTCCAGCCCATCCTTGAGGTCACTGGCATTGTATATCTGGCCATCTGAAGCTGACCCATTGCCTGAAGCATCGATGTAGATGAACTTGTAATCAGTATCAACCATGGCAAAGAGGATGATATTGAAGAAGCCCTTGTAGTTGTAATAAGTGGACCCTGAGTTGGCTGGAGCTTTGCAGGCCACGTGCTTCCCGTCTATGGCTCCAATGATGTGGGGAAAGTTCCACTCTTCTGCAAGTTATCTCCAGCCTTCTTCAGTGGTGGGGCACCTGAGGAGCTCATCCACGTATTTATCAATGATGGCCTGTACCACTTCTCTGACGACTTTGATGATGCTGTTGTGTAGCACCCCCCATGCATACTGCATGTTTTTGTATGTTGTTCCAGAGGCCAGGTGCCGCAGAGTCAGTGCCACCTTCAGTCCAGGGTCCAGGTTGGGACGGAAGTTGATGCTAGGCTTGGTCAACTTGGGTCTCAGACGCTCTACAAGTTCATCAAACATGGCTGGTGGCATCATCATGAAGTGATGGAATGCACAAGGGTCTTCATTCCTCAGCTCCACCATTAACTGGTCATTCAGTCCAAAGTTCATTCTTCTCATGATCCATACTCGGACCCACACAGCTCTTGGACATCTCCTTCTTGTCCTTCTGTGTAAAGCCCATGTCACACTGAACCAACGGATGCAAAGAGGATGCAAAACGGACAAAAAACCTTGCCATCCTTTCGAAAATGCGATGTACTCAATGCCTCTGTTTGGCTTCCTCTCTGTTCATCCAGCATCCGTTTGTGGACGTTTCATCCACTCCAAAAGTTTTGGGCTGCCCGAAACTTTTGCACGGAAAATGTATCCAGTTCGTCCGTTCTGCATCCGCTACGCATCCGCTAGGCATCAGTTCTGCATCCGTTACACATCCGCTATATCCGCTAGGCATCCGCTGCGCATCCGCGCAACTCGCATCCGCTCGGACGCAGGGAGGAAGTGGAAAGGACGTGGAACAGATGCAGAACGGATGCCTAGCGGATGCAGAACGGAAACAAAGCATTTAAAACAGAAAAAACGTTCGCAGAGGGACCTATCTCGGATATTAAGGATGTCTAGAGGATACCTAGCGGAAAACAAATGCTGCCTATAAAAAGGGGGAGCAACTCACCTGCATCTCACTTTCAGAACAGCAGCCCAGCGGTGCAGACCTCTGCAGCCTTCATCTGGCTCTTCCTCTTCCACAGCATCCAGTCATGTCAACCGTGGATTGTAACAAAGTCCTTTCGGCAGCCACCATCATTCTGCAACAGTGCGAAGCCATCTGCAGGCTCTGTGAACTCTACTGCGAGAAGAAAAGGAGCCACCCAAAAAGAGTCCGGATCCGAAGATGGTTCGCCAGAAAAGCAGAGGACGGACTGTACAACAAGCTGATGGTGGAGCTCAGAAGCGAAGACACTCGGGCACTCCAGAACTTCATGAGGATACCTCCAGCCATGTTTGACGAAGTTGTGCAGCGGCTGACACCCAGGTTGACCAAGGCAAACACCAGCTTCCGGCCCAGCCTGGAACCTGGGCTCAAGGTGGCACTCACTCTGCGCCACCTGGCCTCAGGGACCACCTACAGGAGCATGTAGTACGGCTGGAAAGTGCCACACAACACCATCAGCATTGTGGTCAGAGAAGTGGTGCAGGCCATCATCGAAGAATACAAGGAGGAGCTCCTCCAGTACCCCTCCACTGAAGAAGGATGGAAGAAAGTTGCAGAGCAGTGGAACCAGAAGTGGAACTTAGCACACACCGTTGGAGCCATAGATGGCAAGCACATGGCCTGAAAATCTCCAGCCAAGTCGGGGTCGACTTATTTCAACTCCAAGGGCTTCTTCAGCATCATCCTCTTTGCCATGGTTGATGCTGACTACAAGTTCATGTACATCGATGCTTCAGGCAACGGCTCATCTTCAGATGCCCAGGTATACAACGCCAGTCACCTCAAGGAGGAGCTGGAACGCAACCTCATGGTGGGCTTCCCAGATCCAGAACCCCTGCCCAACGACACACAAGATGTGCCCTACTTCATCGTGGGGGATGACACCTTCTCCCTCACAACCTACCTCTTGAAGCCCTACACCTCCATACTCCTCACCCATGTAGAGAGGATCTTCAACTACAGGCTGTCCAGGGCAAGGCGGATGGTGGAGAACGCCTTTGGCATCCTGGGCAACAGGTTCCAGGTACTTCTCACCACCATGCAGCATTGCCCAGAAACCGTGAGGAGGATCATGGAAGCTTGCTGCATCCTGCACAATCTCATGCGCACCCGCTACCCAGTGTTGCAGAACAGGCTCGTGGACCTCCAGCAAGACAATGTGGACATGGAGCCTGGGGAATGGAGGCAAGGGCGAAACCTGATTGACACTGAGGATGTGCAAGGCCCCAACAGAGCCTCACATGAAGAGAAGAAGCAGCGCAACCTCCTGAGACAATGGTGCAACTCCCCAGCTGGAGCAGTGGAGTGGCAAGACAGGATGGTAGATGCTTAATGGATGCTTCCTTCAGCCTGTCTCATCACACGGATGAGATTGTGCCATGTATTTTGGGTTGGCCTACAATGAACAGGGCGTTTAATAAAGAGTTGTGTTTGTGTTGACATGTGTGGATAATTATTACATTATTATTGAGAATAAAGGGCCGTAGGTGTGGCACCTGGGAGGGTGGACCATACAGTCCCACTACGCTTGCACTGGAGGTTTATCTATCCCATAGCTATTACCCATCCCACAGGTATCCCTGCCCATCCCACATCTATCTCAACCCATCCCACAGCTATCTTAACCCATCCCACAAGCATGCAAAGGCTTAAACCATTTCTAAAAGTTTCCACCAAGACTCTATTAAAAAAAAGAAATGAAGCAAGTGTGTGAATCAAAAATAGACTTTATTAACAACAAGCTATAAGACAAAAATGAGTCTCTGGCACTCCTCTTGGTCGCTCAGTCTCAGGGGTGAAGGGTGCAGGTGCTGTGGAGGTGGCTGGTGCTGGAGTGCTTGTCATCAGCTCCTCCAGAAGCAAAAGCAGCAGAAGCTCCAGCCCCAGAAGAGCGAGCTCGTGCTGCAGAAGCCCCAGCAGAACCAGAGTGAGGGCCAGGGGGCGGGATGGTAGCCCTGTCCCTCTTGCAAGGGCTGGCAGCAGATGGCTGAGGCTTGCTGTGCTTCCACATGGTTGTGGGGTTTCTGGCTGGCAGGGAGGCTGGCAGGAACCAAGGCTGGCAGGAATGCTGGCAGGGAGGCAGGCACCAAGGCTGGCAGGAAGGCTGGCAGGCAGGCAGGCAGGCACCAAGGCTGGCAGGAAGGCTTGCAGGCAGGCAGGCACCAAGGCTGGCAGGAAGGCTGGCCCCAAGGCAGGCACCAAGGCTGGCAGGGAGGCATGCACCAAGGCTGGCAGGAAGGCTTGCAGGCAGGCAGGCACCAAGGCTGGCAGGCAGACATGAACCAAGGCAGGCAGGAAGGCTGGCAGGCAGACATGAACCAAGGCTGGCAGGAAGGCAGGCAGCAAGGCTGGCATGCAGACTGGCTGGCAGCAAGGCTTGCAGGCAGGCTGGCAGCAAGGCTGGCAGGGAGGCTGGCAGCAAGGCTTGCAGCAAGGCTGGCAGCAAGGCTTGCAGCAAGGCTGGTAGCAAGGCTGGCAGGGAGGCTGGCAGCAAGGCTTGCAGGCAGGCTGGCAGCAAGGCTGGCAGGGAGGCTGGCAGCAAGGCTTGCAGCAACGCTGGTAGCAAGGCTTGCAGGCAGACATGCAGGCAGGGCAGGCAAGGCAGCCAATCCGTCTGGCAGCAGGTCTTTTCTCTGAATGGTGACCTGCTTCCGAGCTGCTTCCTTTATATCCGTGGGGCTGACATAATTCATCCTTCCCGCATGCGCAATTAATGGCAGGCATCCATTAGGCTTCCGCTGTGCATCTGCTATGCATCCGGTTCATCCGTTCGGCATCCGCTGTGCATCTGCTGTATCCGTTCCACGTCCACTTTGCTGAGGTCCCCTGGATGCCTAGCGGACGTGCCATCCGCTCCCATCCGCTTCCATCCGCTGGGCTTCCGTTCTGCATCCGCTTTGCATCCTCCCTGCGTCCTCCCCGCGTCCGTGTTATTCACTCTGGTTATGCAAATTTTTGCCCCTTTTGAGAGCAGATTACAACGGATGGAACATTTTGCTCGTCCGCTGTGTCCTTTTTGTATCCGTTGGGCAGTGTGACATGGGCTTAAAATTGATACAGTCTGAACAGGTTTTGGTTCTGGTGATGAATCAGTGCAGCTATCATACGGACTGTTTCATCATCCATGGTGGAGAACAATTGATGATTTGGAAGACCAAGACCAAGGGTGAAGAGTTCTGTACACCACGGCTGCTCGACTCATACTGAGATCCAGATGATTTTCTCCCCCTTTTTATAGAAAATATCGGTTGTCCACTTGGTGTTCTTCTACATACTCTAGACATACTGCAGACATCCTAGATATATGAGATACATCCCAGATACAAACGTTTTGTGCATTTTGAATACTTTATATACGAGATGCATACGCTTACATCCTTTCTATTTCCGTTCTACTAACGCTGTGTAGACATTCCGTGTTCCTTTTGTTTCCTCCCTCTTTCCATTTTCAGCTGCAGCGGATGTGAGTTGTGGGGATGGCCAGAGGATGCAAAGAGGATACAGCGGATGTTTAATTGATGATAACGGACGTAGAACGTTTGTTGCCCATATATGTTGCGGATGTTCATCATACATGGTGGAAAGTTCATCCATTCACAAAGTTTTGTGCAGCTCAAAACTTCTTGCATGGATGAAATCACAGTGGACGGATGCTCGACGGATAGAGCGTATGAAACACGTATGCAGTGAGTACACAATGGATGCATAGCGTTTTCCAACGGATGGCAATCTTTTTTTAACTTTTTACATCCTCTTTGCATCCGTAAGTGCAGTGGGACCGGGCCTTAAACTTGGACAGTAACAGTAGTGTTTTGTAATATTATTTCTTTCACAAGTAATATTCTGCTTTAAAAACATGGCACATGTTATTTTAACACATAGTAATAAAATATGCTTTCATTAAGATAAAGTAATAAATATATTGTTATGACCCAGGGTGGGATATAAAATATACACAGTCACAAAAAACAGGTGAAGCCCCTTTGATTCCTTCACTTTGCTTCCAAGCTCCAAATACCCTTGACTGGAAACAAAAAACTCCCACACAACCAGTTACAAGAAGGAGGAAATTCAATTTAAATTATAGAGTGAAAAACAACACAAGCCAGGCAAGATAAGGGCTGGAAGATGTCCACAGATATCAGGACACACATTGGGAAGGACGCCAAACTCAGAGGAACAATAAACTAGAGCTATTTCCATGCTTTGTTTCCAGCACTGGTCTGTACGCATGTCCGTTCTCTTATCCTGTTGTCACAGCTGCAGCCCATGAAGAGGATCAATGCCCTCTCCTCTCCTATAGATCATGTCTCTCCCTTATCCTCTCCTCCCTGCATTGCCTAGGATGGAGAGGGGATGGGCCTGGGTCCTCCTCTGACTTCCCAGCCAGCCTCTGTCCTTCCCCAGCCTCCACCGCAACCTCTGGAGCCACACTTCCACTCTCTGTCGACTGTTCTTCCTCTCCCTCAGAGTCAGTCTCCACCAGGGGCATGACATATATACTTAATCAAAAAAAAATATACTGATTCTAAGTACTATTGACATACACAGTGTTTCTATATGGTCTTGTAAACAATACAGATAGCCCTCAACTTACAGCAGTTCATTTAGTGGCCATTCCAAGTTACAAAAACACTGAAACATATGACCTATGACCATTTTTCACACTTCTGACCATTGTAGCATTGCATGGTCACATGATTTATATTCAGATGCTTGACAACTGACTCACATTTATGATGGTTGCAATGTCCCAGAATCATGCAATTCCTTTTGTGACCTTCTGACAAGCAAAGTCAATGGGGAAAACAGATTCACTTAACAACTGTGCTACTAACTTAACAACTGAAGTGAGTCACTTCATAAATGTGGCAAGAAAAGTTATAAAATGGGGCAAAATTCACAAATTTCTCACTTAACAACATACATTTTGGACTCAATTACAGTCATAAGTTGAGGACTACCCGCAGAGGGGAGCTGAAATGATTGGTGAAGGGGAAAGTAGAAATGTTAGAAAAGCTAGGTATTCGTGATTACCATTTTACTATTTTTGATTGATTATATGCCATCAAGTAGATGTCAACTCTGTTAGAGATTATATAAGTGAACCTTTTCCAAGATGATCTGCCCTAAACTAGTTATTCAGATCTTCCAGTGTTGTATCCACCGCTACTGAATCTGTCCACTTTCTTGTAAACCATCATCTGCTTTTCTTTTCATCATTATAGACTTCTCGATACAGCTGTCTTCTCATATTATGTTCCAAATTTATTCATCTTAAATTAATTAAAATTGTAATAGTAAAACTATAAAAATCCAATGTGGATAGTAAATGAATCACATTATTTTGATTTTGATTATATTTTATATTCCCAACATATGCAAAACTATTTTACTTTTTTTAAAATAAGAAGACCATAAAAGCCATGCTGGACAAAATCAAAGTTTCATAAAGTCTTCAATCCTTAATTTAAACTGATGACAATTAGATACAAAACTATTTTTCATTAGTTTGTTTAATATTTAACATTAAAAAGGCTTGTGTTCTTTTGTAGAATTGTGAATTCTTTATTGCAGTAAAACAGTAATATATAGGGGCCAGTACATAATAAAATTCAATCATGTGAAACAAGCTTCATATATAGAAATAATAAAATCATTCGTATATCTCAGTCAACACATTTTACCTGTAACATACTAGAATGTATCTATGCTTATCATGTTGGAATCATATATACATAAAATGGGCCAGAATGAATTTTAAATTTGCTTAAATATGGATTTATCACAACTCAGCATGTGCCACCATAAAATGGGAAAGCCTGGAAAATGTGGATAAGCAATATGTGCTGTTTTTTCTTTTTCTTTTCTTAACAATAATAATAACTTAATTAACTTAAATTTTTCCAACCCATAATTCTCCAAACTCCCATCAGACCTATAATTAAGAAATGGAGACAACATACAAATGAATAAATAAAAAATACTTCTAATACCTTCATGTTAAAACTGAGCAAATATATTAAATACTTATAGAAACCTAACCCTAACCAGACACATAGTATAAGCTATTCAAATGCTGTTGTTCCTATATTTAATATTGTAATAAATGAGATATTTTCAAGTACAAAAGTTGGTTTCTTAAAAGCTTAAATTCTTAGAAGACCAAGATCTTTTTATAAGGGATAGGCATGTCATTAAAGTCTTAGTTCTTACATCCCTCATGATTTTAATGATAGTTTACCATAGTGTTAAGGATGCATGTAATATATCCTTACATGTGGTGGACCAGAAATTAGAATGCAGGTTCTTGTAAAGAAAAGAGGAGGAAGCGGTACCACATATTTGCGTTCTTTATAAAAATGTGATAAAAAGAAGGAAGGATCTCTCTCTCTCTCTCTCTCTCTCTCTCTCTCTCTCTCTCTCTCTCTCTCTCTCTCTCTCTCTCTCTCTCTCTCTCTCTCTCTCTCTGCTCTAATGTGCTTCATTCATATTTATGAATGATTATGTCATGATTATTTTGCAATCTAGTACTGCCCTCTTGTGTTAAGTCAACATAAAACATCTATCTATCAACATTAATTATGCGAGTTGTACTTCAACACATCTGGAGGATGGATAACATGCGATACTATAGGACCATGTCAATATTTATCTGCTCTTTGATGAACAAAGTATCTAAGGTGATGTTTCTCAACCTTGGAAACTCCCAGAATTCCCCAGAGTGAAAATCCAACATCTTCAAGGCATTAAGAGTTGAGAAACACTGACCTAGAGATGGTCTAGAAAATAAAATTAAGCAATGTAGATGAAGTTAGAAAGAGAGAGGGTGAGAAAGATTCCCTGTATGTTTTTGTAAAGTTTCTTTTTAGGGGAAAGAAACAGCATTTGTTTTTTAAAATGATTACTTTCAGTTCTAGTGAAAACTGTCAATGCCAGGACATGCTAGAACTAGAATCTTTGCATCTCTTAACTGCCAAATTAACAGAAGTTAATGCTCAAATGTTGCTTGGAATGTTGAGAATTATACAGGTCCAAAAATATGCAACTAAATACAGGCAGATGATAAAGGAGATACAGAATGAATGGCAGACTTTTACTCTTGTTTGAAAAAAAAATCCTATAATTTTCAAAATGCCTTGCCTAAAAAAAATTGTGGCTCAAGCACACAGGATGACATGGTATTTCCATTTCAACTGGCAGCATATTTTATTTCAGCAGTCTCATACATCAAGCTTAAAAACCAGACAGGTCATATGAATGACAGCTTAGTTTGGTTTAATCACTCAATATTTGTTGCCTGAGATTAGTGTCTTACTTTGTCTAAATATACATCTGGCTCTGGTTCAAGCAATAAATTTACCATCTATTCTAGGGGAATAAAAAGAGTTTAGCCCTTTATTCTACTTTACATGGAAGCCTAATTACTTTAGGCCTGCATTTACTGGAATTATTGAGGTATTTTATCATTGTTTAAGCCCATATTCTAATGGCTTGGACCTTATGTTCCTTGTGAAAAGTCTTATTTAAGATTTATCTTTCTGCTTCTCGCAGAAGTCTCTGTGATTCCTAAACCTAAGAGTTGAAGAACATTTTGAATGAGATGCAAGGATCTACAAAGAAGATGTCAGCAAAAACAAGGGAGAAACATATTATGCTAAGTTAGAGTTCCAAAAATTATTTTGGATTAAATTATATTTGGCTAGAACATGTACATTAACATGCCTATTATTGCAGGTATATAGGACAGATGTTAGAGAATCTCAGGCAAATAAATAGGTTTTTCTTTCACAAGGTTTCAGACAAACAATATGACTAGTATTAGTCCTATTTCAGTTTGCTGACCATTGGAATGCCCAATTTAAGCCACGCCCATTGCTTTATGATTGGTTCCCTGTTGTCTAGGGTGATGAAGATGCTTTGTTCAATCTACACAGCAGTCCCAAGAGGAAAGAAGTCACCAACGTCAGTGGTGTGACAATAAAAAACCCACTGAATCTGGGTTGAAACAATACCTCAGTTCAGCATTTCATTGTGTTACAAGCACGATACAAGGCTAGGAGGAGAGTCATAAATGAGGAGGAAAACAAAAAAGTAAATCAGGAAGTGAGACAGTTGGACAACTAATAGTGGGGGCCCATCTCATTAAAAACAGAAGAAGCAAACTGCATTATACATAACAAACAACACAACAATAACAACACAAGAATACCTTGGTAAGGAGATCTCTGGCAAGAGAGCAAATATAAATGGTGGAGAAGATCCTATTTGAAACAAAGTTCCCACTATTCTCCACTTAAGATGTGGAGACAAGGACGACTGTGTTATCTGCAATTATCTTTGCAACATGGATATCATAATCAATGGCCTGTAATGGCAGGGAGAGCAGCAAATGCAGGAAAATACAATCCTCGAGTGTCTCATTGCAAGCATTATAAAACTAAAATTCAGCGGTACAAAAGTAATCTATCCTCACAATGGAAGAACTGTAGATTTTCTAGAAATGGTAGATTGCGGAAGAAGAAAAGAAGCTATTGGAGGGAAAGGAGATCACAGAAGAAGAATCAAATAAAGTATTGCCACATTGCAGCTCACCAGCGAAAGCCCAGATTCTGTAAGATCTGTCAAAAACAGCATCATAAAATTAATCGAAAGCGTTTCATCAGAAAACAGCGTTTGATGGAATATATGCGTAGTGCAATAAAGGGACGACTCCGTCCAATGAACCTATGTGAGTGGAGAGCTCCTGGGATGCGAGCCCCTCGAAATACAACACAATTTATCATGCATCAGGTATATCAAGATATGCATCAGGAGAAAAAAGCAGCAGCTGCAGCAGCAGCTGCAGCAGCAGCTGCCAGTAAAACAGAAAAAGAGAAATCAGATTTACATCTCTCCCTCGGAAATAATGATTACAACATGGGCTCAACAAGTGCCAGTTGCATGGCTACCATATTGGCTATAAGCCCAGAAGGGAACATTCTCTCAGGATACGAGGAGGTTGGAGAAAATGAAAACAATCAGAACAGTTATGCTTGTGAGAATAGTGCTCTGGAATCTCACCTTAGCGTTGCATGGGAGCCATAAAGCATACAATATTGAACAAAAATGCATTTGATGTTGGATTCATCAGTAGTTTAGAGTTGCTGTTGATGTGCAGTGTTTTAAATAAATGTATACTGTACTATCTCTATGCCACTTAATGTCTGACTGTGTCTGTCATATATTTGTACATAAACATAAGAAGGTAGTCAAGTAAAATTTTAGTTTAAAAATTGATTCAATTGATAAAATTGATAAGGATGCCAACTCTTATCTTATAATTTGATTGTCATTCATGTTTTGATATGCAAATTTCACTCTGTTCAGTAGAAGCTACACATGTTGTGTTGTAACCATCTTTAATAGGTTCATGTGATCTACTGCATTTCAGGTGAAGCATACAATTTTGTTATGGAGCCAGAATCTTCTGTTGAAAACCCAGCAGTGATAGAGTGCTTCAAACTTTATGCTCGCTAGGAAGTGCCCAAGTTGCTCCCAAAATTAATCCAAGAAGCAAAATGGTGTCTTAAAATCATAATTAGGATTCTATCAGACTTAAATCAATTAATAGGTATTGAAACTTTACATTTCTGAAGCTGCTCCTTTCTGTAAAGAGCTCTTGCACAGACCTATGTATTTTCAACTGGATGAAAAAAATGCATTTTAAGTCAAATGGAAATGGAATTGATTTCTTCATTCAATCATAGCATTTCATTATTCATATCTTTGTTATACATGCAGAAGCGTGAATGCTTGAATACATTGGTAAAGATATAAATTTCATTCTTTTTCCAAATGAAAGCATAATACTTTTAACCATGTAGATAACTATTAACTAAATGTCATTCCACTTGGTGGCACTATTTTCAAAACAATAATAAGATGATAATTTTGCAGGATCAATGCAAGTTTTAAAGAAATACCTTCAGCCTAAAAAAATAATTTCTGAATTCGATTTGCATACTTCAGCAAGTGCACAGAGTGAAAGAGAGAGAGATGTCATTGGTCTATCTATAATTCTATTCAGGAATTTCAGGCTTTCTGAATGTGATATTCTCTGCATATTTTAACTTCATCTTTCTCATTGTCTGTGTACGTGGTCCATTCTGTATAACTTAATTTTGAGCCAGAGCTTCATTTATTCTTTGCTGTCATCAGCTGTACTCTGAAAAGAAGGCAGGACAAGCTAAAGAAATGGTCAGGAAAAGATCAAAATTAAATTAGTAAAATATTTTCCTTGCTGATGGAGAAATTATGAATAAAGGAGACCCAGACATACTATTCCTTTCCATCAATATCAATAACTTTTCCATCTATCTTTCTCCTCTTAAAATGCCCCACAGGGAGGTGGCCAGAGTTTTTTTTTTTTAATACATGTAATTCAACCTTCCTATCCTTCTTGCAAAGGTATTAGTAGATGAAGTACCTTTCTATGGCTTGAAGATTAATTTTAAATTAGCATGTCTCACTGAGTGTTGCATTCCAAGATTTCATTTCTGACAACTCATTTTTGCAGGGTTACATTTATTAAAGGGTATAATAAATCTCCTAAACATTTGCTAAATTTTTGTTTAATTCCCCGCTGCCAAAAAAACCCAAAAAACTAAAGAAAATAAATTTGTAATCATTCTCATCCTGAGGGACCCCAGGACTCAAAAAGAGTCTCGGACGGTCAAATATAAGCATCACTATACTTTGTAACTGTACTGAAGATTATTTCAGTTTAAGCAGAATCTTCCCACAGCTGGTACAGTGTCATTCACCAGTGTCATATTTGGTCATTGAAAAATGGGATAAGACCTTAGAGGAGATGAGGTCTCTTACTGACCTTAGTGTTTGTAGAGGTCAAAAGAGATGGATAATCAACTTAATGCCAATCCAGCATGCTGTACCAATTGACGAGATCAGGAATAACCAAAGTGCTAAGAATGGCCTTCTTCGTGGTACCATGGCAACCTGTTTTGCAGTGCTTGAGCAATGGAAACATCAGCTGTGCACTTTATTTGCATTTCATTTCCCCTCCCCTTTTAATGTTCTTTTCTTTTTAAGTGAAGCCTATGCAGCACACATTTTTAGAAACATATGTTGTGCTTGGTATATCATTGCCCCAAGATGTCCCACAGCTGGAATAAAGATGTTCCCTCACACATGGATTTTACAGCTTTTGTTTTCAAGTTTCTTTCAGAAGAATGCAGTATTCCAAATATATATCCCCAGCATCATCTACCCAGATACTTCAGACACCCATCTAAGATAACTTGCTGAGAAGATATAATACTTTAGTTTACAATATGAAAAATTGTATTACTTGTCTATTGTACTCTAGAACAGCATAGTGGGCTAATGGTGAAGATGCTTATCTCCCATTCGGAAGGTTGAGAATTCAATCCTAGGTGGTGGTCGATGTTTCTCTCCTAGGGCACAAAGAAAAAATATCTGCTGCAAACTCTGCATAGGTGTCAGGAAAGATATCCAGCCATTAAATGCTCCATTCCATCCATCAGTCACCCTGAGTCTACCCTGAATAGAATTTACAGTATGGGTGTCAAACTCACAGCATCACATTTCATTACATGATATTTTATAACATTTTTCTCCTTTGTGGAGTGGAGGTGGGTGTGACCAGCGCATGACGAATCTGGCCCATGGGCCACCAGTTTGACACCTCTGGTCTACAGGCTCCAAAAAAGAGGAAAAAGAGGGAGTCTATTCTCCTATAGGATTTAATGAGCAATTAATCTCCTCTGTAATGATTCTGATTCAATGTATTTCTTTTAAGGAGACTGCTTTAATAAATATAGAGTTGTAGTCACAACAAGAAACTGTCAGCCCTGGAGCCATTTTTCCTGGCCCTTGGCATCTCCAAAACTGCCACAGTAGAAGTGGAGTGAGCTAGGGGAATGGGAAAGGGGAGGTAAAGATAGCAAGGGCTTTGTAAAAAAAAAAAAAAAGTCTTCCTTCTGAGGACCAAGGACATTCCCACCAGATGTGAGAAGGCAGGATGCTAGTCCAGGTGAACTTTGGACTGTGACCTGATTCAGTCATGTGATGGTCTGCATGGGCAAGGGGAGGAAAAATGTATTTTTAACTAGGGGGAAACCCGAGGGACTTTAGACTCAGGTTTCCTCAGATGTGCCAACATGACATACTTAATCAATCTATGCTTTGAGGAATATGCCTGCCTCAGAGTTTTGATTCTGTTAGGGGTTGTTACTTGGAACCCCGACAGTAACGTTTGGCACTTTAATGCAATTTTAATGCAGATTTTTTTTCTGATATGTAAAAGACATTAGTAGCTAGTTATACCAATTAATGAGAGTCTATATAACATTTTTTTCAAAGGAAGTCATCTTAATCTAGTAAAACATGTTTGAATAATTTATTCCTTACCATAATTTCAGGTTTGGGGGGGCATGAAAAAAATGTCACAAATATTTACAACTATTTTTTTTCAATAATGCACTCTATTCAGAGACTTTATAAAGTTTGGCATTAATGAGATGGAAAGTTCCCCTAAACAGGCTCTCAGTAGATAAAAATGCTGACTGATGCAACAGAAGCCCATTGTTACTTAATTTTATAAAAAGCTATTTGGGAGTATATTGGAATCAATATCCTGATTCTGACAAATACTTAACACAAAGAGCTATCATTATAATTATACATAGCTTAAGATGCAAGATATCATTTCTGTCTTTTCCTCTTCACTTCCCCCCACTTTTTTGGCACCAGGCCTCATGTATCTAATTTTGTTGCATAAACCTGAGAAAGAAATGGGATAAGCAGCTAAATCTTAGAAAGTTGACTGTATTCCAGCAGATTAGATACTGCCTTATCCAGAATACCCTGCTTTAACCATCATTCCTATTGATTTTGTCTACTCCGGCAATGCCCAGATAGCATTCCATGTGCACAGGGAAATCAATTTGATTTTACAATGGTATCTGAACAGATGTTCTTCTACAACCTCAGGTCTCTCCTGAATTTGCAACATGTAAGATGTTTTATCTTGTAGACTCATAGATTCAGGGGTGGGATTCTACCAGTTCGCACCTATTCGCTAGAACCGGTTGTTAATATTCTAAGCAGTTCAGAGAACCAGTTGTTGGAAGAAATTACTGGCCTAATCCTGTATGGAGGATTTCCAGTAAGGAAACATTCTGGTGTTGCTTACATAAACTGCCTCTCTGTTAACCCTTATTACATTCTTGGCAGGACTAGACTTCCTGTCTCAAGAACTTCTCTGGAGTTTTTCCCCCTCCTTTGCTGGTACTTTGCTTGTGTGGAGTGACCATTCAAAGTTACAGTGGCACTGAAAAAAGTGACTTATGACCATTTTTCACACTTACGACTGTTGCAGCATCCCCACAGTCATGAGAGGCCAGGCGAAGAGATGCGTACCTCGATGTGAGTGATATTGAGTTGGACATACCCAGCCAATAACATGACCACCAAGCCATGTCCACCCAGTCACATGAACACCAAGCCATGCCCATCACCTAAGCCATGCCCATAGAACCGATTGTTAAAAATTTGAATCCCACCCCTGTATAGATTCATGTTAATTTTATGAGCACTGCTCATAATGCTGTAGATTAGCCTAATAGGTTTACAAGAATAAAGTTCCCTGGGAGATGATATAGGTGACCTTTCACATTTATTTTTTGTTTATTTATTTATTGACTTACTTACTTACTTACTTACCTAGCATATGGCATATAATGTCAAGAAATCTATAAATACAATCCTGACAGCCCTAATTGCTAGTTCACTCTGTTTATCCTTGGTGCATTACATGGGCTAAATTAGGTTTACACCAGCTGACTAGCAGCTCTTGGGTTGTTGGCTCATCTAGGCTCTTGTCTCTCCTCACCTTGCCTTATGTTGTATGGCCTTGTGTGCGGCCAGGTCCAGTGCCAGCTTCCACTCTCTGAACACATGAATGCAACTAGGTTTTCCCCCGAACTGATACTCATTTATCTACTCACAATATTGCACACTTTAGAAGTGCTGGGGATTAAGTGCAAGGGTGGATTCAAATTTCTTAACAACCGTTCTGTGGGCATGACTTAATTTGTGGATCTTGCTTGCTGGCTGGGCGTGGCTTGGTGGTCATATGACTGGCTAGGCATAACTTGGTGGTCATGTGATTGTGTGGGCGCGACCAACTCAATGTCACTCACATCAAGGGGTGCCTCGCCTGGCCCCCCCCTCCCAGCCATTCCTTGTCATACCCAGCCTCAACTTTATAGTTCTGTAAAAATGTTGTTCACCATTTTTTGACTTTATTTTCTACATACTATAGATGTACTTTCATGGGCCACTGAAAGGAGGAAATGGCTCCCATGTTTTGCTCAAGAGTGTGATAGGCAACAGGCTTTTAAGGGGCTGCCACAAAGAAGGGGGGGCAATGTATTTTCCAAAGCATCAGAAGTCAAACAAGAAGCAATGGATGGCAACTGAACAAAGAGAGAAGCAAACTAAGAATAAGGAGAAACTTCCTGACAGTGAGAACAATTAATCACTGGAACTGCTTGCCACCAGAAGTTCTAGGTGCTCCAACACTTGAAGTTTTTAAGAAAAGACTGGACAGCCATTTCTCTGAAATGGTATATGGTTCTCCCCAAGGTCCTTCTAAGTGTTGTTCTGTTATTATGACACTTTTCCAGGACCTCTATTCAAAGTTTAGCATCCTCAGTTTTCCTGCTCAGCATGGGGTTGGACTAGAAGACCTCCAAGGTCCCTTTCAACTCTGTTAAACACACATGTATCTATGCTGTGGACTATAGACATGTAAATCTTGAAAAATACCTGGGCAAAAGAAAGGCAGTAAAATCACTGTAGGTGATTTAATTTGTGGATGTGTAGGTATAAAATATTAATATAGTGTAAAAGACAGTGTAAAATATTAATATATAATAAACAATGGAACAATAAAAAACAATAGCACAGTTTTCTCTCTTCCCCCTTTCCTTCCTATTTCTTTCTTTCTCTCCCTTCCTTTCTTTCTTTCTCTTTCTTTCTCTCCCTCTTTCTTTCTTTCTCTTTCTCTCTCCCTTCCTCTTTCTTGCTTTCTTTCTTTCTTTCTTTCTTTCTCTTTCTCTTTCTTTGTTTCTCTCGCTTCCTCTTTCTTTCTTTCTTTTCTTTCTTCTTTCTCTCTTTCTCTTTCTCTCGCTCTCTTTCTCTCTGTCTCTGTCTCTGTCTCTGTCTCTGTCTCTGTCTCTCTCTCTCTCTCTCTCACTCACACACACACACATACACACACATACCCTTCTAACCCTGCTATTCTATGATTTTGTAAGGATCTCCTGCTGGAGCAGGGAGTTGGACTAGAAGGTGACCTCTGAGATCCCTTCCAACTCTAGATTGCTGTGCTGTTTCAGAGTCTTCTGAAGCCAGGATTTGTGTCCTTCCTTCCTCTCCTTTTTCTCTCTCTCTCCCTCCCTCCCTCCCTCCTTTCATGTATCTATCCATCCATATATCTCATTCACTTTCTCCTTTCCCTCTCTCTCTCTTTCTTTCTTTGTCCCTTCCTTCCATCTCTCCCTTTCTTTGTCTATCAATTTTCTTCCTTTTGCTTCCTTTCTCTTTTTTCTTTCTTTCTTTTTCTCTTTCGTTTCTTACTTTTCTTTCTCTCTCTTTCCCTCTCTCTCCCTTTCTTTCTCTCTGTGTGTCACTCTATGGCTCTCTCTCCCCCCCCCCCCCCCATATCTCTCTGTGTGTCTCTCTCTCTGCCCCCTCCCTATCTGCTCCTCTCTCCCACCTTCTCTGTCTGTGTGTGTGTGTGTGTGTCTCAAAGCCAACTGGGCCAAGCCAGCAAGCTCTCCTTGGTGCTATTCACTATTTCTTTCATTTTTTCTTTTCAGAATCCAGACTGCCTAAACAATGATTGCCAGCTGCGTGGAAGCATCTCTTCAGACGATCCTCCTCCTCCTCCTCATCTCATGACTGGCAGCTGTGGCAGGGCCAGGAGGGTACACACATTTGGGGAGACTCTCCCCAAGCTAGCAGCTGTCCGCCCTGCACCCAGTTTTGCTGTGCTTTGGCACTCACTTGAGGACCATCTCCCTGCATGTGTGCACCCTCCCCACCCCACCACAGCTGCCAGTCATGAGAGGAGAGGGAGGAGGGGGAGGAGGAAGGGGAGAAGGGTTGCCTGAAGGGATGCTTCCACCATGGCTGGCAATTGTTGTTCAACTACTCTGGATTCCAAAAAGAAGAAATGAAAGAAGTAGGGAAGAGTGCCAAGGAGAGCTTGCTGGCTTGGCCCAGACCTGGCTTTGAGAGAGAGGGAGACACACACACAGAGAGAGACAGAGGGAGGAAAGAGGGCAAGATAGGGACCCAGCCACTTTGCTATCCCCTGCTGTAGTCCTTCTCAGGCCAGGCTAGGTGAGGGAGGGGAAGGTGAGTGGCAGGACCAGCAACTTCAGGCAAGTTGAAGAGGTGGCAACAAAGCACAGGCGAGTAGAAGCCTGGGAATAGCAGCTCCTGGCTCAGCCGGCCTGAGGGGCTTTGAGGTCAGACAGCCTGGAGTGGCTGAGATCTGAGCGAGCATTGCACCACAGGTTCATCTGAACACCCACTTCTTTGGTGTTGGCTTTACGGAGCCTTGAAGTGAGGCCTAGGTTGATATGCAGCAGCAACGCCTTTAACTGCAGTCACTTGTAAATGTCCAAATAATCCAGTAAAGACACTGGAGGAGTTGCTCAGATAGACCTTCCCCTCACAGTCCTCCTCCTGCAGAAAACACCCATTTCAGAGCTAAGAAGGCAAGGAGCTATGGCTCGGCTCATCCAATTCCTAGGACTAGTCTGAACAGTCTCAATTTGGCACAGAGAGGGTGGCTCCCCCTAGCAAACCCCCTTTCTATCAGTGCTCTGACTTCCCATGGCCTACTGGCTTGAAAGCCGGGTCAGACCACTAGAAAACCACTTTCCCGCTTCTCAGTGGTGCTCCTGTGCCAGCCACTGCAGGACCCTCCACCTCCTTTCCCAACTTCTCCCTCAACTTCAAATGATGACGCCTGTTGCCAACATGGGTGTGACTGGGCAGACATGGTGGAGCCAACCAGGGACAATTGTTCCAGGTCCAACAAAGGGGCTGCAGGAAGGAGAGGGAAGGGGTGGCAGACAAAGGGGCATCTGGGCAGCAAAGTGGTCACCCAGGTTAGGGTGGCAGAAGCAAAAGGCAAGTGAGGGGGGAAGGCAACTGGCAGTGGCAGGTAGGCGACTGGGCCCTAGAGCTTGCAGAGACTCACTGTCAGTCTTCAAGATCCTCTGCTATTGCTTTGCATCTTTTCGACTGCCATGAGTAACGGGGGGGTGGAAAAGGGAGGTAGGAATAGCTGGGGAAGTGAGCTGGAGGAGTTACATTCGTCTGATGTATAAATGGAAGGGGGGAGCATAAAATAGAGTTAGGTTTCTATTTCTCGCTTAGCTTTCTTCTTTCTCTGCGCAACTGCAACCCGTTATCAAACTATGCCAAGGTCAATGGACAGAGGCCTCATCATCACCTGAGGATGCCACATGATCATATCCACAACTTCTAATTGGAAGTGTCAGTTGAACTATTGGGGGTGGGAACATTTCCAGCATTTTCTATATGTGAATTGTGCGCCTAAATTCTCAGATTCAGAATTCTTTGGTTGCTACCACTTCACTTTCAGTAAAAGATATCTTTTCTCTAAACTAAAGAGTCTAAGTATTTCTTTCCTGGATTTTGAATGGAGCTCCGCCTGACACTCACTCACCCATGGAGATCAGGCAGGGCCACAGTGGAAGGCAGGCAGCAATAGCTGGTGTGGCGGGTGGGCAAAAGCAGGCTGCAGGCAATGCCGTGCATGCACGACAAGGACTGAGTGGGTGGAGAGGGGCGGGGCCAGCCAATGGTGCGATTTACCAGTTCTCTGAACTGCACAGAATCATAACAATGGAACTGGTAGAATCCCACCCCTGAGTGACAGCTCACTTCATCTCACGGAGCTGGGCTCAGACTGCCAGTGTGCAAACTACTTCCGACCAGCATTTCCAGCATCATTCAGCCTCTGCATCACTGTGTTCTCATCTTTCACATATTTCATGTGTGCAGAAAGGTTCTTTGAATCCCATACATAGAAATGCTTTATGGACATCTGTTAGCAATCTTGTTTGATTGAGTTTGTCTTGAAATATTTTGGCAAGTATCACATTGCTGCTTTCCCCAGATACTAGGGAAATAGATGTAAAACATATTTAAAAGTTTGTGAGCTTCATACAGTTCTGGTACTAAAAGCTAAATCTACATCTATTACACTAATTTGAACTATTTTTAATGTTGTACTTTATTGTACAGGTAGTCCTCAACTTACAACCATCCATTTAGCACCCATTCAAAATTATACTAGCATTGAAAAAGAGTGACTTATAACCAATCCTCACATTTAAGACCATAACAACATCCTCCATGGTCACTTGATAAAAATTCAGGCGCTTGGCAAACAGCGCCTTTATTCATGATGGTTACAGCATCCTGAGAACATGTGTTCAATATTTGTGACCTTCCCAACTGGCTTCCAATAAGCAAAGTCACTGTGGGAAGTTTCAGAGAAAGAGAGTATCAAAGACTGTCTGGGCCTGGGAGAATTAGTCTGAAATCGTTACATAAGCTCACTGGGGCAAGGTATGACCCACCCTTGAATGCCATTGAACTAATCTGATGATTGTGCAAGGGCAAAAGTATGAAGTCAAATAAATTTTGGATTATAAATGAAGGGACAAAGGCATGCATTATTTGATCCATTGGAAGGGTTATTCAGTCTCTGAACAATCCTGGGAAAATGCCAGACATGTGAACCCTCAGATTGGTCTATCAACTTTTTGCAGAAAGGCTACAGCCTTCCAAACTTCTAAGTCCTTACTCTGTATTAGAGCAGGCAAAGGAATCTGTAAGTGAACAGGTTAACCAGATAGAGGGGACCTATTTGGGAGAAGACATGGTAATTGATGAGACCCTACTGTTCACTTCAGGCCTTCACTTTCTGAGGGGGAGGAACCTGCTGATTATTTAGGTGTTTTACAGACAGCAGTACCTGTTCCAACAGAGGCAGAGGATTCCATTAAAGTGGTTTACTTCCATTTCTCCCATGTTCTATGAGAATTCAGTCCTCGAAGACATCATGGAAGAAGGGAAGAATTGTTTTGATGAGAAGGTGATGTCTGACAGACTGGCCAAATCTGGGAGAGGACATTAATCTTGGATTAATAACATTAATCTAAGCAGGACATTAATCTTGAATCCTTTACATGGGCACAAGAGGGTAAGGTCTAACCCCTGCCTCCTTGAATGCCATTGAACTTTATCTAGTCTGGTGCAGATGTAGACTATCAATCTGGGACCATTCCTGTGTAATAGAAATGAGCAATAACATAGCTAACTGTATTCTTCACATGTGAACCTAGTTGTTCACATCTAAAAGGAAGCCAGATTCATTTAACAAATGAATGATTCACTTTACAACTATAGTAATTTACTTTACAAGCATAGCAAAAAGATATTAAAACTGACCAAAACTCACTTGCCTAGCAATGGAAATTCTGAACCCAGTTGTGGTCATAAGTAGAGGAAAACCTATATATTGCACCTACAATAGTTATAGGTGCATGAAAAATAAAACTCCTCTTTTTATTAATGTTGGGTCACAATAATATATTATGAAGAAAATAAACATTAAAAAATGAGATCTGTTAACTTCAGTTCTAAGAATCTAGAAAACATTGAGGATAGAAATATTCAATGAATGAATGATACATAAATCTAAAATATAATGTTGTATTTTTACATTATCTTCTAAAATTCTATACTTACAGAAAAACAACTTTTAATCTTTCCAAATTCATGTCCTGAAACCAGTGGTGGGATTCAAATTTTTGTATTACTGGTTCTGTGGGCCTGTCTTGGTGGGCATAGTGTGGTTTGATGTGTGTGGCAAGGGAATGATACTGTAAAATCTCCATTCCCACCCCACTCCAGGAGAAGGATACTGCAAAATCTGATTCCTTTCCCACCCCACTAACCTGCTTTCCAGCTCCGTTCTCCTGTGCAGGCCAACAAAAGAAGACTCAGCCAATCAGCTGGGACTCAGGAGGCAGAGAATAGATGGGGGCAGGGCCAGCCAGAGGTGGTATTTGCCAGTTCTCCAAACTTCTCATAATTTCCACTACCGGTTCTCCAGAATTGGTCAGAACCTGCTGAATACCACCTCTGCCTGAAACTACATTTTAGCTTCCGTCTTATGCACAGAGTCCATACTTTGCTAGCTTGCTATTATTCCTGATAAAATGGATATGGAAGACCCAAATTGTTGGGGGCAAATCAGACTTTGTAATCCACTTAGAGAGGGCTGTAAAGCACTCTGAAGAAGTATATAAGTGCTATTGCTATTCCTGCATTTCCTTACTGATTTAGCTGGTACATTTCTTAAAAGAATAGTAATTTATCACACAGAGGTTTTATTGGCTCACTGCCTCCAGAACAGATAACTTCTTGGCGTGTATTTGACAGAGGAAGGGAACATTCTATTTGGCTGGCTACATTATAAATAAAGTAATTAAAATAAGAAATGTCATCCATTTCCACACCTACAATTTTATATAATAGGTCATAAAAGTTTCCCTATTTCCAAAAAATATGGAAAATGCACCCAATTCTTAAACATTTTCTTAAATTATACTTGTGGGGGAAAAAAATAAGAAATCTTGGGCATACCCAGTCATCTAAAAATGTGGGGAAATTACTTGTTAATTCTGCCATATCACTAAGTGGGCTACATAAAGTATCCTACAGTTTCACAGATTTAATATGTATTTTCTTATCTAGTTTAAACAGATGTGAGGTAATGGCACTCATATGGAAGACCATATTCATTTTATGTTCCAGATAAAATGTAAACTCATCTACTTTAAGTTTATGTTCAGCTTTTTTGAAAATCCAAATTCTGCTTTAACAATTTCTCCTTGGAACAAAAACATATCATGAAACAATGATGTCTTGGTCTGAAAGTAGAAGATTGCCATGGACTAGCTAGCTGGACAGTTCAGACTTATTCCAGTTTATAATTATTATTTTGTTTTGTGTAATCACAAAGAATTAAGTTTCAAGAGAATATCACAATATACATTTGATAAGAAGAGCAATCAATACAACCACTTTGGGAGAGGATCAGAGGTGATATTCAACAGGTTCTGACCAGTTCTGGAGAACTGATAGCGGAAATTTTGAGTAGTTCAGAGAACCGGCAAATGCCACCACTGACTGGAGATTTTACAGTATCCTTTCCCTGCCACGCCCACCAAGCCACGCCCACCAAGCCACGCCCACAGAACTGATAGTAAAAAAATTTGAATCCCACCACTGGAGAGGATTGTCCATGATTGGATGTTCCAAGCAAAAGATCAATTGCCATATTTTGTATGAACACAATAAATCTCACATTGAATTCATTTGAAACAATATAAACAGGAAGCTACTTGAAGGAGAGTAACTGAAGCTAGACTATCTCCATTCAAATAGATTTATTATCTGTCCATTACCACATTTGAATCTTGGAACTGATCAGGAAATCACTAATCATCCTAAAAATAAAATATTACATAAAGACAAGCAAGGATTCCCCATATTTCTTAATCATCAGGAATTCATAATCCTATGTTTAGGAGAACTGTCCACCTGCCCCAAGTATTGATTATTGTTTTATGTATATGGATAATATAGAGACATCATTAAGTGTATGTGCTAGCATATTATGCTAGCTTTTGTTTCTATTGCTACTATTGTGTTTATAGTTTTGCTACTTGTGTGCTAAAATCTTCCCAGCAATCCTGTCATACTGACCTGAAAAAGGCATCTTTTTTTCAAAATTCTGAAGGTTGTTTGTTAAAAGTTTCATTTAAAACTCTATTGGTGATATTTTGAGTTTACTTTATAGTTGAATATTGTTAAAGCAACAAGTTTCTATTAAAAAAAGTAATAAAAAATATATCACAAAGCATTCCTAAAATATGACAAAATATAAAACGACTGCAACTCTTTCCCAAGGGCTCCACATTTTCTTATAAAGAAGCCAAGAATAATTATTTAATAATGAATTCTTTATAACCAATCCATCACCAATTTCATTATGAACCCAGAATTATCAAGTCAGGTCAGTCATTTCTTCCAAACTTATTTATAAATAACACAGTCAGTAGTTGCTGGCAAGGTTGATGGAAAATTCATGAGCTTCTAAAAATTTGAGTTCCAAAAATGCAGTAAATCTTAGAACTCAGATTGTAACAATGCTATTTTATTTTTAATAAGATGAATCACCTTTACTTCTTTGCTTCATTTAAATGATTGATTTCTACAATTTTATTTGTTGTTTATTGCCTGGTTATCAGAGGGTTAACAAAATTCCTTAATGATATACTGATAGAAAACACTTGAAACTGAGAACATTTTTGTCCCATTTCTCATCTACCCAGCAAATGTTTGCATTCCTGATATTAGTAGCATTTTCACCAGCTGTCAAATTCAGAAGAGTAATACAGTGTAACCTCTGATGATGACCGTAATCTGTTCTGAGAATTTGGTCATCATCCAATTTGCTCATCACTGGAAGCGCATGTGCATAAAAAAGAGATTCAGTGCAAAAAAGCAAATTGCTGCCCTTTGGTCACCACCAGAGTACCTGTTCGCAACCAGAGGTAAGAACTTTTGTTTGTTGCCCAGAGGTTCCACTGTATTTTGCAAATAACAGCTATCCAGCCCTCTCCTTGACTCATCCATACCTTATTGGTTTGTTTTCATAGATCAGGAAAATAAAAGGCCCAAGGAAGCAGAAGAATCATCTTTGTTCCATCAAAATGATAGTTGAAAATATGGTAATTTCCATAATCTCTTGATGTCAGCAAAGAAAAGAGATATGTGAAGTGGAGATATTTATTTTATTTATTTATTTAGGGAATTTATATTGCCACCTATTCACACATAACAACTCATAGCAACTTACAGAATATAAAACTCCATATAAAAACAATGAAACTAATAAAAGAAGTCATAAATTAATATACTAAAATCACTCCAACCTTGGTGACAGCACCTCAAATGACCCATTTAATGGGCTCCATCCTGCTCTGGGTTCCGCTGGCCTGCTGTGAGAACCAGCACCTTCTGGAAGAGTACTAGAGTGGGAGCCATTCTAATCTCTGGGGGCAATGATGTTCCAGAGAAAGTAGGCCATCACAAAGAAGGCTCTTCTTCTGAGTCCCACTCAGTGTATCTCCCGAGTGGATGGGACCTGCAACATTCCCTGCCTCCCTGTTCTGATGGATTGGGTATATGTGACCGGCAAGAGATGGTCCCTCAGATAACCTGGTCCCAAGTAATGAAGGGCTTTAAAGGTGACAACCGGCACCTTGAATTGCACCCAGAAGCAAATTGGCAACCAATGCAGTTTCTGCAGGAGAGGTGATACACTGGGGTCTGGACAAAACCATGCAGGCCTCTGCATTTTGCACTAACTAGAGCTTCCAGATGGTCTTCAAGGGCAGACCCATGTAGAATGTGTTGCAATAGTCAACACAGGAAGTGATTACGGCATGTAAATAGGGACTGTTGGTCCAGGAAAGGGCATAACTGGGGCACAACCCACTAAAGTAATCTGAGTCCAGGAGATTATGCACAGGGTCTATTTGAGGCTGTGCCGCCCCATCTAAGACCAGAGGTGGCAATTCTCCCTGAGCCAACAAACCCCAAACCCAGAGCCACTTTGGTCTTGCCAGGGTTTAATTTCAACTCATTTAACATCAGAGTTCCTCCTGCCTCCCCAACCCCTCCCCCATGGCAAAGGTCCGGTAGACAGGTTGCAGAAGTGTTTTTGCACTTGAGCGAGAAAAACACTTTTGCATTACAGTTGTGCTATAATAAACTTAGCTCCAAACATTCAAAAACATGACAGAAGCACATAGTGTGGCACCAATTCTGAATAGTATAAATGTCACAAATGGAAGGGTAGCTTCTTACAGTAGATTCAGGCCCTGTCAAGATAACATTCCACACCATTCAATCAGAGCTGAAGAAGCTTCTTGGATGGAAACATCTTCAAAGAAACAATGTTGGTTGCTTCCTGAAAAAGGACCTTTGGGGCAACTATGATCTCGATGACTGAGAATCTCATAGACATCTGTCAAGATGAAAAAAATCAATTAAATTCCATTTTAATGATAAAGTTCATTATGATATTTGTTAAGCCTGGGTTCCCCAACCAGGGTTAGGTAGACAAGCTAAACAGAATGTGCAGCGTTAGTCAGATAGGCACACAGATAAATGAGTGAGCTAAGCTTGTATGTTTATTAACATACAGTAAAAATAACAGATACGCTTGTGCTATCAAGAATATATTTTATTCCAGTATAAGTTTATGGCATAGTCAAATAACAGTCCAATATTCATTTACCATGTAGTCAGTCCAATCAGGGGTATTCAGTTAGCAAAGTCCATGTAGAATATCCTATATCAGTTCACTTACAAAATCAGTCCTTTGTTGTCTCTCCCGTTCGAGCAATGCAGTCTTGATTCCAAGCAGTAATCAGGGATCATCAAAGCCAGAGAGAGAGTGAGAGCAAGCCGTAGTCTTGCTACTTTTATATTGTTTTCTTAACCACTCCTTTAATTGCTATTTCCCAGTTAAAGCTGTATACACTCTAACATACACTAACTATGATTCATAGTTATTATTACACCTAAATCAGTTAGGGTAAACAATGTTATCCCTAACAATATTGGACAGTCATACAGTCTTAATCTAACTTGCCCTGTCATGGGAATAAAATGAGAGTGGGACCTCTTCCCTGACAAACACCCAAGACACATTAGATAGAGTCCTAAGTTTCCTGGGAAAAGGCAGATTAAAGCAGAATTACAAGAAAATGCACTCACACAATGCAAACAAGAGAATCTTGTCTCTAGAGGGGACAACTAGGACATTTAATTAAATGCTTTTTCAAATCTTGTATTTAAATGTTGTGACTCTAGGATGTTGATAATCAATTCATAAGATATTATATTAAAGTAAAATAACTGGAATGCCATTCATTTGATTAGTACAAATTAAATACATGCTATCTATTCCCACATAAAGGTGTTGAAATGGGTATTGGTCAGGCAAATAGCTAAAACAGAACAAAATTCCATACCAAGAAAATTTTCAAGGACAGTTGTTGCCGCAGACTACAAATGCTTTTGTCAATGTTTCCAAGGATGGCCTAGCAATTTTAACCGTTTTTTTTTTTTTTTTTTTGGTCATAGAGATTACAAGTAGTCCTTGCTTAGTGACTGCTTTGTTTAATGATTGCCTCATTTAGAGGTTGCAGTTACAATGGTAATGAAAAATAACTTTCTTCACAAGTTTGTACAGCAAAGGAAAGCTGAAGTAAGATCATAAGCACAGTCTCAGTTTCACTTAGCAGCAGCTTAGTTTAATGTGTTCCCAGTCCCAATTTTGACTGCTAAATGATAACTATCTATATTCATGTCCCAAAAGTGCTTTTTCAGAAGGCAACTGAACTTTCTTGTTTTTCTTTTGAAGACATTTTTCTTGTCATCAGAGCTTCTTCAGCTCTGACAGGATAGTAGGGAATGGAAGGATTTATATTCCTTGCAGACAGCTGGTAATTTGCATCCTTTTAGTGGGTCAGTAGTGCTCCTGGCTCCTGTAGTCTACATTTTTTCTCTGGAAATCCATTCCTACTCCTACACCATTCAAAGGGCGTTCATCTGAAATTGTACAGTTAAAAGTCTGCAAGATATTCTCAATCATCCAGTTCATGCTTTTTCAGGAAGCAACTGGACTTTCTTGGTTTTTTCCTTTGAATCCTGAAAAATGACCTGGATGACTGAGAATCTCTACAGATTATCTCTATTCATCTATAAAAATACATCATTGTTTTGGAAATGCCAGAAATTCTATTTATGCCTATTATTGTTACAAATACGTATTAAATTGTTCATTTTGAAAGGAGTAATTTTCAGCAACTTTTATAGGAGGAAATTTGCATATTTTCAGAGACATTGGAATTTAATGTTATGAGGGCAAATAGTTACTTTTTTGTTAGAGAAAATGTAATTTTATTTTATTTTATTGCTTTTGTATAAAAAATAAAAAAGGGGAGAGAAAGAAAAAATATTAAGTTACATATGATACATGTTACTTTGTTTAAACTAATTTTTAAATGCATGAGATAAGCATGGCCGTGCATAATAATACCAATTAGTTTTGTTTTGTTCTGTTGTTTCATCATATTGCTGAATCATATTGAGAGAGGACCAGAAAGTGAACATACAAGATTTAAAATCTGATGTTGTGTGTTTTTGCAATCCTGAAGCACAACTGTTTTTGCTGTTTCTCATGATTGGTATATTATGTAATTTATCAAGCATAACCGTTTACATAATGGTTAGCATATCAACACACATTTTATACTTTCTGCTATGAAGATGTATGAATACCTGCATAGGAAAAAATGACAGCTAGAATCAAAAGTATACACTGAAAGAGTGACAAATATAAATATGCAGAAAATACAACTTTGTCATTTTTAAACATTTCACTAGAATGGCCTTAGAAGACAAGGGCAATTCAAGATGGAAGAGAATTTTCCATGCATAAAGCAAGACTTCGTTCAACTTTATGACACCTAACTCACCAGATAAATTTATTTTGTATTTGTTTTATATATTACACACATATACACATATGTACATACCACATATCAGCATATTGTATGTACATTTGTACTTTTGATTCAAAGCTTTAGGAAAAAGCTTCGCACAGGAAAAGAAAAATTTTTGTTGTGACAAATTATTACAGTAGTAGTGAATGAACCTCTCTAGCTATGATTTGCATTCGTTAATTGAAGACAGAACCTTACACAATTCATTGTTAGCTTTCCACATCAACTTCCTCAGGGGTGGGATTCAAATTTCTTAACAACTGGTTCTGTGGGTATGGCCTAATTTGTGGGTGTGGCTTGGTGGTCATGCGACTGGGTGGATGTGGCCAACTCAATGTTATTCACATGGAGTGGTGCCTCGCCTGGTTTCTCCTCACTCCCCCCTCCCAGCTAGACCTCATGTTCTCTTTCATGTTGTGGTGAGAGAGGAAGATTTTTCAAAGTCATCTTCCCCTTGATATTAGCCAATAAAATCAGATTTTGCTATCAGAAGATCAGATGGACATTTCCAAATATTGTTTATCACCATTCTCTTGATAAGACTGAGTAGAGAGTTTTATAAAGAATAACGGAGTTGGAAGAGACCTTGGTGGTTTTCTAGTTCTACCCCTGCTGAAGCATGAGACCCTATACTATTATGGACAAATTTCTTGTTAAAAACTTCTAGTGATGGTATGCCCACAATTTCTGAAGGCATCCCATTTCTCTGATTAATTGTTCTCACTGTCAGAAAATTTCTTATAATTTCTAGGTTGGATATGTTTGATAAGTTTCCATCTCACAGTTATTTCCAGTTGAGCCAGGCACCACCGATTCTATACATTTTTTCTTACATGTGTAAAATCTTACTTTACTCTCCATTAAATATTTAAATTGTTCTACAGTGGTATTCAGTTTGTTACAATGATTTTTGCAAAATGCATAAAAGCTTGAAGAATACATCTCTGCTTCTACTGATAAAAATTATTCTTTTTGTACATTAAAGCATACAGTCAAGCAAATATTTCCAGTTCTACAATTGAAAACACCATTCTTTCTCTTCTCCTTTAAATATTTCGCTTTACATATTTTTTCTTTGGCCTTATTGCAATATTCCAAAACTTTCACAGATTGTTTACAAAGAACCATTTCTAATTTAACTGGAACACAAAACAATCTTTCTGGTCTAGAATTCCTTGACTCACACTCACACCCCTCAGCTCGTCAACATTTCTCAATATTTTCCCTTCCTTTTTGTTATGTACAGAAATGTGCTTCTCTTTTACTGCTCTTTTCAAATTAACCCTCCCCTGATGCCTACACCTGCATTTAATTCAGGTAAACCCAAAAGACAATACTTCTTTCCTAAATTGTCAAAATGGAAAGTGCTCCAAAGGGAATTACACAGGAGGGTAATATTAGCAATTCATAAACATAATTATCTTCCTCTCAGAAAAGATGAAGACTTTACAAACTATTTAAGCAATGCATGATTAACTGCATAGCACCAAAAGGCAGATGAGTTGCTCATTGAAACCAACAGTGATACAAGCAAAAATCAGCCTTGTTAGGAAAGGCTGTCTAATAAAAATGTACCTAGGTCTTCTCTTATTATAAAATCATCCTGGACAGCTGTGGAACTCCCCCCCTCCTCTTTTGGGAAGATTTCCAAACAACTTCCAGCCAGTTTTGCCATGCAGCCTTGCCCATACCCACTGGGAGCTCTTGCCTGGGCAGCAGTTTGGCTTTACCTTGTCCAACCTTCCTCTTCCCACAGCTGGTGGCAGAGGGGAAGGCCAGCCCCCTTAGCTCCAGCAATGCCCTGTGTGCCAAGTCCTGATCTGGGGCTCTCCATACCTGGGATATGTATGGCAAAGTGGTGATGGCATGCTCCAGTTGTTTTATCAGCAAGAGGGCTTCAGAGCCTCTCTTGCTGATGGGAAGGCTCTTGCCAAGAAGGAAGTGGTGGTGCATCCTGGAACTTCCCAGAAGTGGGGAGTTTTCTTGAGCAGCTTCAGTAGCAGCAGCTGTGGCTGCAAAAAGCAAAAGGTGAGCAAAGGGGAAGGCAAGTGGTGGCAGTGGCAGTGCATCCTGGAACTGCGCCAGTGGGGGGAATTTCCTTGGGTAGCTTCAGTGGCAGCAGAACACACCAGGGAGACAATGGTGGAGTGTTCCCCTGGGGGGGGGGGGTCATTCCCCCAACTGGATCCAGCCACAGCAGCACCAGGGGGAGAAGAACATTATTTCCTCCCCCAGCCAGTGCCCCGCCATAGCCCTGCGGTGGCTTCTTCCTGGCCGGGGAAGAAGGGAAAGTCCTCCTCCTACCCCTGGGCAAGAAGAAGCCATCCATGCTGGCTGGGGGAGAAGGGAACATTCTCCCTTCCCCCAGCAAGCATGGACACAGCCCTGTGGCTTCTTCCTGGCCAGGGGGAGGAGGAGAATGTTTCCTCCTCCCCTAGCCAGCATAGACGTCCATGCGGTGAGGGGGCAGCTAGATAGCTAGGTCAAGCTTGTTTAGATGAAGCAAGCCAGGTAAGCCCAGAGAGGGAGGTGAGGAGACACCTCAGCGGCCTAGGCCAGTCCAGGAATCAACTCAGTCGGGGCTTGCTTGTAGGCTCACTCACCCAGGGAGATCAGTGCTGCAGTGGAAAACAGGCAGCAATGGTGGACAAAATGAGGAATGACTGGGCGGGGTGAATGGGCAGGCAGGGAGGGGCAGTGCCAGTTCTCCAAACTGCATAGGCTCATAACAACCAGTTCTATAGAACTGGTACAAACCAGTAGAAGCCCACCCCTGAACTTCCTTCTCCTGCATCAAATGCAGAAAAAACAATCCTCACTTTTTCAAGTTCACTGCTCACTTCATATTCATTTCAAGAAAATAGATACAAAAAAGCTTGACAATGATCCATTTCCCAAGATTCATCCCCAAATTGCTGCATTCCTAAGCTATGAAAAATACAGCTAAGGCCCTGTTGGTCCCTGGTCTTTCCAAGATTTATTCATTTATTCATTGAGGCCACCCAATTCCAGATAACTCAGATGACTAAGGCCATAGACTGCTCTACTATGCTTGCATTTTAACTTCAAGAGACATTGTAACATTGTAATTTATCACTATATGAAAAATTAGGAGTTTATTGAGCACGAAGAGCAGCAAAAATATTCATGTTCAGTATTAGAAAGACAATGCAGGGCACGTTTACAATATTTGTGCTTAAGGTGAGACCAGAACTGATGGTTACCTGGTTTTAGCCCTGATGCCTTAACCTCCATAACAAATTGGGACTCTAGAACTTTACTACTCTGATAGATTGTGGGGGGGGGGGGGGGAGGGAGGGAGGGAGAGAGAGAATCTCAGATTGCTAATGTTCCACATTTATTTTCTTTTGGTTTCTTCTCTTTTAACAAATATATATTGGGTATTGTATTACAGTGAACTGTGCAACTCTGTGATTATCTTATTTTGTACTGAATGTCTACATGCTAATTCTTAAAATTAAAAAAGGACAGTGGCATTTTATCATTTAAAAAAAAGTCTGACATTTTATCTTTTGTAAGATTGCTTTATCTTTCAAGAAGGAAAGGAAGAACTGGATTCTCTAATCATCATGTCTCTGTGCTACATAACAAAAGGTGTCCCTATAAAGATAAAGTTCACATCACTCATTAGAAAGCAATATAAGAACACTATCTGGTACATTTTGGTTATCAACATATCTGAGGTGAAAGACACCTTAGAGATAGGTAATGTTAGCAAGAGTTATCATGTCATAAGACCTAAAGCAGAAAGCAGAACCAGTGTGTATGAAGACTTGGCATTTCCATTCTTTCATCCTATAGATTTCAACTTTACTATCAGCTCAAAGAGGTATTTAATCACCCTAAATGTTCTATATGTAAAGTGGGTGACTCCAAATCTACAAACCTGATTGGTCAATAAAATGAACATTGGATTGGTTCAATGGGAACCAATCCAAAGAGCTGCTAAAAGGCGGCAAATCTAAACAACTGCCAATGGCTGCAAGCAGGCAAGCCAGCCTGTATAAAAGGCTGGCCTCAGCTTCAGCCAAGTGTTCCTATTTACTAACTAGTTGAAGAATAAAGTATTGTTGTTGGAACCTGGTCTACCTCGTGTGTTTTCCGAACAAAACACTGGCGATGAGGATGGGATCGTTCTGAACGGAAAAACCTGCACGCGGTGATAAGAAGTCCAGATTACAACAAAGATGTCTGGAAACAATGCACCGCCCGCACCCTTCAATCCCAACGAAGAGGATTGGGATTCCTATGCTGATCGCTTCCAAATGTATTTGGAGAGCAATGAAATGGAAGGCATTTCAGAGCAACGCAAGAGAGCTGTGTTCCTGATGCACTGCGGGCCAACAGTTTTTAAGATGGCAAAGGCCCTTGCGAAGCCCCGGGACGTTAAACAACTAACATGGACAGAATTGCAAAGACTCCTCAAAGCACACTACGCTCCGATGGTGTCTAACTTAATAAAGCGACACGAATTTTACCGCAGAGACCAGAGAGAGGGAGAGACCGTCGCCGATTTCATTGCTGCCCTCAGACAAATAGGGGGTGAGTGTGAATTTTTGAACATAGATGAGGCAATGAGGGATCGCGTGGTGCTGGGCCTGAGAGACTCGACCGCACAGAGTAAATTGCTCAACAAGCCCAACATCACCGTTACCAAAGCCATCGCGGAAGCCACAGCCGCTGAAGCCGCGAAAAAATCTGCCGTAGCCATTAAAAAGATGAACACACACAGCGAAGAAACACCAACCAAAGACAGAAAGCACCCTGCCACCACAACCCACTACGAAGAGTCGGGCGAAACAGTTGAATCGAGCGAAGAAGACGACGAGGTCCACCGTTTGCTCACGAACAAAAAAGAGCGCGAAAGGAGAAATTGGCGGGAATGCGCTGGCTGCGGAGGAAACCATCCCCGAGCCGAATGCAGATTTCTCAATGCCATCTGCCGGCATTGCAAAAAATGAGGGCACATCGAGAAGGTCTGCAGGAACAAAAAATACTACAGCCCGACGAGACGCAGAAATTCCCCAACACGAGCTGAGCCTAAACGAGCCGAGAGAAAGTGGCAACAAGAGAAGTGAGCCAATACACACCAAACTGTCATTATACAGAGCGCTCAGACGGAAAGTGGGAAAAAAATTAAAGTCATCGTGAAAATCGAAGGAAAACACTGCAAGATGGAAGTGGACTCGGGGTCCTTCCTCTCCATGGTATCGTGGGACACAATAAAACAGCTAGTCCCAGGTATCAAACCCAAAGAATTGAAGAAGCAGCACCTAATCCTCAAGGACTATCAGGGAAACCAAATCCCTGTGGTAGGCATGGGACAATTCCGAGTCGCCTACAAACATCACGTCAAGGTGCTTCCGCTGACCATAGTCGACCAAGACAGATCAAGCCTCCTGGGCATCGAATGGTTCGCGCCATTGGGCATCGGGATGACCGGGGTCGATCGAGTGACTACAACCGGCTGGGAAGACGACCTCATCCGAGAATTCCAGGACGTTTTTGACGGCTCACTTGGCAAGTATCGGGGAAATCCCATTTCTTTCAATCTAAACCCCCAAATAGCTCCACGAAGAATAAAAGCCAGGCGAGTTCCTTTTGCACTAAAGGCAAAAATAGAGGAACAGCTGGACAAATTAATAGCCCAAGGGGTGTTAGAACCTGTGGACCATGCCAAGTGGGAAACGCCTATTGTCACACCCATTAAACCTGACGGGTCCATCAGAATCTGTGGTGACTATAAGGCTACCCTGAACCACGCATTACAACCAAGCGCATACCCGGTGCCAGTAGTCCAGCATTTGCTTCATTCCCTGGGAAAAGGCAAAGTTTTCGCCAAACTCGACTTGGCACAAGCCTATCAACAACTCCCAGTGGACCCAGAAACAGCAGAAGCACAGACTATAGTCACCCATAAGGGCGCATTCAAATGTCACCGGCTCCAATTTGGAGTAAGCGTGGCCCCTGGCGTCTTCCAGAGTCTGATGGAACACCTTCTAAATGGCATACAAGGAGTCGTTCCCTATTTTGACGACGTCCTAATCTCGGCCAGAGATGAAACTCAATTAAGGAACAGACTCAAAGAAGTATTAACTAAGTTTAGGGAATCTGGCCTCAAGGTAAAAAGAGAAAAGTGCTGTTTAATTAAGAACAGCGTCGAATTCCTGGGCTACTCAATAGACGGAGAGGGTATCCACCCCACAGACAAAAAAGTTAAAGCAATCAAAGACGCTCCTGAACCAAGAAATAAAACCGAACTACAAGCATTCTTAGGATTAATTAATTTTTATAATGTGTTCCTGCCAAACAAAGCCACTATAGCAGAACTGTTACACTGTCTGCTAGACAAAAAGGCAACTTGGACTTGGGGTTACAAAGAAAAAAAAGCCTTCCAAAATATTAAAAGCTTGCTAACATCAACAAACGTCCTCATCCAATTTAGCAACACTCTGCCATTAACAGTGACCTGCGACGCCTCACCATATGGAGTAGGTGCCATCCTGAGCCACCAACTACCTGATGGCAGAGAAGCACCCGTCGCATATTACTCTAGGACTCTATCAAAAACCGAGCGGAATTACAGCCAATTGGACAGGGAAGCTCTGGCAATTGTCGCTGGAGTAAAACGCTTCCACGAATACTTATATGAGCGGACTTTTCAAATCATAACGGACCACAAACCGCTAATGGGGATTTTGGCGGGAAACAAGCCAACACCTAATATACTGTCCCCAAGAATGACGAGATGGTCAGAGTTCCTAGCAGCTTATTCCTACACTCTGACACATCGGCCAGGGAAACAAATTTCCCATGCGGACGCTTTGAGCAGAGCACCCTTACCAGCAACCGACGAAGACCCGGCACCAGCGATGACAACGCTACAAATCGAGACTTGCCCCGATCTACCCATATCAGTGTATGATGTCGCCAGAGCCACCGCGAAAGACTCATTGACTGCCCGCGTTCTTAGCTGGGTAGGTAAAGGCTGGCCGGAGAATAAAAAAACTGAAAACTTTAAACCTTTCCGGTCCAGACAGACTGAACTTTCAATCCAAAAGGGGTGTTTGTTGTGGGGTGATCGGGTAGTAATCCCTGCCAAATTACAGCCCAGGGTACTTAAGTTGTTACATGAAGGGCACCCGGGAATGGTTAAGATGAAAAGCCTTGCCAGAAGTTATGTTTGGTGGCCGGGTATTGATAAGGACATAGAGTATTGGGTAAGCTCATGCCACAAATGCCAGGCAATTAGACCATCCCCACCAAAAGCACCCGTTAAGGACTGGGAAACCCCTCGGGGACCTTGGTCAAGAATACACATTGATTTCGCGGGTCCTACCAAGGGGCATACCTTTCTGATTGTCGTTGATGCCTATTCAAATTGGCTTGAAGTAAAAGTTATGCCATCAACGACAACAGAAACTGTAATCAAAAAGCTGGACAACCTTTTTGCCACCCATGGCATACCGGACGTTCTTGTCTCAGATAACGGGCCACAGCTAACCAGCATACCATTTGAGCAATACCTAGCCTCCCTAGGTATAAGACATGCCCTAACCGCGCCGGCTCACCCGGCTGCGAACGGCAGGGCTGAGAGAATGGTCCGGTTTACTAAAGAAGGTTTGGAACGAATGGACACTGGAGATGTCCAACAGAAAGTAAACCGTTTGCTCACACTCCAGCACATAACGCCCAGTACCATAACCAATAAGTCCCCAGCAGAATTACTTATGGGGCGAAAATTAAGATCTCACCTTGATAGGTTACACCCAAATTTTACCCCAGAAAACCCCCCTGACTCCTCTACACGGTTCAGACAATTTGAAATAGGCGATTTGATATACGCTAAAAACTTCACCGGGGACCCGGTATGGCTACCAGGACAGATTATCCAAATTACAGGCCCCAAATCCTACCGATTAAAATTAGACGATGGCAGGGAATGGAAGCGGCACATAGACCAGCTTCGATCTCGAATTATAGAGAGAACCACAGACTTACAAACATTCACCGAAAAAACCGGCGAATTGCAAACCAAGGTGGGGGGGGGGAAAGGCGAGAAATAAATAAAGAACTGTTTAAAACCAAACCCAATGAAACATACGAACAAAAAGAGCAAATAAAAGACTCACTGTTTGGAGAGACTTGCGTGAAGAGCCCATCGGAAGGGGCCAGCCAAGCCAGCTCGACCTGCCCAGAGGACACGGGAGGGAGCGGCAAAACCGTCAGCCTAAGAAACTCAGGCGGCGGCAAAATGGCTGACTCACCCTTCCAGACGGTTCCAGGGAGAAGGACGGACGACACAGCAGCCCCATCCAAACCGGTCGAAGTCTGCACTAACAATGAACCGCGCAAGTCAAGTCGAGTCCGGAAAAGCCCCGCCTACCTGCGAGACTATGTCACCACGTAGGACTGAACTAAGGGGGGAGAGGTGTTCTATATGTAAAGTGGGTGACTCCAAATCTACAAACCTGATTGGTCAATAAAATGAACATTGGATTGGTTCAATAGGAACCAATCCAAAGAGCTGCTAAAAGGCGGCAAATCTAAACAACTGCCATTGGCTGCAAGCAGGCAAGCCAGCCTGTATAAAAGGCTGGCCTCAGCTTCAGCCAAGTGTTCCTATTTACTAACTAGTTGAAGAATAAAGTATTGTTGTTGGAACCCGGTCTACCTCGTGTGTTTTCCGAACAAAACACTAAATGACTAGTGTAGTTATTTAAATGGAATTGTATTTGAATATTTACTCATTTGGTTTAAAAGGCACATAATTTAATATCAATAATAAATTATTATTAGTCAATGGACAAATGTAATGAAAACATATTACAAGGCAAATATGTGCAGCAACTAGGGGTTTTTATGGTATTGAACATTAACATTTATAGTATTGATCATTGGAAACAGTTTATTCTCTGAACTGTTTAATCACTTCATCTCTTTTTAGCATAATTCTAAACATATATAATTGGTGGTACATGTAGCTAATTTCACTGCAATTTACATTTATTTGACAGTAATGAGAGAAAGGTGACTTAATTCATTTACAAACTGACAGCCTGTTCTTCATTGGGTCTTCAAATTCACACAAAATAAGTCTTTTATCCAACTCTAGATTTGAGAAACAGAAGACCACAAATTCAGCGATAGGCTTATGCCCAAAAATTTAGCCCAACATTTTTGTTGCTAAGCAGGACAATTGTTAAATGAGTTTTGCCCAATTTGACAACCTTTTTTGCCACTTGTTTGTTAAAGTGAATCACTGCAATTGTTAAATTAGTAACATGATGGTTAAGTGACTCCGTCTTCCCCATTGACCTTGCCAGAAGATCAGAAAAGGTGATCACATGATCCTGGGACACTGCAGCTATTATAAATATGAGTCAGTTTCCAAGCATCTGAATTTGATCATGTGATCATGGCAACGTTGCAACAGTTGTAAATGTGGAAAAAGTCATAGGTCATTTTTTTCAATGCCACTCTAATTTTGTCACTAAATGAACTATTGTAATTCAAGGACTACCTGTAGTTAATGGCCTCACTTCATACAAGACATTACGATTCCAGACAATAGCCAAATGCCTTAAAATTATACTGTCGTGGAGGAGGAAAATGTTGGCCATTCTTACCATAATTAGCACATTTAATTCAAAACTATCCGAAGGCTGAGTACAAGAGCTTCATACAGATTTTAAACCACATGAAGGATAAAATATAAGCCTTCAAACCCCGTATCTTAACAATGAGGACTCTGGCAGAGATCCTGGAATGCTACCATTAAAAACATAGTCTGTAATGTAGAGATGAAGCCAACAAATGCCAGTCTACCAAGTTCCCACTGACTGAGATTATTGGGATCAGAGGAAAGGGCCCTCCAAATCCTCACTTGATTGGGATAGCTCCCATTCTAACACAGCTAAGATGCCTGTGTCCACACAGATCTAGGTGACTTTCTCTTCATAGTACTGAGCAAATTTGTAATAGTGATTCATCTTTTTTTTTCATTCTAGGAATTTAGAACTCTCTGTAGATTATGTTTTCAGGAGTTAACAGAGGGAATTAATTTATGGTGTATTTGTCTCCCTTATTGTCATATAGTAAGTTCAGTAATTCTTAGCTTTTCATATATTAAGATCCACACAACATCTTTATCAAACAATTATTTTCTTCTTGCTTTGATTTGGAAAGAATGACTGGAAAGTTAATATCAAAGATAACAGCAGCAATAAAAATCAGCATCTGGATAATGAATACTAATTTATTGATGTAAAAAAAGAATTTAATGTATTGTTGTACCAAAGTGCTTATTGGCAGAAATGCAAATATTGTTATAAAATACTTTCATTTTCCCAGAACACAGTTTAATTAATGTTGTCATTTATCTCTGAGAATCAGACCACCACTCTCATAGTCCTCAAATACCAGAAGATCAATGGAACCCCATAGGCTACAATAGAAATAAATTAAAACCTGCATCAAATTTATCCTTTATGTATTTTTAAAGAAATTCTTTTCTATTATTCTTTATAAATGGCTGCTCAGTAAAAGAAGTAAAGTATAAGGAAATAAACTCTTATCTATAAAAGAATTGCAGAATTTCTAGATAGATTCTGAGCAATAATGCTTTATACTGTACTATTTGCCTTAAGCATATTTAGGCTACTGCCTCTCCTTAAACTCAGTTACAATCCTTATCTTCCATTTGTCCAATCTATGTGATTCTTCTTTCTTGCATGCTATGCAATGTTATCCTTGCATAAGATCTTTGGTGCATTTCATGGCGGTGATGCTAACCTGTTGCTGCAAGTTTTTCTCAATCCTTGCTAAAGGTGATATAAACAACATTGAACATTTATTTCAATTACTTTTAACATGACTTTAAGTATTTTCTGATAACATCACTGGGTCATTTGAAATGCTAATATAGCAGTACTACATTGGAACATAAGAAAGAGATTTCTAAGATGGATAAAACAAACTTCCCACAGAGAAAGATACATCCCACTTGGGATAGGAATTTGAAATGCGGGTCGCTGAACTTACAGCTCTGAAGGCTCTTTCACAACATGAGACCCTCAAGTATGACCTCTCAAATAATCAGGCAAGAATATAATATAATAGAACAACAGATTTGGAAGGGACCTTGGAGATCTCCTAGTCCAACCCCCTGTTTAGGCAGGAAACCCTACACCGCTTCAGATAAATGGTTTTCCAATCTCTTCTTTAAAACTTCTAGTGTTGGAGTATTCACCACTTCTGGAGGCAAGTTGATTAATTGTTCTAACTGTCAGAAAATTTCTCCTTAATTCTAGGTTGTTTCTCTCCTTGATTAGTTTCCATCCATTGCTTCTTGTCCTGCCCTCAGATGCTTTGGAGAATAGAGTGTGCCTCCAGCAACTTCACAGAATCTGTATAGCCCATTTCCAACTTCTAATGAACCCAAGTGATTTTATCTGACAGATATTTGAAATAATCCTCCCAGCAGTCTTGCAAATGTTCCTTTGTCCTTCCACAATCAAAAGGGGCCAGGATGTCTTGAAAAAAGAGTGATTAGTTGGCTCTCTGATGATGCAACAAAGGTAGAGGAAAAAAACTTTCACTGCCCTAACCACAACCAGGAAATATTTAAGAAAAGCTCTTACTCAGATATCGTCAGGTTAGCGCTTTGTCTTCTTCCAGTTGAGTTGTAAGCATCTCTTATTATTCACCCAGAGTTTCTCTGAAAATTATGGAGATTTTTGGAATCTATGCACATAGAGAGTTCAGATAGGCAAGATCCAGTCTAAGGTCAAAGTAATCAAGTGTCGATTAAAGCCCCAGTTGAACTGGGCTCCAGAGTTCCAGGAACAACCCCAGATTACCTCTGAAATCATAAAATGCCATTAAGAGCAGGTCATTGGAATAGGTTCTGTCTCTTGGAAAAAATATGTGAAACCAGAAAGCACCAGAAGCAATGCAGAGTGCTCTGTCCATGGAAAAGGAATAAGGATAATTTTCTCCAACACTAGATGCCATCAGCCCAAGATAAAAGCTAGGTCTAATATATGATCTCCCTTCCTCCCTTTTCCTAATTTTTTTTTGAAAAATTTTAAAAAATGCATATTAAATATCTGGGGTTTTTTAGTCTCATTGTTTTTGGAAATACATCTCATAATAACCCTTTTCAATAATGCTAATGGTCCTTTTGTTTTTTCAGGTTCTTTGAAACCATGACTTACCTTTCAAAATCGTAGAGTTGTTCAGAGCAAGAAATCAATTTAAACTATCTAGGCAGGTGCTTGAAGGCTTCTGATGAAGGAGAATTACCCTCTTCTCGGGTAATTGGTTCCAATGTTTGAACTATTTAAACAGATAGGATTTTTCTTTTCTAACTTTCAATGTAATCTGCTTTCCTGTAAGTTAAAACCATTATTCTGCATCCAGCACTTTAGAATGAAAGAGAACAGGTCTTGACCTTCCTTCGGGTATTTGAAAAACATTATGATACCCATCTCAGTTATTTTTTAACTCAAGACTAAACATGCCCAGCTCTTTCAATCTCTCTTCACAATGCCTAGTTACTAATAATCCCTCTGATCTGAACCTGTTCCAGTTTTTCTGAATCTTTCTTGAAATATGAGCTCAGAACTAGACATGATAATCAAGGTGGGGCCTGATCAAAGCAGAATGAAATTAAATAACACCCCATGACTTCGGGTTATAGAATTATTATTCTATCTATGCTGTCTACAACTGTTTATCTTTTTTTGCAGCCACACCATTGCTACTTCTCATTCTGTTTGCAATCAATAGCTACTCCTAGACCACTTACAGAAGGGCCCTTAGTACCTATTATGGAAACCTGCTTATTGTCTCTGAGTTTATTAGAAATTGCTTAAATCCAAGATACAAGTTTGACTATCCTCCATAAGTGTTATTGGCCTTTGGGTTTTATTTAGAAAAAGATGTCTGCAATATTAAGTTATGCTGTAATCTGATTGCAAATAAACAAAGGAAAGATACATAGTGGCCCAATTAGAAATTAGTCTGGATTTGGACAAATGTTGGATTCTGAGTAAAATAAGCTGATAAAAAGCTAAGATTACAGCCTGGAATAAATTCAAAAGCATGCAAATTCAAACATATAAATACTGCCATTTTGGTGGTCTCATAATGTGCCTCTGCAAATAATTATGCTGGCCATATGACCACAGAAGCATCTTCAGACAAAGCTAACTCCCTCAGCTAGGAACCAGATATGAGCACTGCCTTCTAGTCAGACACAACTGGAACAAACCTTTACTTTTTTACATGAAAGGCAAATTTGTTCAAATGACAATATTGCTCCCACTTCTCGACTTAGCTTAAAATAATAAAGTGAACATAATGAGAATGATCTTTTCACAACATCATAAACAGAAGTGTGGTAGTCACAGAGCTTCTACAATCTCAAGCTTGATTCAACAGAAGCTTGATTCTACAACTTTATTTTGCAATTCAAATTTCTTCTAATAAGTGAGTTAGGATTTGTAATAGACAATCCCAAAATAAATATATTCCTGTTTTTCATACAATCACCCAAAAGATACTGTGTAACTGTTTCCTTTGCTTACATCAACAACAATTCAACTGAACAAGGGAAAACTTGATGTAGTTCCTTCTGTTGAAAAATGACACATGGTTAAGATTTGTGCCCACAACATTCACTTCATCACGCCACTTGGCTACAGACCTTATAAATTCTGTGGCAATGGGTCTTTATTATGTATAAATCAGAGGGTTTGATTCAAGTGATTCTGTAGGTGGAAACTAAGAAATCTTTTATTTATCAAGCTCTGTGAATAATGCTTCTATACAATTAATATTAGGACCACTTTGCTAATGCTTTTAGTTTCATCAATAATTATAGAGAAAACATTATTTAACTTTAGTTCCTGGCTTGGAAGTTTAAAATACCATTTCTTGTATAATGTGAATCATTTCATTTTGTTTTGATGAGTGGGTGTATTGTAGATGGCATAATCCATTTTCACTTTTTTTTCTTACTGAATCCATTTTTATCTGGCTAACACAGTAAAATGTTCAGACTGTTGCCCTTGTAAGCATTGCTTTCAGATTCATTATTTTTGAATAACCAGAATGCAGTGAATGTTAGACTAGTTGTCACCCTTTCAATGTACAGATAATTCCCTTGAACTAAAACAATATATGAAGCAATAAGTTTCAACTGACCTAAAAAGAATGATATCATTGTGTGAAGACATTAGCATCTGATAGTTCTTGTGATTGATATCCATCTTTCTTTGTACAATGAGCATGTGCATGTGCAGAAGCACTTTGAAGAATTGTAGCTGAGGACTTTCACAGTGTTTGTATTTAGATTAAATGGTGGAGATATCATGGAATTCAGAATCATCCTTAGCCACATCTTGGGCAATTACATATTTCATTAAAAACTCTGGAGAACTAGGTTAATATACCTATAAAAGCATGGGTATTTTTCTAGTCAGCAGTTTTAAAATAAACAATCAGACTTTCATAGTATGATTTAAAATAGAAGAACTTAGTGTTTCTAACATTCACTTCAATTACATTTCAGCATTCTAAATATATTTCCTATATATGTTGACTATAAAATCCATGGGTACAAGCATTACAATGAGGATTTTATAAAGATGCTTATGTGTACACTTTTAAATATAACCAAAGTTCTGACTTTAGAAATATAAACTCTGAGTTCAGAAATATCTCAGCAAGAGTCTGTGAAATTTTGCATGGTCTCGGGAAATTCGCTACGCCTTGGCAATTCAGATTATAGTGTTAACAGTATTTTTTTCAAATCTTATAGATATAAATATGTTCCCAATTCAGAGGTGGTATTTAGCAGGTTCTGACCAATTCTGGAGAACCGATAGCAGAAATCTTGACTAATTCGGAGAACCACCTCTGACTGAAGATTTTACAGTATCCTTCCCCAGCCACGTCCACCAAGCCATGCCACAGAACCGATAGTAAAAAAAATTGAATTCCACCACTGCCTTAATCCCCAGGTTGCATAAACTAGTGAAGCCCCATCTGTTACATGTGCAGGATGCAGGCAGCATGTGAAACCATGCCTCGGGTCCACGGAAAAGCCTCCCTCCACAGAACCAGTCCCTGGAGGGGACTTTCCTGGCATTTCTGTCATGGACGGATCAAAAGTAAAGTTTTTCAGTAACTGGTTAATTTTATCTGCCTGTGAGATTTTGTAGCCTCCCCTATTTTTATCTATTTTTAAACCAAGATACTGTTTGATCTCACCTAAATGTTTTAGTTTAAATTTCTTCTCTAACAGTGAGATAATCTCAGAAGCTTCCTGCTCCGTCTTAGTAATTAATTCTATGTCATCAGTGATCAATAGCAATAATGAAACTACACAGTCACTTTCCTTTTTGAATAAACATGGATCAGCCATGTCAGCTACAAAACCTATCTTTGTTAATTTCTTCACTATGCACTGATTCCATTCAATATGCACTGGTTCCGGATTGCTTCAAACCATAAAGACTCTTTTTAATCTCCAGCAATCAGTTTTATGTTCAGTTTTTATACCCAAAGTCTTCTTTAAATATATAGTATGTTGCAATGGTGCATGAAGATATGCCATCTCCACATCTAAATGGTTTATTGTTTATTTATTTTTAGCTGCCCACACTAATGCTGCTCATAATGTGGTAGCCTTCAGACTAGATGCAAACACCTCATTGTAGTCGTTGGCTGACTGATTGAACCCTTCTGCTACTAACCTGGCTTTATGGGTAACAGTCTCATCGACACCTGTTTTAATTTTATAAATGAACTTACACCATATGGCATGCTCATCTGGTGGTAACTTGACATTTTCATATACCTCCAAACTTTGTAAAGATTTCAGTTCCTTGTCCATTGCTTCCTGCCAAGCAGCCTGATCCTTAGCAGGATACAGTTTCAGTTCATTATACTTACTGGGAACTATATTTACTTGCCTGATATCTATATGGTGATCATATTACAAGGGTTGAACGTCTAGGCAGCTCAGGGCATAATGGTGACTCTCCTGTTCCACCTGCTCCTGTTCTTCTACCTCCTTCTATGCCTGTTCTTCCTCTTTAATGGCTATTGATGGTTTAACAATCTCATCATTAGGGACTATTTGGGTGTCGATAACTACATCATTGTTGGATTCCTGTTCTAGTTTATCCTACCCAACGTGTTCAAGAAATTTAGCACTAGTGCTACAGTAAATATTAGCTGTGCCTCGATCTCAAAATGATCTATGGTTGGCTTCGTAACCTACGAAAAATAATTTCCTAGCTCTATGTTGCCCTTTTAGTCTTACTTGTGAGGGAATATGCACCCATGCTGGAGCTCCAAATGTCTGTAAATAACTTAAATTTGGTTTTCTGCCATACCAATGAGTGAATGGCAATTTACTGGTTGTTGTGCTTACTACATTGTTTAACACATGGTTGCTGCACATTGTGGCTTCACCCCACAGTGTTTCAGGCAAATCTGAATCAGATAACATAGTGTGAGCCATGGCTTGTAATGTTTGCCCTCTTCATTCTATAAACAAGTTATGTTGTGGCCTGTAAGGTGCAGAACGCTTATGCTCAATACCAGCCAATTTTAATATTGCTTGGAATCTATTGTTAATAAACTCAGTTCCGTTATCTATAACTAAAGTAATTACTTTATTTTTCATTTTTCTTTCTGCAAATCTTAGCCAATTAAAGAAATGTTGGAATGTTTCTGTTTTGTTTTTCATGAGATAGCAGAAACCGTACCGAGGGGAATGATCCATTATACTCAAAACATAGCAGGCACCTCCCAAACTGGGTTTCTTAGGACCAATTATGTCAGCAAACACAACCTCTAAAGGTTCTTTGATCTTAAACCCATTCAGTCTGTTTGCTGGAGTAACCTTGCTTTTCTCCTGGTTACAGACATTACAGTTTAAGTATTTTACTACAAGATTTTAATTTTACTCCATCTGACAATTTAACAGTTTGCTTCAGCATTTTGAAATTAATGTGCCCCAGATGTCTATGCAATAAATGTATACATTCATCATGTGGTTTAACATTGTTATAAACCGAGTTAGCCATCTGGTCATCATGTATAACATATAAATCATTCTCTAAAGTAGCAGTAACACTTGTACTCTCTTTCTCTATCATACAGTTATCTCCCCTAAAGGTTACTACATAACCAATATTAACTAAAGCCCTTACTGATAACAAATTAAATTTTAGTTTAGGTGCATATAACATAGATAAATGCTCATTTATACATGAACAATATGCAGTACCTTCACCAGATGCTTTCATCTTCCATCCATTTGCCAATGATACAAGTTGCTTACTTGTGGACATCTTTACACTGTCATGAACATAAATCCTCTTCAAATTCTCCCAACACCTAGCAGTAGACTCTTCTCCATGAATATGGACTAGCTGCTGGTCACTCAGTATTAGTCCAATTATACAAAGAGCTCGTTCATTGTTCCATTTAAAGTCAGCTAACTTTTTGGCATCGTCCTCATTATTTGGATCCCAAGCATTTACAACCGGTGGATCTTGAACTGCAGCCCATAACCTTCCCTACACAGAAGTAGACTGCACTTCATAGACCAGGAAACATTATTTGTTCCATCCAACTGGGTTATCAGTGATAGACTTGTTGACGGGTCTTGTGCCATCTTTACCAGGACAGTAACCCACAATTGATCAGTAAACAGTTGTCTGTATACAGTACTGTATATTCACACTAACTCTCAGTTATCTGAGCCTAGGCCCATAACCAGTGTTGAGTATTCCCCATTAGGAGAATGAGTGCATTCAGGGAAACATAGTGAGAGTGGTGTTGAATAACACTCAACCAGCATACAGATACACTGAATAGCAAAAAATAGGTTTTACTTCCAGTAAATGGGTAAACAAAATCCAACAAACAGTCAAAATCATACACAGTTAAAACAGTTAGTATCAATCCAGAGTTAATCCAAAAACAAAGTCCAGTATCATAAATAAAGTTCAGTAAATGGAGTTTGCTAACAGTTGCAAGACTCATAGCAATCCAAACAGAACAACGATCAGGCAAAATGGCAAAACAGGAAATGCAAGTGGCTCCATCTTATGGCTGTTGGAAAAACCTCAGCCAATTACAATTACAGCATTTTCTTAAATATACAGTATGAAATTACTACCCTGGTTTATATATTGCCTATCCAACTGTTAGGTGACTATCATTCCTAACAAAGATTCCTCATCTTTATATAGTAATTGCTTTAATAAAAATTGGTTGAATGTAATGTGATTAAGAGGGACGATGCAACTAAGCATGCAAATTAATACAATCATACAATTTATTATTTTTTCCTCAATGTAGCTTCAATGCCAATATTAATTTTAGTAAATGTACAAATATATATGATGTAAGGCATACCATATTTTTCTTGGTTTGAAATTTTTTATTTATCAGAGGTGAAAAAAATATATAATTAGCTTTCCTATAAATGAAATGTATAATTGGTTTATTTTAAATAAGAAAAAAGGATCGTTCTTTAACCTGCAAACAAAATATCAGTAAAGCACAATGATATATTGCTATCAGTGTGAAATTTTTGATCTGTCTAACTTCAAAGAAGAGACTTTCATTTTAATTTAAAAATGAAAATAATGGAATTATTTAAAAAGTTGTTGTCCCAGTTTCTTTGAAAGATTTATCAAGAATCTAAAAAGAGATCTGTTGAAAAACACGCAAAGAAGTTATTTTTAGAATCCAGAGTGTCATAAGAAAAGGAAAGCAATTCTTTCAAAACCACAAAGAGAAAGGATTCACTATCTTCAAAATAATGCTGCTTAGCAACACATATGGTTTAATAATCTCTAGTTTTTCAAGTTCCTTCCTCCAGATAATGTTGATTAATCAACAATTTAGAGTCTTAGAACTACCAGACTTCAGACTCTTCAGTTTCAGCCTACACTGGATCAAATTTACATAAAAATAAATAAAACTACTTTTGTGACTTTGCTATGTCTATGGAGGAGATATAGACACCTATTGTCCAGTGGCTTTACTTAAGGCGAGGTCACATTGGCCAATGGATGCAAAACGTATGTAAAAAGGACACAGCGGATGAGCAAATTTTCCATCCGTTGTTATCTGCTCTCAAATTGCCCCAAATTTGCATAAAGAGAACGGACAACAACAAAAAGGAATGGACGTGGGGAGGACGTAGTGAGCATGTTAAGCGGATGCTCAACGGAAGCCTAGCGGATGGAAGTGGATGACATATCCTCAGGGCTTCCGTGGGATAACAGCTAAGCGGATGCACAGTGGAAGGAGCGGATGCATAGCGGATGCCTAGCAGATGCAAAGCGTTCACTGTGCATGCGGGGAGGATGCATTGCATCAGCCCCCCGGATATAAAGGGAAGCAGCTCACAAGCAGGTCACCATTCAGAGGAAAGACCTGCTGCCAGAGACATCTTCAGCCAACAACCATGGGGAAGAAGAGGAAGCCTGTGCCTACTCCTGCCAGCCCTGGCAAGAAGGACCACCATCCCACCCCCTGGCTCTAACTCTGCTTCTGCTGCTTCTTCTGCTGCTGGTACTGACTCTGCTGATGCTGGTGCTTCTGCTGGTGCTGACTCTGTTGGTGCTGCTCCTGGTGCTGGTGCTTCTGCTGGTGCTGACTCTGCTGGTGCTGCTGCTGGTGCTGCTGGTGCTGGTGCTTCTGCTGGTTCTGATTCTGCTGCTGCTGGTGGTGCTACTGCTGCTGCTGCTGCTGGTGGTGTGGTGTGGTGGACCAGCCCCTAGAACCTCAAAGCCCTGCTGATGAAGGCCCAGACAGCCCTGTCAGAGGGAGGAAGAGGCATTCATGAGAAAAGGGGGAGAGGAGACAGTACTCCATTACAGAGGAACATGAGGAGGAGGTGCTCGAATGGCTGAGGGAGAACGAGTACCTCTGGAGGAAGGGACACAGGCTCTATTGAGACACCAAGCAGAAGCAGTCTACACTTCAGAGGTCCTCCTGGGGTGGTGGAAGCACATGCACACCTGGTACGGGAAGCTGCACCTGAAGAAGTCTGGCCAGGCCGCGGTCAAGCTCACCAACCGGGATACCTACGTCATGGCAAAGTGCAGCTTCCTGGAGGGTGAGGTCCGCCACCGAGGACCAGCCCTTCTGTCGACCCTCTCTCCCAGGCAGCCCACAGAGAGCCAGTCCTCTTCTGGCCAAGAGTCAGCTCTTGTGTCCAGGCAGGTATTTTTGGAGCGCCCCACAATGGAGACCCCCCTGACAGCTGCACTCCCCATGCTGGAGCACATAGAGGATCCCCTGATGCAGATGGAGCAAGAAGAGGCTGCTGCCACCAGAGACCAACCCACCCCCACCCCCAGCTCCACCTCCACAGAAAGCAGGCAGAGAGGCAGACCAGAGGGGCAGAGCCACACTGTCCTCTTGGAGATCAGGGACACCATCAAGAGCAGCATAGATCTCCTCTCTCAGCTGGTACACTTCGACATACCATCCTCTGACAGAAAGCCCTTCCTCACCTACGTGAACCAGACCCTCATGGAAATGCCCGAAGCCCAGTACCAGGTGATCAAGGAGAGGATCACCGGTCTTCTGCACCACTCTCCAGGCCCAGCTGAACCTGTTCTGACCCAGTCCAGGTCTGCTCCTCCACCCCAAGTGATGTCACAGCCCTTCCAAGGGTTTCAACAGCCCCTCACCTACCAAGGCTATGGCTACCAGGAGTTCCAGCAGCACAGGCAGCTCTTCCCAGTCCAGGAACAGGTACATTGCACACCACAGGTGCCACCAATGCCACTGATACCACCAATGCCACAGACACCACAGATGCCACTGACGCCACAGATGCCACCAATGCTACAGATGCCAATGACGCCACAGATGCCAACTACGCCACAGATGACAACGACGCCTCACCTCGCTCACCTGCAGATCAGACAGCCCCACTACACTCCTACTTCCTCCACCTCACAGCCAAGCCTGGCCTCAGAACATCTGTCATTGGTCTTGGGACTGACATCCCATGTCCTGGAGGAAGGGCCTCTCAACATCATGGGACTGAGCCAGCTCTCTGAGAGCTTCCTCCACACACCATCCCCTGTTGTCCTCTCAGGGCAAGGCACCCCAATGCACCTCAGACCAGCACTCCAGCCACTGCCACCTCCACAGCACCTGGACCCTTCACCCCTGAGACCATGTGCATGCCTCAGAGTGACTGAGAAGAGTGCCAGAGACTGGGTTGTTACCTGTTGACTTTATCTTTGCTTGGGACACTTTTCTTGGTTCATTTTGCTTTTTTAATAAAGTTTGTTGTTTATTAAAGTTTATTAAAGTCCAACAGTTTGTTGTTAATAAAGGTTATCTTTGCTTCACACACTTGGTTCAGTTCTTTTAATAAATATAGTCTTGGTGGAAACTTTTAGAAATGGTTTAAGCCTTTGCATGCTTGTGGGATGGGTAAGGATAGCTGTGGGATGTGCAGGGATACCTGTGGGATGGGTAACAGCTGTGGGATGGGTAATAGCTGTGGGATGGGGAACAGCTGTGGGATGGGGAATAGCTGTGGGATAGATAAGGCTCCAGTGCAAGCATAGTGGGACTGTATGGTCCAACCTCCTAGGCCCTTTATTATCAATAACAATTTAATCATTCATCAACACATTTCAACATAAACACAACTCTTTATTAAATGCCCTGTTCATTGTAGGGCCACTCAACATACATGGCACAATCTCATCAGTGTGATGAGACAGGCTCAAGGAAGCATCCATGAAGCATCTACCATTCTGTCTTGCCACTCCACTGCTCCAGCTGGGGAGTTGCACCAGTGTTTCAGGAGGTTGCACTGCTTCTTCCCTTCATGTGAAGCTCTGTTGGGGCCTGGCACATCCACAGTGTCAATCAGGTTTCGCCCTTGCCTCCATTCACCAGACTCCATGTCCCCATTCCCTTGTTGGCAGTGCACAAGCCTGTTCTTCAACACTGGGTAGCGGGTGCACATGAGATTGTGCAGGATGAAGCAAGCTTCCACGATGTTCCTCACGGTCTCTGGGCGATGCTGCATGGTGGTGAGAAGTACCTGGAACCAGTTGGCCAGGATGCCAAAGGCGTTCTCCACCACCCGTCTTGCCCTGGACAGCCTGTAATTGAAGATCCTCTCTTCACGTGTGAGGCATTTGGAAGTGTAGGGCTTCATGAGGTAGGTTCTGAGGGAGAAAGTGTCATCACCAACAATGAAGTAGGGCACATCTTGTGTGTTGTTGGGCTGGGGTTCTGGATCTGGGAAGCCCATGATGAGGTTGTGTTCCAGCCCCTCCTTGAGGTGACTGGCGTTGTAAACCTGGGCATCTGAAGATGAACCATTGCCTGAAGCATCAATGTACATGAACTTGTAGTCAGCATCGACCATGGCGAAAAAGCCCTTGTAGTTGTGATAAGTGGACCCTGAGTTGGCTGGAGCTTTGCAGGCCACATGCTTCCCATCTATGGCTCCAATGGTGTGGGGGAAGTTCCACTTCTGATACCACTGCTCTGCAACTTTCTTCCAGCCTTCTTCAGTGGTGGGGCACTGGAGGAGCTCCTCCAGGTATTCTTTGATGATGGCCTGCACCACTTCTCTGACCACAATGCTGATGGTGTTGTGTGGCACCCTCCAGGTATACTGCATGTTCCTGTACGTGGTCCCAGAGGTCAGGTGGCACAGAGTCAGTGCCACCTTCAGTCCAGGGTCCAGGCTGAGATAGAAGTTGGTGTTTTCCTTGGTCAACCTGGGTCTCAGCCGCTCCACAACTTCGTCAAACATGGCTGGTGGCATCCTCATGAAGTGCTGGAATGCACGAGTGTCTTCATTCCTCAGCTTCACCATCAGCTTGTTAAATAGTCCGTACTCGGCTCTTCTGGCAATCCATCTTCAGACCCAGACACTTCTTGGCCGCCTCCTTTTCTTTGCGTAGAAAAGGTGAAAGAGCCTGAAGAGGGCTTCACACTGTTGTAGAATGATGGCGGCTAGCAAAAGGAGTGTGTGACGATCCATGGTGGAGATGACTGGATGCTGTGGAAGAGGAAGAGCAAGACTAAGGCTGAAGAGGTCTGCACATCAGGGCTGCTGGACTGAAAGTGAGATCCAGGTGATTTCCTCCCCCTTTTTATTGGAAATATAGGTTTTCCGCTAGGTGTCCTTCTGCATTCTCTAGATATCCTCCAGACATCCTAAATATCTGAGATACGTCCCCTATATGAACTTTTTTCCATTTTAATGCTTTATATGTGAGTTGCATCCGCTTACATCCTTTCTATGTCCATGCTACTAACGCTGTGCGGACGTTCCGCAACCATTTTGCTTCCTCCCTCTTTCCGTTTTCCGCTGGAGTGGATGCAAATTGCGCGGATGCGCAGTGGATGCCGAGCGGATACAGTGGACGTGTAACGGATGTGGAACATTTGTTCCCCGTATGTGTCGCGGATGTAGAACGGACGTGGCGGAAAGTTCATCCACTCAAAAAGTTTTGTGCAGCTCAAATCTTTTTGAGCGGATGAAATCTCAGTAGACGGATGCTGGACGGATAGAACGTATGAATCATGCACGCAGTGAGTACAGAACGGATGCATCACGTTAACCAACGTATGGCAAGCATTTTTCTCTGTTTTACATCCTCTTTCCATCCATTGGTGCAGTGTGACACGGGCTTTAAGATAACTTTTTGGAAATGATACAGAAAAAAGATCTGTCCAAAAGCTCTTATGATATATTTGTGAATCACTCTGTAATAAAATCACTTGTATTCCCACATAACTGTACATATCATGGATGAATCCACTGAAATGATTAAAGCCATGGTTTGTTGCATTATGTGTGATACTTTTGAATCTGTAAGTGTGAAGAAGTGGACAGGATCATTTTTTATTTATGTAAGCCACCAAGGAAAGAACAGATGTCTGCATTTGAGGGATTGTAAACATGTCTTTTAAAGGAAGAGGTTGCTCCAACCTGAAGAAGGTGTCTTTTGAACCAGAGATCCAGACCATTTTATTTCAGTCACCAACTTTCTGGAAAAAATTGGAGGAGGAGGTGGTGGAAAGGAATTATCTACAGACAATTCTGGAAAAAGTGGATCATCTGAACCACTTGCAGCTAGGCTTCAGATCTGCATAGGACTGAAATGATCACTTTTGCAAATTCTTAAAGTGGACCTTGGAGGGAAGATGAAGAAAGTGCTCTTGGTCTTGCTTGACTTCTCAGTGCCATTCATTAGCTCTTACTGTGTTAAAGTATACTGAAGGCCACCTCTGAGACACTCTATTACATTTCTTTCATTCCTTCCTGATCAAGCTTGTCCAGTTTGTGATCATATGGAATGAAAGATTGACATTGACCTGAAGACACATGCACACACATTACAGATCCAAGAACAACATTACCTTTATGAAGATTAAAGATTTGATTTTGTTCTTTATTAATTTATTTATTGCTTGCCTATCTACCAAAAAGTCTTATGTAATTTGTTCCCTAGTATTAACAGTTTACCTTATTTGGATTTTCATAACAGTGGAATTCTTATTGGGAGCTTCTTGGTATTCTTTGAGCTCAGTTGTTTTCTTGCAGATGTTTCATTACCCAAACTAGGTAACATCATGAGCTATAAATATTTGTAACCCTTAGTTACAAATATTAAGAAATAGACAGTTTAGGTATGTAACTTTTAAAATAATAACAATTCCAATAAAGCATGTGCTTTATTGGAATTGTTATTATTTTAAAAGTTACATATCTAAGCAATCTATTTCTTAAATAAATATGAATCTGCATTAAACAAAAGCAAAATAACTGGTTTTGTCTCTATAATTTTAACCTTGCAAAAGGTGCTCTCATAAAAGACAACAATAACTTGGACAATACATTGGAGTCTTCAACTACTTCTCTGACAATGAGAATCTAATCTATACTTCTAGCTATAGCCTTGTCTAAAGCCACGTGGCTTTTCCTAGTGTGGAAGATTTATAAAAGGTTCTTATAATGGCTGTAAATGTGCTCTGAACAAGGCCACCTTTGAGACACTTTCTCTGTATGAACAGAAGGCTGATTCCTTGACTGTTTTTACATTTTATTTTATTAACCTTTTAAAATGAAGACATAATGTCAGCAGGTCTTTGCACATATACTATTGAGAGTAGACTGTGAACATAACTGAATACTAAAGAGCCCCTCCCTCCTCCCTCCACAATGACTCCATCTGGTTTTTCAGATTTGCCATTTTTCAGCTATTTGATAGCTTCAGCAATCTCTGTTTTTCCTGACTCAGCTTCATATCCAGGGTGGTCCTGGATCATGCAGTCCCTGATCTAATGACACTGATGAATCATAATTTGATAACTATAATAATTTAATAATAAGACTGTTAAAACTATGTGCCACTGAACTCTCAATGACTCCTCACAACAATAAAGCAAAGAAACTACAGTAAATTCAATAAAAGATAAAGATAAAAGATGACAAGTGTAAAGATGGCCAGATGGAATGAAGTGAAGGATCCCTCTCTCCTTCGCCAAAGGCCTGAGTGAATGTGAATTGAATAGACCCAGATGCTATTATTTCCAGCATTGCAGCTTTTCATCAGTCATTTTAGCAACTTGTACAAGCATTATGGATGCTTGTACTGAATAAACTGTGCTTACTTGATGGTGATTTTCAGGCTGGAAAGAAGATCTGCTGGTTATTGCTACTGCTACTGCCTCCATTTCTGCAGCTACGACAAAAGTCTCCTTTTCCTCTTTTTGCTAATTTGTTTTGTCTTAGAGTTGCAAGCTTAGCTGCATTGCTTTCTTGTATCAAGCCAAAGGGTTCACCCATTTTTGACACCATCTTTTCTCCTTGAGAGGGCAGAGTGTTTCTGTCACTGAGTTAATGGTGTCTGCAAATTCAGATTAGTTCTATCTATTAATAGAACATAATTATAATCCAGTAATTCAGAAGATTTAGCATGAGTTAGAGACAAGAAACCAAAAAGTTTTCATCAATAGATGGTATTACTAAATAAATATTTGACATATATGCATATTCTAAATTCTAATAATTATATGGAGAATAACATACAACCTAGACATAGAAACTTTGTTTTATTTATGACTGAAAAGTATTAAATATTTGTTTATGTGATATGAACTTTAGTAATTAACTTAATACATCACATGATCCTATTTTTTAGAAATTCAGTAGCCAAGTTTTTCAGTCACTTGGACACTTTTACAGAGTCAAAATCATAGTTTTATATAGCACTCTAACATTTGTATGCCTATGCTAAAGATGTGGAACAGGTACAAAGCAACAATTTGCTCCAAATATAAGACTAGCATCAATAATATACTATTCAGAGATTCAAGTAACAAAGGCACAAAGCAATTTTACACTCAGCTGGAACATAATGTGAGTGAAATCTAGAGTGATTTCACTAAAGAAGGAACAATTATTTCTTTTAATGAAATGATTCATAAGTCTATTGGTCAGTTTGCTCTCATCTCTCTAGATACAAGTTGTTTAGAAGCTTTGAAAAGTTTCTCACTATTACAATTTTTTAAAATGTTAATGTTCTTTACACACACAAACACACACACACAGTAGAAACAGTTTTAGATATGACCCATGTTGTTTCTTTTGGGGGGTAAACAACACTATGCAGAAGACGGTAAAGTAATAAAAGCACAATCAAAGATACAAGAGGGACAGGTTAATAAAGAGAATAAGAAACAGTTAATTTAGCATACACTAATGCTATCATTTACATTTCTCCAAATAATTGTAATTTTTCATGAAGTGAGGGTTCTCCTTCTCTTTCGCCAAAGGCCTGAGTGAATGTGTATTAAATAGACCCAATCCTTACTTTCACAAATGCATGCACTGCTTCAGACATTGTTCTTTTATTTAAACTGCTCCCTTCTTGGGAATATCATTAACTCCATCAAACCATGACTTTCTCAGTCTTCTTCCTCTTAAGTGTTTTCTTTTCCTTCATGTGTTTGTTTTATAATTTTATTTCCTTGCATCCTCTTTCATGACCAAGCCATATCAATGTATTTCTTTCATATTGTATTCTCCAATGTATTTCTCTCATATTGTATTCTCTTAATTTAGGACTCATTCATTATTGGTAGTCCTTGACTTAAAAACAATTGCTTAAGGCTAGGTCACACTGGCCGACGGATGCAAAAGGTATGCAAAAAGGACACAGCAGATGAGCAAAATTTCAGGGGTGGCTCCATCCATTGTTATCCACTCTCAAAAGTGGCGAAAATTTGCATAAACAGAACAGAAAAGAATGGAAAGGAACGGACAGGGGTAGTACGTAGCAAAGATGGTAAGCGGATGTTTGTAGGAAGCCTAGTGGATGACGGCGGATGGAAGTGTATGACACATCTGCAGGGCTTCCAGGGGAGAATAGCGAAGCGGACGCGAAGCGGAAAGAGCGGATGCATAGCGGATGACACGGATGCATCACGGACGCCTATAGGAAGGAAAGCGGATGCATAGCGGATGTATAGCAGATGCAAAGCGTTCACTGCGCATGCGGGGAGGATGAATTGTGTCAGTTCCGCAGATATAAAAGGACGCAGATCGCAAGCAGTCACCATTCAGAGGAAAGACCTGCTGCCAGAGACATCTTGAAAGAACACCATGGTTCGTCAGTCAGGGAAGAAGAGGAAGCCTGTGCCTACTCCTGCCAGCCCTGGCAAGAAGGACAGAACCACCATCCCACCCCCTGGCGCTGACTCTGAAGCTGCTGGTGATTCTGCTGCTGGTGCTGCTGGTGCTTCTCCTGCTGCTGCTTCTGGTGGTGCTTCTGAAGAAATCTGCACCTGAAGAAATCTGGCCAGGCCGCTGTCAAGCTCACTGACCGGGAGATGTACGTCATGGCCAAGTGCAGCTTCCTGGAGGGTGAGATCCACCACCGAGGAGCAGCCTCTCTGTCAACCCTCTCCCTCAGACAGCCCACAGACAGCCAGTCCTCTTCCATCCAGGAGACAGCTACTGTGTCCAGGCAGGTGTCTTTGGAGGGCCCCATGACAGAGACCCCCCCCCAACAGCTGCACTCCCCATACCGGAGGACGTGGAGGATCCCCTGTCTCAAATAGAGCAAGAAGAAGCAGCAGCCAGAGACCAACCCACCCCCACCCCCAGCTCCACCTCCACAGAAAGCAGGCAGAGAGGCAGACTAGAGGGCCAGAGCCACACTGTCCTCTTGGAGATCAGGGACACAATCAAAACCAGCACAAATCCTCTCTCTCAGCTGGTCCAAAGTGACATACCGTCATCAAACCGGAAGCCCTTCATCACCTACGTGAGCCAGACCCTCATGGACCTGCCCGAGGCCCAGTACCAGGTGATGAAGGAGCAGATAACAGCACTGCTGCACCACCCTCCAGGCCCAGCTGAACCTGCTCCGACCCACTCCAGGACTGCTCCTCCACCCCAGGCGATGTCATAGCCCTTCCACAGCTTTCAACAGCCCCTCACCTACCAAGGCTACAACTACCAGGACTTCCCACAGCAGAAACAGCCCTTCCCAGTCCAGGCCCAGGTACATCGCATGCCATAGACGCCTCACCTCACCCAGCTGCAGACCAGACAGCCCCACTACACTCCTCCTTCCTCCACCCCACAGCCAAGCCCATCAAGAGAAAATCTGTCGTCAGTATTGGGCCTGACATCCCAGGTCCTTGATGAAGGGCCTCTCAACCTCACGGGACTGAGTCAGCTCTCTGAGAGCTTCCTGAACACACCATCCCCTGTTGTACTCTCGGGGCCAAGCACCCCAAAGGCGCCTCAGACCAGCACTCCAGCCACAGCCACCTCCACAGTTCCTGGCCGCTCGACAGCTGAGACCATGGACATGACTCAGAGTGACTGAGAATAGTCTCAGAGACTGAGTTGTTTACTTGTTTAATAAAGTTTATCTTTGCTTAAGACACTTAATACAGTTTATTTGGTTCATTTTGCTTATTTAATAAAGTCATAAAATTTACGTAAGAAAGTTAATAAAGTTTATCTTTGCTTAAGACACTTAGTTTACTTGGTTCATTTTGTTTACTTAATAAAGTGTTGGTGAAAACTTTGAAAAAATGGTTAAGCCTTTGCATGCTTGTGGGATAGATAAGGATAGTTGTGGGATAGATAAACCTCCAGTGCAACCATAGTGGGACTGTATGGTCCACCATCACTTTATCTTTGATTAAGACACTTTACTTGGGTCATTTTGCTTTTTAATAAAGTCATACAGTTTGTTGTTAATAAAGGTTATCTTTGCTTCACACACTTGGTTCATTTTTTTTTTAACTTAATAAAGTGTTGGTGATAACTTTGAAAAAATGGTTCAGCCTTTGAATGCTTGTGGGATAGGTAAGGACAGTTGTGGGATGGGTAAGGATAGTTGTGGGATCGGTAAGGATAGTTGTGGGATCGGTAAGGATAGTTGTGGGATGGGTAAGGATAGCTGTGGGATTGATAAACCTCCAGTACAAGCACAGTGGGACTGTATGGTCCACCCTCCCAGCTGCCACACATATGGCCCTTTTTTATCAATAACAATTTAATCATTCATCAACACATTTCAAAATAAACAAAGCTCTTTATTAATGCCCTATTCATTGTAGGGCCACTCAACATACATGGCACAATGTCATCAGTGTTATGAGACAGGCTCGAGGAAGCATCCATTAAGCATCTACCATCCTGTCTTGCCACTCCACTGCTCCAGTTGGGGAGTTGCATCAGTGTTTCAGGAGGTTGCGCTGCATCTTCCCTTCACGTGAAGCTCTGTTGGGGCCTTGTACATCCACAGTGTCTATCAGGTTTTTTTCTTGCCTCCATTCACTAGGCTCCATGTCCCCATTCCCTTGTTGACGGTCCACAAGCCTGTTCTGCAACACTGGGTAGCGGGTGCGCATGAGATTGTGCAGGATGCAGCAAGCTTCCACGATGTTCCTCACAGTCTCTGGGTGATGCTGCATGGTGGTGAGAAGTACCTGGAACCTGTTGGCCAGGATGCCAAAGGTGTTCTCCACCACCTGTCTCGCCCTGGACAGCCGGTAGTTGAAGATCCTCTCTTCACGGGTGAGGTATCTTGAAGTGTACAGCTTCATGAGATAGGTTCTGAGGGAGAAGGCGTCATCCCCCACGATGAAGTAGGGCACATCTTGTGTGACATTGGGTAGGGGGTCTGGATCTGGAAAACCCATGATGAGGTTGCATTCCAGCCCATCCTTGAGGTCACTGGCATTGTATACCTGGCTATCTGAAGATGAGCCATTGCCTGAAGCATCGATGTACATGAACTTGTAGTCAGCATCAACCATGGCAAAGAGGATGATACTGGAGAAGCCCTTGTAGTTGTGGTAAGAGGACCCTGAGTTGGCTGGAGCTTTGCAGGCCACGTGCTTCCCATCTATGGCTCCAATGGTGTGCGGAAAGTTTCACCTCTGATACCACTGTTCTGCAAGTTATCTCCAGCCTTCTTCAGTGGTGGGGCACTGGAGGAGCTCCTCCAGGTATTCTTCGATGATGGCCTGCACCACTTCTCCGACCACTTTGCTGATGGTGTTGTGTGGCACCTTCCACGCATACTGCATCTTTTGGTATGTGGTTCCAAAGGCCAGATGGCGCAGAGTCAGTGCCACCTTCAGTCCAGGGTCCAGGCTGGGATGGAAGTTGGTGCTCGGCTTCATCAACCTGGGTCTCAGACGCTCTACAAGTTCGTCAAACATGGCTTGTGGCATCCTCATGAAGTGCTGGAATGCATGAGTGTCTTCATTCTTCAACTCCACCATCAGCTTGTCATACAGTCCAAACTCCACTCTTCTCCAGATCCATCATCAGATCTACACAGCTCTTGGATGTCTCCTTCTTCTCCTTGCATAGAAAAGCTGAAACAGTCTGAACAGGGCTTGGTTCTGGTGTTGAATGATCGCAGCTACCAAAAGGAGTGTGTGATGTTCCATGGTGGAGATCAATGGATGATGTGGAAGAGCAAGACCAAGAGTGAAGAGGTCTGTACACCACGACTGCTGAACTCATACTGAGATCTAGTGATTTCCTCCCCCTTTTTATAGGAAATATCGGTTTTCCGCTAGGTGTCCTTCCACATACTCTAGGCATACTCCAGACATCCTAAATATCCGAGATACATCCCATATACAAACGTTTTGTCCATTTTAATGCTTTATATACGAGATGCATCCGCTTACATCCTTTCTATTTCCATGCTACTAACACTGTGTGGACGTTCCGTGTACCTTTCGTTTCCTCCCTCTTTCCATTTTCAGCTGGAGTGGATGTGAGTTGCGAGGATGCCCAGAGGATGCCGAGAGGATACAGCGGACGTGTAATGGATGACAACGGACATAGAATGTTTGTTGCCCGTATGTGTCACCGATGTACATCGTACACGGTGGAAAGTTCATCCGCTCAAAAAGTTTTGTGCAGCTCAAAACTTTTTGAGCGGATGAAATAGCAGTAGATGGATGTTTGACGGATAGAGCATATGAAACACATACGCAGTGAGTACACAACGGATGCATTGTGTTTTCCAACAGATGGCAAGCTTTTTTGTCCATTTTACATCCTCTTTGCATCCGTTGGTGCAGTGGGACATGGGCTTTAGTGATCATTCAAGTTACAATGTTCCTCCTCTAGGCAGTTTGAAAGCATGTTATATGCAAGTAGATGAATAGGTACCACTTTGGTGGGGAAACATGGCATTTAGTACAGTAGAATGAATCCAGCTGGTGCTGGAGCTTTCCCAATGTGACACCTGGGTGCAAGGTAACTTCTGCAGAATGCTGTGAACCTTTCTGAGTGTGGAGATAGCCTGCCCTCTGTGCTTCATTCTGGATATCACATGAGCATGAATAACGGACTAGCACTCTGGCAGCCAGACAACTGCTTTGTACTCATACTGTAGTCTCCTGGCTAATGTAACATCATCATATACTATATATTAATAATAATGATGGCTTTACCTGACAACTGCAGCATTGGCTTAATGATCCCAGCATTTGCTTTACTTAATTCACTCAATACCACTGCAAAAATATAATAAAATCAGGCACAGTTACGTGGCGATCCACATAACAACCAGCATGACTTACAACCATTATTCTAGATTCAATTACAGTTGTAAGTTGAGAACCACCTGTATTCCTTTTTCTTTTACCAGACACATTCTTAACCACTTCATTCATAGGATTTGAAAGTATTGTTTCTCCTGACATACACTTCTCTGTTACAAAGTGTACATTAAATATGATCTTATAAACATTCATTTTACATAATTAAGCATTCATTCCAAATAGACCAGTAGCTTTCTAACAGAATTTATTCATCTTAAAATGTCTTTAATAAATTCTAATAAATCCAAGAACGTTGCCAAGAATATTATTTGGGGAGGTTGGAAATGACGAATGATTCCAAATATCTATTTTTGAAAAGGCTACATATTGCCCACTTGCTTTTGATGTAGACTCCTTAAAAATGAGTCAACATTATAAAATTATTAAATCTCTGTCAGAATGTAACAGTCTTAATGATTGATCAAATAACAGAATATTTCAATAAATTATAGACTCATTTATTATTTAATTTAATTCCAAGTTAGAAACTTTTATATATAATATGTATAGTTTGCAATCTCATTTTTCTTTTCTATATTTAGTTGTAAATGTTTTCTTTTCCTGTTATACATACACTGCTCAAAAAAATAAAGGGAACACAAAAATAAGACATCCTAGATCTGAATGAATGAAATATTCTTATTAAATATGTTGTTTATTACATAGTTGAATGTGCTGACAACAAAATCACACAAAAATTATCAATGGAAATCAAATTTAGCAACCCATGGAGGTCTGGATTTGGAGTTACACTCAAAATTAAAGTGGGAAAAAAACACTACAGGCTGATCCAACTTTGATGTAATGTTCTTAAAACAAATCAAAATGAGGCTCACTAGTGCGTGTGGCCTCCACGTTCCTACAATGCCTGGACATGCTCCTAATGAGGTGGTGGATGGTTTCCTGAGGGATCTCCTCCCACACCTGGACAAAAGCATCCCCCAACTCCTGGACAGGCTGTGGCATTGGTGGGTGGAGCCAGACATGATGCCCCAGATGTGCTCAATTGGATTCAGGTCTGGGGAACGGGTGGGCCAGTCCATAGCATCAATGCCTTTGTTTTGCATGAACTGCTGACACACTCCAGCCACATGAGGTCTAGCATTGTCGTGCATTAGGAGGAATCCAGGGCCAGCATATGGTCTCACAAGGGGTCTGAGGATCTCATCTCGATACCTAATGGCAGTCAGGCTACCTCTGGCGAGCACATGGAGGGCTGTGCTGCCCCCTAAAGGAATGCCACCCCATATCATTACTGATCCACTGCCAAACCTGTCATGCTGGAGGATGTTGCAGGCAGCAGAATGTTCTCCACAGTGTCTCCAGACCCTCTCGTATCTGTCACAAGTGCTCAGTGTGAACCTACTTCAATCTATGAAGAGCATAGGGCACCAGTGGCGAATTTGCCAATCTTGGTGTTCTTTAGAAAATGCCAAATGTCCTGCACGGTGTTGGGTTGGAAGCACAACCCCCCACCTGTGGACATCGGGACCTCATACCACCCTCATGGAGTCTGTTTCTGACTGTTTGAACAACCACATGCACATTTGTGGAGGTCATTTTGCAGGGCTCTGGCAGTGCTCCTCCTGTCCCTCCTTGCACAAAGGCGGATGTAGTGGTTCTGATGCTGGGTTGTTGCCTTCCTACAGCCTCATCCACATCTCCTGATGTACTGGCCTGTCTCCTGGTAGCACCTCCATACTCTGGACACTACGCTGACAGACACAGCAAACCTTCTTGCCAGAGCTTGCATTGATGTGTCATCCTGGATGAGCTGCACTTCCCGAGCCACTTGTGTGGGTTGTAGACTCTGTCTCATGCTATCACTAGAGTGAAAGCACCGCCAGCATTCAAAAGTGACTGAACCATCAGCCAGAAAGCATAGGAATTGAGAAGTGATCTGTAGTCACCACCTGCAGAACCACTCCTTTATTGGGGATGTCTTGCTAACTGCCTCTGCTTTCCATCTGTTGTCTATTCCATTTGCACAACATGTGAAATTGATTCTCAATCAGTGTTGCTATCTGAGTGGATAGTTTGATTTCACAGAAGTGTGATTGACTTAGAGTTACATTGTGTTGTTTAAGTGTTCCCTTTTTTTTTGCAGTGTATTTCCCATATCTCATGCCAGAAGGAAAAATGGTACCTTAGGAACAGTGTGATTTGTAGTTACTTATTTCTTTTTCTTAATGATTTATCATAAATTTTATCAGTGAACATTTCCAATAAATACATTTTGAAAAATAGTGACACTGTTGAGAAAGGAGAATCAAAAATATAACTTCAAACAAAGCCCTAAGATTAATTGACCAAAATTATTAAATGCTTTTAGTTATGGTTATCCCCAAATAATTTGACAACAAATATATTATTCCTATATTAGCCAATTAATCACAGCCTAGTAGATAACATATATGTCCTGATTAAAATTGTAGATTCCTGGCATTCAGTGCTCTTTTCTTTCTGCTCTGACTTTAATGGAGCCTATCCAGTGAAGAGGATTTTGATCAGAAATACATTTCCAAAGGTTAAAGCAAGTCATTAAATTTCAGTCACAATTTCCTGATGCTACAGTCTTTACCTCTAATCCTTGGATGTGCACAGGAAAAATATACATCTTATGTCAGTGTTCCAAGTAATGCTTCAGGACTGACATCTTGTAGTTAACCTGTTTGAAATAGTTGCCTGATTCAACATGTCGGAACCCCTTTTCCTTGGAAACCCATTTCAGATTTTAAGATCAGTGAAATGGAAATGAGGGAATGATTAACAGGTTTCTTCCTGATTCCTTTCTGCCCCTATTTAAGCTGTTGAATGTAATCTGCAAGAAGAGCTGGTTAATTTAAAGACTAGTTATTTTTAATTAGAAATACTCTCTTTTTTTGCAGACAGAATAAGGGAATGTCCACCCTTTTTCTCAAATGTATTTAAAGGAAAATATTTTTATTCTATGTGCCTAGTGCTGAATAATATTTGACTTCAGAATTGGATACCATAACAGTGTCTGCTTACTTGGGCTCATAAGACTGGGCAAACACAAGGCATTCAGAAATAGATGCAGTTTTGCAGTTTTTCTTACTTATTCTTGCTCTTCTCTTTTACAAATAATTGGTAGGTCACTATTTTGTTACTTTCCAATAAGCATTTTTGACAGCTATGATCTCATCTTTGCTACATGGAACAAATAATCTATAACTTTTGTAATTCTCTGTTTTTTAGTTCACACATGAAATCAATATCCTTAAAAATGGATCAAAGTCCAGGTGGAAATTGAATATTTTAGTAAAAATAAATCTGAGCTCAATTTCTTCATCCATCGCTCATATATAAATATCATATTCTATAACACCCCCCCCCCAAGCCACCCAAATGGTATCTAGTTGTGAGTTCTAAGCCTAAAATTACAGAACAGAAATGGCTATTCCACTGAATAAAACTTTAATCCTAAGGGTTAAGACTTGAAAACAGATACCAGTGAAATTGGGGAGTTTTCATCCAATCCAAGTATCCAAAGATTACTTTTTTCATTTCAAATTCTGTAGTGAGCAAAAAACAAAAAGGAGGAAAAGAGTCAGATCACTAGTACAGTCATCACAACTGCATGATGATTTAGTCTTTCTTTCTATAAAATCTACATGCATGATTAATATGAAACAGAGTGCCAAAAATAGGATTACATGTTTAAATCTACTATCACAAATTCTACTAGGCCTCTAGTTTGTTAACATTTCAAATTTTTTTTTTTTTCATCAATAGCTATTTTAAATATAGTGAATGGTTTAATAGAAATAATGCATATATTTATCTAGATCTTTTCATAGAATTGGTAGGGCTTCCACACAGGAGCTACAGAACTATGGATGACCATTACATGGCAGTAAATATTTTTCTTTATATACTATCTAATCACCTTTTTTATTTTTACAGCCCAAATATAGGAGACCTACAATTAATTATGTTGTGATAGTAGGTGGAGACACTAAATATATTTTGTGTCATTCAATTAATGTCAATTTTCATTATCTGTTACACCCTATACACTGAGAATATACTTCTGGTTAAGCATTCTTTCAGTTGAAATCTGATCACAATAGAAAGTTAATCAGATTGGAAGTTCCAAAATACCAATTTATGTCACTTTTACAGAAAAAAAACGTTCCCATTAAGTAAAAAAGAAGGAGAAGGGCTCCAGCTAACAACCAAATAACAAGAACCACAAATTGTTTCTCATTCAAGAACTTCTGGAAGTGAAAATGGTCAATGTTTGGAATACTCTACTGGACTCTATGGTTTCTTTCCCAAACCCCAAAAACTTTAACCTTAGACTGTCTACTATTGACCTCATCCCCTTCCTAAGTGGCCTGTAGGGGGCATGCATAAGCGTACCAATTGTGCCTACCATCCCTGTCCTATTGTTTTTTATTTTTCTTATAAGTATCTATCTGATGTATTCAAAACTATATTTATTCTTATACCTGTATCTTGTAAGCGATTGACAAATCAAATAAATACTAAAATGCTACCAGACTTGAAATTCTAGACCTAGAAAACCTAGAATTACGCCGCCTTTGGTCCGATCTAAGTATAGGATATAAAATCACACATTGCAATGTCCTACCTGTCAATGAATACTTCAGCTTCAACCATAACAACACTAGAGCAAATAATAGATACAAACTCAAGGTTAAGTGCACCAAACTTGATTGCAGGAAATACGACTTCAGCAACAGAGTGATCAGTGTCTGGAATACTCTACCTGACTCTGTGGTTTCTTCCCCAAACCCCAAAAAATTTAACCTTAGACTTTCTACTATTGACCTCACCCCTTTCCTAAGAGGTCTGTAGGGGGCATGCATAAGCGCACCAACATGCCTACCGTCCCTGTCCTATTGTTTTTTTTTCTTATATGTATCCATGTATTCATAACTATGTTTTTACTTATACCTATTATCTTATAAGCAATTGACAAACCCAATAAAATAAAAAATAAAAAAAATAAAACAATATTAGCCTGAATTGTAAATAAATGCCAAAACTTCTTCTTAGCTGTAAACAAATGTTTTCCTGTTTTTCCATACCAGGTGTCCATTTGGTTATGATAACATGGAAGTATTCACACTACTATGAACTTTAAAATATCAATTAACCACTACACAAAGTCTACTGAAGTTATATGTTCAGAAGAAGTAAGGTGTTCTGTCTGCAAATTGGGTTACTCCAAAACATGCAAATCTGATTGGTCAACTAAAGTAAGCATTGGATTGGTTCACTAAGAACCAATCCAAATAAAGTAAAAAAAGGCGGTAAATTTGATCAGCTGCCATTGGTTACAAGCCGGCAGGCTAGCCTGTATAAAAGGCTGCCGCTAAGTCGGCCAACCGTTCCGTTTTACTGACTCCTTTGAATAAAGACTTTTATTTGTTGGAACCCGGTCTACCTCGTGTTTTCCCGAACAAAACACTGGCGACGAGGATGGGATCGTCCTGAACACGAAAACTGCACGCAGTGATAAGAAGCCCAGATGACAACAAAGATGCCTGGAAACAACGCACCGCCCACACCCTTCAACCCCAACGAAGAGGATTGGGATTCCTATGCAGACCGCTTCCAAATGTATCTGGAAAGCAATGAAATGGAAGGAATTTCAGAGCAACATAAGAGAGCTGTGTTCCTAACACACTGTGGGCCAATGGTTTTCAAGATGGCAAAGGCTCTAGTGAAGCCCCAAGATGTCAAACAACTAACGTGGCCAGAATTGCAACAAATTCTCAAAGCACACTACGCTCCGATGGTGTCAAACTTAATAAAGCGACACGAATTCTACAGGAGAGACCAGAGAGAGGGAGAGACCGTCGCCGATTTAGTTGCTGCACTTCGACAAATAGGTGGTAAGTGTGAATTCTCAAACCTCGACGAGGCAATGAGGGATCGAGTGGTGTTGGGTTTGAGAGACTCGACCACACAGAGTAAATTACTCAACAAACCCAACATCAGTGTAGCCAAAGCTATCAAGGAAGCCACAGCCGCCGAAGCCGCGAAAAAATCGGCTGTCACCATGAAGAAAATGAACACACATAGTGATGAAATGAACCCAACCAAAGACAAAAAACAATCTACCACCACCACGTATTACGAAGAGTATGGCGAAACACCTGACACTAGCGAAGAAGACGACGAGGTCCACTGCCTATACACTAACAGAAAAGAGCGCGAAAGAAGAAATTGGCGGGAATGCGCTGGCTGCGGAGGAAACCATCCCCGAGCCGAATGCAGATTTCTCGATGCCATCTGCAGGGTCTGCAAGAAACGAGGGCATATCGAAAAAGTCTGCAGAAACAAAAAATGCTACAGCCCGACGAGACGCAGAAATTCCCCAACACGAGCTGAGCCTAAACGAGCTGAGAGAAAGTGGCAACAAGAGAAGCGAGCCAATACACACCAAACTGTCATTATAAAGAGCGCTCAGACGGAAAGTGGGAAGAAAGTTAAAGTCATTGTAGAAATCGAAGGGAAGCCCTGCAAGATGGAAGTAGACTCGGGGTCCTTTCTCTCTATGGTATCGTGGGACACAATAAAACAGCTAGTCCCAGATATCAAAACCAAAGAACTAAAGAAGCAGCACCTAACTCTCAAGGACTACCAGGGAAACCAAATCCCTGTAGTCGGCATGGGACATTTCCGAGTCACCTACAAACAACACGTCAAAGTGCTACCACTGACCATAGTCAACAGAGATAGACCAAGTCTCCTGGGCATCGAATGGTTCGCACCACTGGGCATCGGGATGACCGAGATCGATCGAGTGACTGCAACTGGCTGGGAAGAAGACCTCATCCGGGAATTCCAGGACGTTTTTGACGGCTCACTGGGCAAGTATCGGGGAAATCCCATTTCTTTCAGTTTAAACCCCCAAATAGCCCCACGAAGAATAAAAGCCAGACGAGTTCCTTTTGCACTAAAGACAAAAATAGAGGAACAGCTAGACAAATTAATAGCCCAAGGGGTATTAGAACCTGTGGACCATGCCAAGTGGGAAACACCTATAGTCACACCTATCAAACCCGACGGGTCCGTTAGAATCTGTGGTGACTATAAGGCTACCCTGAACCACGCATTACAACCAAGCGCATACCCGGTGCCAGTAGTCCAGTATTTGCTTCACTCCCTGGGAAAAGGAAAGGTTTTTGCTAAACTCGACCTAGCACAAGCCTACCAACAACTCCCAGTGGACCCAGAAACTGCGGAAGCACAGACTATAGTTACCCATAAGGGCGCATTCAAATGTCACCGACTGCAATTTGGAGTAAGTGTAGCCCCAGGCGTTTTCCAGAGTCTAATGGAACGCCTCCTAAATGGCATACAAGGAGTCGTACCATACTTTGACGACGTCCTGATCTCAGCCAAAGATGAAACCCAATTAAAAAAAAGACTCAAAGAAGTACTAACTAAGTTTAAAGAATCTGGCCTCAAGGTGAAAAGAGAAAAGTGTTGCCTAGTTAAGAATAGCGTCGAATTCCTGGGCTATTTAATAGATGGAGAGGGTATACACCCTACAGACAAGAAAATTAAAGCTATCAATGAAGCACCAGAACCAAGAAACAAAGCCGAACTACAAGCATTTCTTGGACTGATAAATTTTTATAATGTATTCCTACCGAATAAAGCCACAATAGCAGAACCATTGCACCGTCTATTGGACAAGAAAGCAATTTGGACTTGGGGTTATAGAGAGAAGAATTCCTTCCAGAAAATTAAAAAAATGCTAACATCAACAAACGTTCTCATTCAATTTAGCAACACACTGCCATTGAGGGTGATCTGTGACGCTTCGCCATTTGGAGTCGGTGCCATCCTGAGCCACCAACTGCCTGATGGCAGAGAGGCACCCGTCGCATACTACTCAAGGACCTTGTCTAAAACCGAGAGGAATTACAGCCAACTCGACAGAGAAGCTCTAGTGATTGTCCCTGGAGTGAAAAGCTTCCACGAGTACCTCTACGGGCGGACTTTTCAAATTATAACAGACCACAAACCACCAATGGGAATTTTGGCAGGAAACAAGCCAACACCAAATATCCTTTCTCCAAGAATGACTAGATGGTCAGAGTTCCTAGCAGCCTATTCCTACACTCTGACACATCGACCAGGGAAACAAATTTCCCATGCGGATGCTTTGAGCAGAGCACCCTTACCAGAAACTGAGGAAGACCCGGCACCAGCGATGACAGCATTACAAATAGAGACTTGCCCCGATCTACCCATATCTGCTTATTATGTCGCCAGAGCCACCGCGAAAGACTCAGTGACTTTCCGCATCCTCAGCTGGGTAGGTAAAGGCTGGCCGGAAAACCAAAAAACTGAAAACTTTAAACCATTCCGGACCAGACAGACTGAACTTTCAATTCAAAAAGGGTGTTTATTGTGGGGTGATCGGGTAGTCATTCCTAACAAACTACAACCCAGGGTACTTGGGATGTTACATGAAGGGCACCTGGGAATTGTGAAAATGAAAAGCCTTGCAAGAAGTTATGTTTGGTGGCCGGGTATTGATAAGGACATAGAATATTGGGTAAGCTCATGCAACAAGTGCCAGGGAATTAGACTGTCCCCGCCTAAAGCACCCATTAGAGACTGGGAAACCCCGCGAGGCCCTTGGTCAAGAATCCACATCGATTTCGCAGGTCCTACCAAGGGGCATACATTCCTGATTGTCGTTGATGCCTATTCTAATTGGCTAGAAGTAAAAATCATGCCATCAACGACAACAGAAACTGTAATCAAACAACTAGACAACCTTTTTGCCACCCATGGTCTACCGGACGTCCTCGTATCAGATAATGGGCCACAGCTAACCAGCCTACAATTCGAGCAATACCTAGCCTCCCTAGGTATCAGACATGCCCTAACCGCGCTGGCTCACCCGGCCGCAAACGGCAGGGCTGAGAGAATGGTCCGGTTTACCAAAGAGGGATTAGAAAGAATGGACACCGGTGATGTCCAACAGAAAATAAACCGATTGCTCACTCTCCAACACATAACGCCCAGTACCACGACCAACAAGTCCCCAGCAGAATTGCTCATGGGGAGGAAATTAAGATCACACCTTGATAGGTTGCACCCAAATTTTACGCCAGAAAACCCCCCCGACTCCTCCACACGATTTAGGAAATTTGAAGTAGGCGAGTTGGTTTACGCTAAAAACTTCACCGGGGACCCTTTTTGGCTACCAGGACAAATAACGCAAATAACAGGCCCCAAATCCTACCGGTTAACAATTGACGATGGCAGGGAATGGAAGCGGCACATAGACCAGCTCCGTTCCCGAAACATAGAACGAAATACAGACATACACCCATACATGGAAAAAACCGGTGATGGGCAAACCAAAGGGGGGGTGGGTGAAATGCGAGAAACAAATAAAGAACCGATACAAACAAAACCCAAAGAGATTAACAAACAAAAAGAGCAAATAAAAGACTCACTGTTTGAAGAGACTTGCGTGAAGAGCCCATCGGAAGGGGACAGCCAGGCCAGCTCGACCTGCCTGGAGGAAACGGGAGGGAGCGGCAAAACCGCCGGCCTAAGAAACTCAGGTGGCAGAATGGCTGACTCACCCTTCCAGATGGTTCCAGAGAGAAGGATGGACGACACAGCAGCCCCATCCGAACCGGTCGAAGTCTCCGCCGAAAGTGAACTACGCAGGTCCAGTCGAGTCAGGAAAAGCCCCACCTACCTGCACGACTACATCACCACGTAGGACTGAACTAAGTAGGGAGGGGTGTTCTGTCTGCAAATTGGGTTACTCCAAAACATGCAAATCTGATTGGTCAACTAAAGTAAGCATTGGATTGGTTCACTAAGAACCAATCCAAATAAAGTAAAAAAAGGCGGTAAATTTGATCAGCTGCCATTGGTTACAAGCCGGCAGGCTAGCCTGTATAAAAGGCTGCCGCTAAGTCGGCCAACCGTTCCGTTTTACTGACTCTTTGAATAAAGACTTTTATTTGTTGGAACCCGGTCTACCTCGTGTTTTCCCGAACAAAACATAAGGAAAAACAAAACTATGGCAAATATGTCTCAGGACATGGGAAGAAATATGTTTAAATCATTCCCTTGTTAAAATGAATCATAAAAATGCACATTAAGGTAATTGTTTCATGTGGAAAAACAAATGTGAGAATCCAGGTCCAGATGAAGGCAATAAACTGACAAATAATACTGCCTTTTCACAATAGTAGTTTTGCAAATGTTTAGCAAAAGGGGAAGAAAACACAGTGTTGAGACCTGAAAAAAATAAACAAAAGAAAAGTAATTGAAAGAAAATTCATTATAGGAAACCAATTACATTTCTCCAAATAATTCAACTTTTTTTCTTCCTTCAGGCAGATTAGAAGAACAGAAGAAAATAATAGAAGAAAATAACATCTAATTTCCACAGAAGAAACAATTTAAAGGTCATCAAACTGATTCTACATTAATGTGTCAAGATGAAATATATGGTAAGGATAATTTGACAATCTAAAATGACCACAATTGAGCCCAAACTTTCTGGTGCTAAATGAGAGTGTTGTTTTTCCCCATTTTACAACCTTTATTGCCACATTTGTTCAGTGAATTATGGCAGTTGTTAAAATTAGGAACATGGGTGTTAAGTGAATCTGGTATCCCCACTGACTTTGCTTGTCCGAAGGTCATAAAAGGTGATCATATGACCCAGGACAGGGGTAGGGAAACTTGGCTCTCTTATCACTTATCAATTTTGACTTAAATGGGACTGTTTAACATACAAATATATGATATCAAACAGTCCCATTCAAGTCAAAAAATGATTTCCCCCACAACTGAACAACCAGTAGGCCAGGGATGGGGAACTTTTTATAGCTCATTCATGAATTCTGGGAGTTGAAGTCCATAAGTGATAAAAGAGCCAAGTTTCCCTACCCCTGACCCAGGACACTGCAACTCTCATAAATGAAACCAGTTGCCAAGCATCCAAATTTTGTTTCATGAGACTATGGGGATACTTCATGACCTTATGAAAAATGGGTATAAGTCATTTTTCAATGCCATTGTAACTTTGAACAGTTATTAAATGAACTATTGTAAGTCAAGGACTACCTGTATTAGAAAATACAGAAAATACTACCTGTATTAGGAAATCTATTAGAACTACCTGTATTAGGTTGGATATATGAAAGAACATGCCAATATTTGTACTTGCTGTCTATTTCATTTTTTGCCATTACGTTATTAAAACATAAAACACAAATTCACATTTCCCCCTACAAAATTGTATGTTGGTAGTTTATTTATTCCAAGTTAGGGCTGCACATTTTCTTGATGTCTAATTTTCAAATATATTCTTCAGAAAAGTGTGGAATTCTTGGAATGGCCAAGATATGTCATATTAATGACATATATGTGAATTGAGTTCACTTAATTTATCTTGGAACCTATGTGCAAAATTCAAAAATACTGAGTTTAGGTGAAGTTTGTATTTCAGGTTCTCCACTGCCTTTGTTTTTAGCTGACATGCTGACTGCAACTGCACAATAATTGGTAGAGTTATGGATCTTTCAAGGTTTATAATGATTCATTTACAAATTGTTACAAACTGGAATGAGTGGATGTTAATAGCTTCTCTCTTGGACTAAAATGACCATTTCAAAAAATGTCATGTTACCTTTAAAGCACTTGAACAATATGTGCTGATAGGTGATTTAAAATATTGCAATTTAACACAAATGTCAAGCTGATTAATTCAGGACAAGCTATATTAGGTACTGAAATAGACGGAGTAGCCAGAGAAATTAGAGTCATGTAAGATATAATTTATGTCTGTTGAAGTGTTTAGTCAGTTAAAACCTTTGTCTCACATAATACCCATAAAGAAAATGAAACCACATTTTTAAAACCTATGTTCCTGAATTATCAAACAAATTATCAAATAAAAAAAAAATCCCTGCAAATTTTTTTAAAAAACAGAACACCTCGATGATATTTAACAGTTTGATTGACATTCATATTTTTAATGATTATCCCTGAAGATAAAGATAGATAGTAGATTAAAAACAACAATTCTGGCTGCATAAGACCAAGATTTACCTGGACTGGGATAAATGGTACAACTGGGTAGAATGCAAGAAAAAGAATGTACAGAATAAATGAACCCAGGAAACATATTATATATAGTTGTATATACTGAATATATAAAATAATGGTTTCCTCTAATTCATAAACATTATGAAGGTTCTAATGATTAGATAATACAGTTATAATCCAATAGCAATAGTAGAGTAACATGTGTTATTTATTTATCAATATGTTACCTATAAGAGACACGGAATATTTACCAATTATTATTTATTGTTTATTATAAACTATCAAACCTATTATTAAATGTAATAGAAAGAAATATGTTTACTGACCTATTAGTATGTTTACTATTTTTTATTTCTGTATACTCATAGGTTTATATCTTTTTAATCCATTGCAAATAAAGTACACTTTAAAACTCAAAAAAAAAAAAAAAAGGTCAAGATTTAAGAACAAATGCATACAAAACCAGAATTGAAAAGACAGCAACAGACAGGAAGTGCTGTCTCTGCCAAGAAGCTGAAGAAACAGTAGATCACCTGGTAAGCTGCTGCAAGAAGATTGTACAAACTGACTACAAGCAATGGCATGACAAAGTAGCAACAACAGGACATTGGAAGATCTGCAAGAAATATCATTTGCCTATACACAAGAACTGCTGGGGCCATAAAATTAGAGAAAATCAAAAAATATGAAGAATCTAAATTGCTCTGGGGATTTAGAATTTGAACATCACTTGAACATCATTGGCATTGACAAAATCACCCTCAGTCAACTGCAGTTTTACTTGGAATAGCTTACATCCTATGACAATCTGATATCCGTAACACCATCAAACATCCAGATCTGCCTTTCTCAGGTCCTTGGAAAGAACTCAATAGGTAGACAAAAATGTTCAGAATATCTGGCTGACTGTGCAATGAGGAATAATAATAATAATAATAATAATAATAATAATAATAATAATAATAATAATAATAATAATAATAATAATAATAATAAT
>BLBF01000022.1:35799116-35834054 GCA_015471245.1 Laticauda colubrina | reverse complement strand
ATAATAATAATAATAATAATAATAATAATAATAATAATAATAATAATGGTGGTGGTGGTGGTGGTGGTGGTGGTGGTGGTGGTGGTGGTGGTAATACTGAGAAGGTGAAGATATAGTGGGACTTTTGAATACAGATGGATCGCCATTTGGAACACAACATGCCAGATATCACAGTTGCCGAAAACCAAAATGTACGATTTATTGATATCATGATACAAGGAGACCCCAGAGTCTAAGAAAAAGAACTTGAAAAAATCATGAATTATCGCAACCTGGCCATCAAAAATACATGATTGTGGATGAAACATGGAACAGTGATACCCATTATCATTGGGGCTCTTGGTATCATGTCCAAGAATTTTACAAAATACAACAAGAAATTGCAGCTTCCTGTAATAACACCAGTGGAACTGCAAAAAAAATGTGCTACTTGGAACATTGTACACCTTAAGAAGGTACTTGGTTGATACCAAGGACGCTGGCAGCAACCCGTATCAACCATTAACACCAGTCAATGATATTCGTTTTTAAATGTTCAGTTGATTGAGTTTCATGTTTAATGAATAAAGAATAATAATAATAATAAACATGATGACAATAGTGATAGATAATAGAATATCTATCTACTCTCTAAAACTTAAATACACTTCCATCCTTATTCACAACTTCTGAACAGAAGAAACTCACTTGCCACATAATAGCATCTTTCACTATTATTGGGCAAGGCAATGATACTGGCAGAAAGTTTCTGATAAAACAAGTATTTTCGTACCCATTGGATGGAAAGGAAAGAGATTATTTACTTTCTCCAAAATTCTTTCACTTTGTTATCACTTTCTGAGCAAGGTTTGGCCGATAGATTGGAAGTGAACATTTAATTTGTTCTTACTGCCTGCTCCATCTATTACACTTCTTTCATAAACCTATACTTTTAAAGGGAATTGAATTTCTGCATAGATTCTAGCATATTTGAACTTCAATAGTTATTTCTTTGTTGCATATTTCCTATAATGAACTATTTAATACAATTTTTGCTATAAAATATATTATATTTAAACTTCTATGCCACAGTCAAGACCTTAAAAGCTTTCCCCAAGTTAAAATAAAAGCAATGTTATCAATAAAATGCCTCAGAGAAGATATTAAAAATATTTTCCCTGAAAATATTTAGGGAATATTCACTTTCAACATGAAATGAGATATAATGAAACCAAGAATTTAAGCTGCAGCCTTTCACTGAAGTTTCTTTCTAAAAATTGGGCTGTTTTCTACAAGTTCTGGGGAGCCTTTGCTATTTTCGTCAATTCTGTCAACCATGTCAAACTGGGTTTTATTAAAGAGACTATTTGGAATGACAAGACTACTGTATACAAGCGATGAAAGACTACAAGTTGCACCTACTATTTGAAGTGAAGTGAATGTTTGCTTAATCCCTACTAATCTTTTCCCCCACCTCCCAAAAAAGGATCTATTAGTGGCAGAAATATCTCAACCTAACTTGTGAGAATTATTTCTACAGAAGAGAATAAATTCAGAGAATGTAAACATGCAGACACCTCCAATAGACAGGATGAGGATAAATGATTTTTATTCATAAGGAACATTTGCATCCTGCTTACTCAAAAACTACCAACTGTTTGATATGGATGATGTTTATCCCATACAATAAGGAATATTTTCTAGCTGAGCAGCCCTTGGTTTTGTAAGTAGTCAGAGAGATGGTTTGTCCAACTTATATTTTTCTGGTTTGAAATCTGAGTAATCGAAAAATCTGAAACAGAGGTTATACATTTGGGTACAGTTCACATTCAACAATTAGATAATAGCCACAGTACCTCTCCCCTCTAATATACATTCCCCATATTAGCATTTGGAGGGGGCCATAGAAGGAGCGTTCACGTCGCGGCCCCTGTCAGGTATCTGCTTACCTGCGAATCCTTCTACCATGCTACACCAACCTACACCAACAGTGTTCTACAGTGGCTGGGAAAAGTGTAGCGACACGAGAGAAGAAGCATTTGGAGAGGTAGACAAAAATTACTAACTCCATAGACTGGCTAATTCTTCTCTCCTCTTGCTATTAAAATGTGTCTTACAGACAGTGGCTTAGAGTAGTGGCTTAGAGTAGAAAAGAAAATGTATTAGGAAGGAACCACTAAAACCCTGAAACTTATCTTCTGAACTGAAGAAATGGTGATGATGACAATGAAGATGATTATAGCTTGTTCTTGAAAACTGCTGATACTGAAATGTCTCTTTAATTATCCTCTTCTGAATTTAAATTAACACTATCACTTAATTCCATAAAATAGCTCTAAACAGCCTAAATGGCTTAACTGCAATAATGCTGAAATTTTTGGACAGAGCTATTAAATATTAAACTAGATAAATATTTTCTTAAAGTATTTTGAATGCATGGGAGATGGGGACTCAAACAAGTCTCAGTTAAGGGAATAGCAAATAGATTGGAAGCTAAGAATACTGCTACTGGGAATTAAAAATATTTTCAGAATGGCCCAGTGACATCAACAATTGTAATGGACATTTTATGGAAATGCTATTTTCACGTACTGTGCCAGATATTAATAGAAAGGTTCACTAAGTATTTCATGCACACTTTCAGACAAATAACAAAGCTAGCTTTTAATCTGCAATTCTTAACAGTTCATTTGAGAAAGGACAAATTCTGTTTCACTTTACCCATTTGGAAATTATTCCTGTAGACTGTTATTTGCCATAATTTAATTTCTTTAGAAAATTAGACCAATAAAAGGTTGGTTTGTTGCTTGTCCAAGATAACTATGATTGCCACAGTTAGTACCTACATATATTATCCCAAAAAGGACTCTAAAAATATGTCCCATTGAAATCGTTTGTTTAAAAAAAATTAGGAGGTTCTATTTATACTATGTATATTTTTATGACCATTCAAAAGGAAGTGTCTATGAAATCTAAATATGTTTCATTGTAGTCATTGACTAATGTTGAAGTAATAAAATAAGATAAAATAAAATACCAAAATAGCACATCTGTATATTCATGGAGATAGTCAAGAGTAATAAAAACTGCCAACTGCCAATGAATTGATTTCTGCCATATTTTAGAGTTAGACCAACATAAGAAATTGTTCCCCTGTAGTTTAGTCGACTGTTAATAGAAATCATATCTTGTGAACTACTAATACAGATTTGGCAGTAATTAGCATTGTTTTAAAGTTTTTGCCCAGCAAGAGTTGATGTACATAAAATTAATTTGGCTGCTAGAAATGTAAGAACATCACAATGATAAAGGCCAATTGTTACAAAAGTCAAGATGGCAGTATGTTCAAAAGCCTACTCCTTTGTTCATGCATGTAATGTTGATTGATATAGGTACAAAACAGGTCTATGCACTGCTACAACTGCTTTCCTGATTTTTTGACACTCATGGCAGATGCATGATGAATAGCTGTAGGAATCATAGTAAAGTTTGATGTGAACAAATAATTCAGTGGGATTTAAACTACAAAGACAGTTCTTTCTGAAAAGGAGATATTTCTGAATTTACCCTCAAGAACTGATGATACTAAAAATTATGTGTGTTACATGAGGTGCTTTGGTAGTTTAAAACCATTCATTTCCCAGCTCAGATCATATACTGTCAAAGTTTTATTAATTTTGGTTTGGAATTACATGTTCAGGATCATTTGTTTTAGCTTTGCCAAGGCTGTTAACCATGTGGTAATATTGCAATTTAACTGGGTTCCACTTCTAGAAAGTTTAATAGAAGTCAGCCATAATTAAAATAATTATGTGTTGTGTTAAAACATTTAGCTTTAACCATCTGAAACTTGGTAGTTATCCATATCCAGATCTTTGTTTTATTTTACCTAATTTCTTTATGGAATGGTGCATTAAGCATATCCTGAAATAGATTCCTTTAAAAATCGGTTGAATCATGTAAAATAAATAAAATCAATGAATGTGCCTTATAATGGAGTTGGATCTGTGTTTTAGGTCAAAATTTAGGATATACATGGTTCACAAACTGTCTATTCAATATTTTCCACTAGTCAGAAATAAAGCTGATGTCCACAACACTAGGAAAAAAAAAATGAGCAAGGCAGTTGCTAATTCTCAGCACTAATAATTTTAATGCTGTTGGAAGATACTTTATACTGGAACAGTAGAGTAGAGTAAAAGAGGAGGATAACTGAATGGGCTTTTAAAGGTATTATGGATTTTTTCAGGCCCATGGATTGAATCATAATTTTTGTTTTCATCCTCCCTCTTTCTTCATGGTAGATAGGAAGTTGCAGTTGATAAAATGATAGCCCTAGGATCCACAAATATCTAGAAATTGTACAATTAATCTAAAAGAGATACTTTCACTATCTAACATACCATAAGCAGATTTTCCCTACTACTCTGTGATTGTAGGAAAAATACACAACCTAAAATTGAATGTGAGACAAAAGCTTCTATTTGTCTCATTTATGTTTTATGTTGCCAATAGAATAAAAAAAATTATTTTTATATTCTTCATGTGTAGTTCAAGGAAGGGGCAATATATCAGTAAAAGAAAACTATGATTCAATTACTGAGATCTCTCTTTTTAAGAAAAGCTCAATTCTACTTGAGACAATAATCGCTAGTGGCACTATGACTAGTGAACAATACAATGAAATTTGGTTCATTTATTGGATTTGATATCAGACAGTTTAAATCATGAATATGTGTCTTGTAAAGCATTTCTATGCCTGTTTTCAAGTTGCCTGACAATATGACAGTTAAGCAATAAAAATATAGTATATTATAAACAATAAATAACCACGACATATATATAATGACATGATCATGGAAAAATTGCAACTACATTAAAGAGAAGCATCTTCTGAAAGTATTTTTCTTATTTTTCTACAACTCTTCCTAAAGGTGATCACTTTTGATGAAAATAATTAAGATGCACACATACTTAGAACATAATTTTTGTTTTTATAAAGTGTTTTTTCCATTAAGCAATATTAACTTGATTCATTTCTGACAAGTAAAATTTATAAACTGTTTATAATTCTTTACTTGCTTTTTCTAGCAGAATATCGTTTCCCAGATAACTGTTGCTTCTCTTTTGTTCTTTCCTCTCTCCAGATAAGATAGCAACTACTTATATTCACTGATCAGAATCAGATCCCACCATAAATACAGCCCTCTCTTGAAAACATATATTCACATAATATGTTTCAAAGTGTTAATCATTTAAAAATCCCACCATATGAGAAATATTTTTATAAGTGGAAAACCCATTAACCCCTCTTTCCTCATCCTGAAGCCAATGACTGGATGAAAATTTGGGGAGATGAACCTAACACACTTGCAGAATATCAGAAAGAAGAAAACTGAATTCAGCTTTTAACCATAGGAAAGATTTCTAAAGAGGGTGTATTTTCCAAGAAATGCATATGGAGGTGGCAAAATTCTCATGAAAGCTGTGCAGGATATATAATAAGCACCTATATGTTTGAATCAGTCTTCAATTGACATGTATTTCACATATTTACCATCAATTAAATTTTAGAATTATTTTAAGGGGCTGCTTCCTAAATGCTTTTTTCTGCTGTCCCTTTCACTTACTAAGAGTCTCTACATGTAATTATGGATAATAAAATGAGTCAGTAGTTGCTGGATGCTGGTAGGATTATTTTTAAACCAGACCTACTGATTTATGGAAATGCAGTAAGTGGGTGCACAAGGGAGGAGATATTTCTCCCACTTGAACTTTTGTAATGTAAATTCAGTTGAAATTATCTTAAACTCAGTGGCTCTCATGGATGAGGAGGTAATTGTCTTTTCATAGCTCTTGAGAGATTGCCTTCGGGACAACCTCACAGGGCATGGAAATTTGCAAAACCAACACAAGGCTGTGCAATTATTGGCTTCAGAAAGTGTAGAGTTGTAATTGCAGGAATGCTCCAATCTTGGATGGCAAACCTCAGATAAAGAATGTTTCCAAGCAAATACAACTCAGGCAAACAAAGTCACTAATCTATGGATAAGGAGGATTAGAGAGGGGAAGTAAACAGATGTTAGACTTTAACTAGAGATAATTCTATGGATTACTGTACTTAACAATAACGAAAATTAAGCAGTAACCAAAGTTAACCAGTGATGAAGGATAACTAAAAATGTATATAAATGCAAGACTATACTCCAATAAAGATCATCATGGTTCAGTTGTTCATGATCAAACAACTCAACTACCTCATCATTACAACAAGAAAGAGGATGGCTGAATCAGATATTCCATGTACCAGCTGGACCGGGACTAGAATAAGCATATTAGGATGTTCTTGCCCACATAAACTGAGGAAGGAGGATAGAATTAGGGAAGAATCAAGTTGTCTGAGATTACAAAACACCAAGAAGTTCATATTAAGTTGCTACTAAAGGAGTTATCAAAATCAATTTATGAGTCAACTAATAACAGAATTAAGAACTCAAAAGAATCAGATATAAGTGAAATTCATATGAAAAGTTGTATTATCCAGGAAAATAAAAAATATTAAGTTTTTCTGGATACAAAAATTGAAATAGTTTGCTTAAAACATTGCTAATCAGGTGCTTAATTTGATATGCAAGTTCTCATAGTAACATTTCTCCTTAGTCGTGTTCACTATCACTTTTCTTAAAAATATATTTTGAAATTATTATTGAATGATGGCTACCAAATCTGGATTGCAAAAATCCATCTGGTTTTGAAGAATTCATCCTTGTGCTATGTAGTCATCATCTGTAAACTGAAAATCACTGGAAACTGCTCAAACCTGGCTTCATCTTGCTTGAATTTGTTCATTTGACATAATATTTCTCCAGAGTCATACCTCTTGTTATCTCATTTTTCTAAGTAGATGCAGCCAGAAATCATCATCCAACCAGCTGTATACAAAACATGTGATGTATCAGTTAGGAAAAAGAGAAATAAGTGAGTTATTTAAAGGAATTGTCCTTATTTGAAGGATGAAGTGAAAAGCTTGGTAATATACTTGAAGATTTTATCCATTTATTGTTATGATGATGCAAAAATGTATACTGATGTGACATAAGCTTCATCTTTTTCTATGTGCATCACAACATTACATACAGATACATGAAGGGATTTATCTTGAGTCATCACACTATATAGCACATTTCATCATGTTCCACCTTACCATTCCAGTATATGTTTATTGAAGATTTGGCTTTTTCCTTTTAATTACTAAGTCCAATTTTGATCTGCAGGGTCATTTTTTTCAGTAATGATTTTAAATAACAGATACTCAAGTACGTGGAGAACATGAACATTCAGGAAGCAAACTTGAATAGGCAGATGAACTAGACACCAGATGTAAGTTTTCCTTATGTTGACTGCATATTATGAAGTAGAAGTAATAATAGAAGTATGCTTAGTTAAAGATAATACTATCAGAATTATGAAGGATGTAAAATAAGATGTCCTTGCATTTGCTTTCTGTCATTCAATTTGGCTTCCTAGGTTGGATTCAATAATGAAAAACTTTATCAGTACATCACATTTTGAAAGTGATTTTGCAGTGATGGCAGACACATTCTTTTTCAGAGTATGATTTTGTCTTGTATTTAACAGTGATCATTGGTAAAGCATTGCCATTTATGTAATTATAGTTAACAAATTGTCTTTGTCAGCGACATCTGCAGATATGTAAAGTAATATTTGCCAAGTGTGTAGGTCGCTTATTTTCAGGCTATATATTTTGCAGCTCTCTAAACTGTCACAAAATAACTTATAAATATTTCATCATTTTCAATAATAAAAAATGTAGAATTTTGTTTCAGCTAGATGGCATGATGGCTGAACTGTCTGTGATGATTATTTATTAAACAATTACCAAGCTCAGCCAGGATTGTTTTAAATGGGGTGTTGGGTTTATATCAGCAACTGTTTCGGTTACTGGATATGATCTAAGAAGATGCTTTTAAGCATCTGCACAAAATATAACATTCTCTGTAATTATGAAACATAACAACATTGAACATTTAGAAGCCTAACTCTTTCTATTCACATGCCACTATTTTTAAAGGCACTCTAAACATTAAATGGTAAAGATATTAAAATCATTGAATTAAGTTATCTTTAGTCCTTCAGGATCTAAAACAGCTATGTAGACTTTCTTCCAATCTTTAAGTTCAAAAAGAGAGATATGGTTATGATAATTAATTAGTGTTGTTGTTAGTTGGGAAGTCATGTTCAATCCATTTTGACCCCATGGACAATGTTCCTCCAGGCCTTCCTGTCCTCTACCATCTCCCGGAGTCCATTTAAGCTCACACCTACTGTTTCAGTGACTCCATCCAGCCACCTCATTCTCTTTTGTCCCATTCTTCTTTTGCCCTCAATCATTCCTAGTATTAGGCTCTTCTCCAGTGAGTCCTTCCTTCTCATTAGGTGGCCAAAGTATTTGAGTTTCATCTTCAGGATCTGACCTTCTGAAGAGCAGGGTTGATCTCCTGTAGGACTGATCAGTTTGATTGTCTTGTAATCCAAGGGACTTGCAGGGGTCTATTCCAGCATCATAGTTCAAAGGCCTCAATTCTTTAGCGCTCAGCCTTCCTTACGGTCCAACTTTCACAGCCATACATTGCAATTGGGAAAACCATAGCCTTGACTAGATGCACTTTTGTTGGCAAGGTGATGTCTGCTTTTTAGTATCCTGTCTAGATTTGCCATAACTTTCCTCCCCAAGAGCAAAAGTGTTTTAATTTCTTGTCTGTAGTCCCCATCTGCGGTGATCTTGGAGTGCAGGAAAGTTAAATCTGTCACTACCTCCATTTCTTCCCAATCTATTTGCCAGGAATTGAGAGGGCCAGATGCCATGATCTTAGTTTTCTTAATGTTGACTTTCAAACCAACTTTTGCACTCTCTTCCTTCATCAAGAGGCTTTTTAGTTCTCTTCACTTTCTGCCATTAGAGTGGTATCATCTGCATATCTGAGGTTGTTGATATTTCTCCCTGCAATCTTCAGCCCATGTCACACTGCACCAACAGATGGAAAGAGGATGTAAAATGGAGAAAAACACTTGCCATCTGTTGGTTAACGCGATGCTTCCATTTTGTACACACTGCGTCCGTTTTTCTTCCTCTCTATCTGTCCAGCATCCGTCAACTGACATTTCATCCGCTCAAAAAGTTTTGAGCTGCTCAAAACTTTTTGAGCAGAAAATGTATCCAACGCATCTGTTCTGCATCCGCTAGGCATACGGGGAACATCCGTTCTGCATCCGTCGTCATCTGTTACGCGTCTGCTACATCCGCTAGGTATCTGCTACGCATCCGCGCAACTCAAATCTGCTCCAGCAGAAAGCGGACACAGGGAGGAAGCGGAACGGAAGCGGAATGGACACAAAGCGTTAGTAGCATGGACGGAGAAAGGATGAAAGCAGATGCAGCTTGCAAAGAAAGCATTTAAAAGAGAAAAAACATTCGCAGAGGGGACCTATCTCGGATATTAAGGATATCTAGAGGATGCCTAGAGGATGCAAAAGGACACATAGGAGAAAACCTATATTGCCTATAAAAAGGGGGAGCAAGTCACCTGGATCTCACTTTCAGACCAGCAGCCCTGCTGTGCAGACCTCTGCAGCCTTCATCTGCCTCTTGCTCTTCCACAGCATCCAGTCATGTCCACCATGGATCGTAACACAGTCCTTTTGGTAGCCACCATCATTCTGCAACAGTGCGAAACCATCTACAGGCTCTTTCACCTGTTCTATGCAAAGAAAAGGAGGCATCCAAGAAGTGTCTGGGTCCGAAGATGGATCGGGAGTAGAGCAGAGTACGGACTGTACAACAAGCTGATGGTGGAGCTCAGGAACGAAGATCCTCGTGCATTCCAGAACTTCATGAGGATGCCTCCAGCCATGTTTGACAAAGTTGTGGAGCGGCTGACACCCATGTTGACCAAGCAGAGCACCAACTTCTGGCCCAGCCTGGACCCTGGGCTCAAGGTGGCACTGACTCTGTGCCACCTGGCCTCTGGGACCACGTACAGGAGCATGCAGTATGGCTGGAGGGTGCCACCCAACACCATCAGCATTGTGGTCAGAGAAGTGATGCAGGCCATCATCGGAGAATACCTGGAGGAGCTCCTCCAGTGCCCCTCCACTGAAGAAAGCTGGAAGAAAGTTGCAGAGCAGTGGTATCGGAAGTGGAACTTCCCACACACCGTTGGAGCCATAGATGGGAAGCACGTGGCTTGCAAAACGCCCGCCAAGTCGGGGTCCACTTATTTCAACTACAAGGGCTTCTTCAGCATCGTCCTCTTCGCCATGGTCGATGCTGACTACAAGTTCATGTACATCGATGCTTCAGGCAATGGGTCAGCTTCAGATGCCCAAGTATACAACGCCAGTCACCTCAAGGAGGGGCTGGAACGCAACCTCATCATGGGCTTCCCAGATCCAGAACCCCTGCCCAACGACACACAAGATGTGCCCTACTTCATCCTGGGGGATGACGCCTTCTCTCTCAGAACCTACCTCATGAAGCCCTACACTTCCAGATGCCTCACCCGTGAAGAGAGGATCTTCAACTACAGGCTGTCCAGGACAAGGCGGGTGGTGGAGAACGCCTTTGGCATCCTGGCCAACAGGTTCCAAGTACTTCTCACCACCATGCAGCATCACCCACAGACCGTGAGGAGGATCGTAGAAGCTTGCTGCATCCTGCACAATCTCATGCGCACCCACTACCCAGTCTTGCAGAACAGGCTCGTGGACCTCCAACAAGGCAATGGGGACATGGAGCCTGGGGAATGGAGGCAAGGCCGAAACCTGAGAGACACTTAGGATGTGCAAGGCCCCAACAGAGCCTCATGTGAAGGGAAGAAGCAGCGCAACCTCCTGAAACACTGGTGCCACTCCCCAGCTGGAGCGGTGGAGTGGCAAGAAAGGATGATAGATGATTAATGGATGCTTCCTTCAGCCTGTCTCATCACACTGATGAGATTGGGCCATGTATGTTGGATGGGCCTACAATGAACAGGGCATTTAATAAAGAATTGTGTTTATGTTGACATGTGTGGATGAATGCTTACATTGTTATTGATAATGAAGGGCCATAGGTGTGGCACCTGGCGAGGGTGGACCATACAGTCCCACTATGCTTGCAGTGGAGGTTTATCTATCCCACAGCTATTACCCATCCCAAAGGTATCCCTGCCCATCCCACAGCTATTACCCATCCCAAAGGTATCCCTGCCCATCCCACAGCTATTACCCATTCCAAAGGTATCCCTGCCCATCCCACAGCTATTACCCATCCCAAAGGTATCCCTGCCCATCCCATTGCTATTCTTACCCATCCCACAAGCATGAAAAGGCTTAAACCATTTCGAAAAGTTTCCACCAAGACTTTATTGACAAAAATAAATGAAGCAAGTGTGTAAAGCACAGATAATCTTTGTTAATAACAAGCTGTAAAAGAAAAATGACCCAAGTCAAGTGTCCAAATAAAGTCTACAAGTTGCCACCCAGTCTCTGGAACTCTTCTCTGTCACTCAGAGGTGTGCCTCATCTCAGGGGTGAAGGGTCCAGGTGCTGTGGAGGTGGCTGCTGCTCGAGTGCTGGTCTGTGGCATTATTGGGGTGCCTTGCCCCGAGAGGACAACAGGTGACAGTGTGTTGAGGAAGCTCTCAGAAAGCTGGCTCAGCCCCATGATGTTGAGAGCTCTTTCCTCCATACCTTGGGGTGTCAGGCCCAGTACCGACGACAGATTTACTGAGGCTGGGCTTGGCTGTGGGGTGGAGGAAGGAGCAGTGTAGTGGGGCTGTCTGGTCTGCAGCTGGGTGAGGACTGGCGTGGGTGGCATCTGTGGCGTGGGTGTCATCAGTGGCATCAGTGGAACTGGTGGCAACGGTGGCATCCGATGAGCCTGTGCCTGGACTGGGGAGGGCTGCTGCCTGTGCTGCTGGACCTCCTGGTAGCCATAGCCCTGGTAGGTGAGGGCCTGTGGAAAGCCTTGGAATGGGAGGGACATCACCTGGGGTGTTTGAGCAGACCTGGACTGGGTGGGAGCAGGTTCATCTGGATCTGGAGGGTTGTGAAGCAGCTCGGTGATCCTGTCCTTCACCACCTGGTACTGGGATTGCGCCATGTCCACGAGGGTTTGGTTCACATAGGTGAGGAAGGGCTTGCGATTGGAGGATGGGACATTGGTGTGTACCAGCTGAGAGAGGATATCTATGCTGCTCTTGATGGTGTCTCTTATCTCCAGCAGGACAGTGTGGCTCTGTCCCTCCTGTCTGGCTCTCTGCCTTTCTGTGGAGGTGGAGCTGGGGTGGATGTGAGTTGGACTGTGGTGGAAGTGCCGTCTACTTTGTCCCACTGTGTCAGGGTGTCCTCCACGCACTCCGCCATAGTTAGAACAGCTGTGGGGGGGGGGTTCTCCACCGTGGAACGTTCCACAGAAACCTGCCTGGAGACAGGAGCTGACTCTCGGCCGGAATAGGACTGGCTCTCAGCAGGCTGCCGGAGAGAGAGGGTTGTGAGAGGGGCTGCTCATCAGTGGTGGATCTCACTCTCCAGGAAGCTGCACTTGGCCATGTCGTAGGTCTCTCTGTCTGTCAGCTTGCGGCCTGGCCAGATTTCTTGAGGTGCAGCTTTCCGTACCAGGTGTGCATATGTTTCCACCAGCTGAGGAGCACCTCTGAAGTGTAGCCCAGGCTCTCCGCCTTCTCTCTCCAAGCAGCCTGCTTCCTTTTAGTGTCCCTGTAGAGCCTGTGTCCCTTCCGCCATAGATACTCATTCTCTCTCAGCCACTCCAGCACCTCATCCTCATGTTCCTCCTCGATGGAGTATTGCCTCCTCTCCCGTTCTTGCATATGCCTCTTTCTCCCTTTGGCAGGACCACATGGGCCCTCATCAGAGGGGCTTCCAGGTTGTAGAGGCTGCTCCTCCACACTACCAGCAGCAGCAGCACCAGCAGGATCATTAGCAGCAGCAGCAGCAGCAGCAGCAGGACCAGGATCAGCAGCAGCGCCAGCAGCACCAGCAGGACCAGGATCAGCAGCAGCAGAGTAAGCACCAGCAGTTCCAGCAGGACCAGGAGCACCAGCAGGACCAGGAGCACGAGCTGGACCAGCAGGACGAGCAAGACCAGGAGCATGAGCAGGACCAGCAGGACGAGCAGGACCAGCAGGATGAGGAGCAGCTTCAGCAGAGTAAGCACCAGCAGAAGCACCACCACCAGAAGCAGCTTCAGCAGAGTAAGCACCAGCAGAAGCACCACTGCCATAAGCAGCAGCATCAGCTCCTCCAGAAGCAGAAGCAACAGAAGCCCCAGCCCCAGAAGAGCGAGCCAGTTGCTACAGAAGCCCCAGCAGAAGCAGAGTGAGGGCCAAGCGGTGGGAGGGTGGCCCTAGCCCTCTTGCCAGGGCTGGCAGCAGATGGCTGAGGCTTTCTCTTCTTCCCCATGGTTGTGGGGTTGCTGGCTGGCAGCAAGGCAGGCAGGCTGGCAGGCAGGCTGGCAGGCTGGCAAGAAGGCAGGCTGGCAGGCAGGCTGGCCGGAAGGCAGGCAGCAAGGCTGGCATGCAGGCAGGCAGGCAGCAAGGCTGGCAGGCAGGCAGGCACCAAGGCTGGCAGGGTGGCTTGCAGGGAGGCTGGAAGGCAGGCTGGCAGCAATGCTGGCAGGCAGGCTGGCAGGCAGGCTGGCAGGCAGGCTGGCAGCAAGGCTTGTAGGCAGGCAGACAGCAAGGCTGGCAGCAAGGCTGGCAGGGAGGCTGGCAGGAAGGCAGGCAGCAAGGCAGGCAGCAAGGCTGGCAGGCATGCAGGCAAGCAGGCTGGCAAGGTAGTCGATGTGTCTGGAAGCAGATCTTTCCTCTGAATGGGGACCTGCTCGGCAGCTGCTTTCCTTTATATCTGCGGGGCTGACGCAATGCATCCTCCCTGCATGCTCAGTGAATGCTAGGCATCCGCTTGTCTTCCGCTAGGCATTCACTAGGCTTCCGCTGTGCATCCACTTCATCCGCTTGGCATCCGCTGTGCATCCGCTTCATCTGCTCGGCGTCCACTGTGCATATGCTGTATCCATTCCGCGTCCGTTTTGCTGCGCTCCTCCGGAAGCCTTGCGGATGTGCCATCTGCTCCCATCCACTTCCATCCACTAGGCTTCCGTGGAGCATCCGCTTTCCATTCGCCCTGCGTCCTCCCTCCGTTTGTTCCTTTCCGTGTTATCCGCTCTGGTTATGCAAATTTTTGCCCCTTTTGAGAGCAGATAACAATGGATGGATCATTTTTCTCATCCGCTGTGTCCTTTTTACAAACGTTTTGTATCCGTCGGCCAGTGTGACAGGGCCTTAAATTCCAACTTGTGATTCATCTCGTCCTGCCTTTCTCATCATGTGCTCTGCATATAAGTTAAATAGGCAAGGCAACACTCCTTTCTCAATTCTGAACCAATCAGTAATTCTGTGTCCAGTTCTCACTGTTGCTTCTTGACCCGCATATAGGTTTCTCAAGAGTAAATAAGATGGCCTGGTACAGAGGTTCTGATCAGTTCTGGAGAACCAGTAGTGGAAGTTTTGAATAGTTTGGAGAACTGGCAAATACCACCTCTGACTGGAGATTTTACAGTACCTTTGCCATGCCCATCTAACCCAATGTGATTATCAGGCACGTTCCTTGTATTAATGAATTAGTATGTGAAGACCTATTTGTCCTAGTGCTGCACATTGCAAAATATTTGTATTCTGTAATTCTCTAGCCCACCATTGATTTAAAAGCCCACTTTATCATTTTACAGGATCTACATTTTAAAAAGATGCCACAGTAACTGCAGTAGGTAAAATGATCAGTAATGTTGTAATGTCATGAAGTACAGTTCTGTAAATATTTACTGTGTTAATGCAAGTGAAGCAAGATATCTCAGAACTGGAGAATCTTTTTTTAAAAAAAAAAACCACACACACACCACTGGAGACTGATACAAACATTAAGCAAAATGGGGAAATAAGAACATGAGCAAAATGAGAATTGATAGATTAATCATTCCTAATAACAAAACTTCCAGTTGCATGTGCTTATCCTGTAGATTGAATAATATTCTCAGAACCACAAGACCTGAGGGGAACACATAAGAATTAGGGTTGACTGATTAACAGACAGATTAGCAGAGATGGAAGGGACCTTGTCATCTAATCCAACCCCCTGCTCAAGCAAGAGACCCTACACCCATGATGGCAAACCTATGGCATGTCTGCTGGCACATGAGAGGTCATTTCTGAAGAGCCCCACTGCACATGCATGCATGCCGCCTGCCAGCTGATTGTAGGGTATCTGGTACACATACATGTGGGTGCGTAGGAGAAATGCACACATGTGCAGAGATGCATGGTGCACATGGAGGGCTACACAGATTGCTTTGCGGCATGCGAGTACACATGCAATTTTTGGCACAGGAGCCCAAAAAGTTTGGCCACCACTGCCCTACAATATTTCTGAAAGGTAGCAGTCCAGCTCTTTTTGAAAACTTCCAGTAATGAAGCTCCCACACCTTTTGAAGGCAAGCTGTTCCATTGGTTGATTGCTCCCACTGCCAGAAATTTCTCTTTATTTCTAGGTTGAATCTCTCTTTGATCAGTTTCCATCCATTTTTCCTTTTCCAGTCTTCAGGTGCTTTGGAAAACAGCTTGACCTCTTCTCTGTTGCAGCCCCTCAAATATTGGAACACTGCTGAGATCTGGTTTGAGCTCCTTTGGCAACAGACCGAAATCTGTGATTGTGTGCAGTTTCAATCTGTGCTCACCCCTGGAGTGCCCCGAGCTGGCTGGTTTCAAGGCTAAGCCACCCCATAGAGGTGGTGAAGAGGGGGGAGACTGCCAGCAGGGTTGAGGGGAGCTGCATCTCTCCTCCTGAGTTGGCCATTACTCCCTTTCCCGAAGACGGTTGCAGTGATGGTCAGAAATGGCCACCTCAAAGAAGAACTCAACCAGAAAACAATGTGCAGGAAGAAGATAAGAAAATAAAGTTTTTGGCTTACCGGGTCGAACTGGAAAAACAACAATACAAGGTACTCTGGTATTTGAATTATAAAGAACAACATTGTTCCCAAAGAAGACTTTGAAGCTGCAAATGAGAGTGGGAAGGGAAAGGATTAGGTTTTCTTTTCTTTTCTTCCCTATAATGACAATTAAGAGATTTAAGCAAGAAATCAGCAAAAATCCACTTTGACATTCACAGGTATTTAAGCTGAAAATAAAATGTCAAATGGGTAATAAAGATTTCTGGATTCTCAAAAATTTTTAAAAGAAGGAAAAAAACAAAAGGGTGGGATCTGGAAAAAGGGAGGAAACCACCTGGAAGTGAAAGGAATTAACAGTGAAACTTTAACAAAATTCCTAAAAGATACATTTTAACTGAAACTTTCTAACAAGATAAGAGAACCCCAGGAAGAGAAAGTCAAAAAAAAAAAAAAAAAAAAAAAGCAAGAAGAAACAGATTTGGATTATTGGATCTAAAGGACTAAAATTAATTGGGTGGTTGTTTAAAAATTTTTAAAATTATATCACTCATGGAAGAATTGAGAATGGAACTTTAAAAACAGAAAGAAGATGCACAAGAAGGAAAAGGTTATTTTGGCTTTGTACTTCAATTTTTAGAAATGGAGATCCTGAACTATGAGAAACAACAAGAAATGCCTATAGAACAAGAAGGCAGGACAAAGAAGAAGCCATCTTCAATGACCAAGTATTTCAATATGGGGAAAAGAAAGGAAAGAGGGGAAAGAGAGCAAAAAAACCCCAAAAGAATAGTTTGAAAAGTAATTATAACAATAGGAAGAAACAGAATTAGAGAGAAAAGGGGTCAAAAAGGGAAGGGAAAAGAAGATGGAAAAGAGGGAAAGGAAAAGAAATCATGAAGGACAGAATCAGGACATAGAGAAACAGGGAAAATGTACAAGACACAGAGATAATGGGTGAAAACTTAATTGAAAGGGGTATTCTGCAACGATTGGGCGTTGAGGTAGCGGTTGGTGTGTGATTTCCATAGGTCTGTTGATCTTCTAGGTCTCTGTTATGTCTTGGTGTGTTTTTGTGGATCAGGCTGGTGATTTTGTTTTTGTGGAAGCCATTCGCTGTCAATACTTTAGTCAGGGTACATAGTTCAGTCTTTATATGTGTCTTGTCTGCCAGGCGTTTGGTTCTGGTGATGAGTGTTTTGGCCACGGAATTTATCTGTGCTGGGTGGTGGTGGGATTGGGCATTGAGGTAGCGGTTGGTGTGTGTTTTCTTCTGGTATACGGTGTGTCCTAGTGTGCCATCTGTTCTTTTGTAGATTAGTACATCTAGGAATGGTAGTTGTTTGTTTATTTCCATTTCCATGGTGAACTTGATTTTGGGGTGTGTGCTGTTTAGGTGTGTTAGGAAATTGTTTAGGTTTTCTTTTCCATGGGGCCAAATCACAAATGTGTCATCGATGTATCTTAGCCATAGTTTGGGTTTGTGGGTGGCATTAGCCAGGGCTCTGGATTCGAATTCTTCCATGAACAGGTTTGCAATGACGGGTGACAGTGGTGATCCCATAGGGGCTCCTTCAATTTGCTTGTATCTTTGTCCTTTGTATGTGTTGGTTAAGCAGTGTTCTGTTAGTTCCATGAGGTGTTTAGCTGGTTGGTATTTATTTTTGATGATTTCAAGAGTTTCTTTTATTGGGACTTGAGTGAATCGTGAAACCAAGATCTTACAAGCAGATCTTCTTGTTCTACGTGTAGATCTTTGATCATTTCTAAGAAGTGGTATGAGTTTTGTACATATGAAGCTGTGGTTTCAGCATGGGGCTGTAGTTGTTTTGCTTAGTGTTTAGCTAGGTTTTGTAGTGGTGCTCCTTTGGAGCTGACTATGAGTCTGAGAGGTATGCCTTCTTTGTGTATTTTTGGGAGGCCATATAGTTTGGGGCATCTGGAAGATTTTTCTCTTGGGATGATCGTCTGTTGGGTTTCTTTGCTTATGTGGCTGGTTATAATTTTCTTCTTGGTTAATTTTTCCAGATATGTGGTTGGGTCTGTGTTTATAGGTTTATATGTGGAGTCTTGGAGTAGGTCTGTCAATTTTGTTTCATAGTCTTTTCTATCCATGACTACTGTGGCATTCCCTTTATCTGCTGGGAGTATGATTATGCTGTTATCATTTTTCAGGGTTTATAGCATTTGAATTCATCTTTGTGCAAGTTGCTTTTGGGTGGTTTGCTTGTGCATAGGATGTTGGTAACCTGGTGTCTTATTCTGTCATTTTCATCTGTATTTAATTTGGTTAGGCTGGATTCTACTGCACATATGAGGATTTTTTTGGGTGCTATAGCATAATTGAATCCTTTGGTTCAGACATCGGTTTCTGTTTTGGTGAGTTCTCTGTTGGAAACGTTATATGCTAATTGTTTCAGGTGTTCCCTGTGCATCATGCCCGGCCACATACATTGGGCAGACCAATAGAAGAATAAGTACACACCTGTATGAACACAAAAATGCTGTAAAAAAGCTTGAACACCCCTCCTAACTAGTCCAACACATGAAAGCCACAGGTCATAACATCAACTTCAATGGCACCAAAACCCTAGCCACTATAGAAAACCCCAGCCACAGAATCATCAGAGAAGCCATAGAGATTTAAAAAAGACCTGAAAGCATGAATAGAAGAGATTATTCCACCAGACTGTCAATCATTTGGAACAGAAAGATCATCTCAAATAGAAAGATCTCCACACCTCAAGCCAGGCAAACACCTGGGCACAAACAGACTCCTCATGATACCTCCAGCTCAAACACACCCCAACCAGGCACCCTGATGAAATCTCGCTTCCTAATAGATAACAACCATCCTTTTACATGAAGCCAAGCTGCACTGAAAGCCTCTAATACAGGAACACAGTGTTGCCAGCCAATCAAAGCCACAAAACAGACAGAAGAAATCAGAAACACCAATCAAACAAACTCCAAGAACAATAAACACAGACCAAGACTCCCAACCAATCAGGATGTAGAAAAACCATCCTGGCACAGCAGTAGCCTAACCTCAAATTTAAAACTAATGGCTGTGATAGCCTGACCCACATACAAACTCATAATACAGAAGCCTGATGATGGCAGATGAGATTCTGCTGAAACGTTGCTACAACTTTAAAAGCACCACAATGATGTGCTTTTTCTTTACTTATTCAATTTCTATAGTTACCCATGTCAGTCAATGACTCTGACCAGTTTACGATTCCAAAATATAGTATATATTCCAATTGAAATATTGAAACATTTTAAAAAAAACAAAAATAATAAAAGAGTTTGGACTATAAAAGTGTTATTTATTTATTATGACATTTATATGCTTCCCATCTGACCAAGAAGTAACTCTAGGCAACAAATAAAAGGAACAGAAAAAAACATTAAAACATTACAATAATAAATGTAACAAAACCTTATAATTGAGAAAGACGATGAAGAAGTCAAGAAAGTCCTCATGGAATGGAAGCAGAACCTTCTTTTAGTCCATTAGCCACCTTAAGTATGATGCACCCCATCAGAGCAAATTGGCAGAGCCCTTAGAGTTAGAGGGCTTATTCCCATTTTTAGTTCAATAATATGTAATTTTATCCATTTTTATACAAATAGTTTGTGTATAGTAGTATAATATAATGGTTTAGGCATTAGGTTTAGTATAGTAAATTTTAGTATAATGGTTAAGGCATCAGGCTAGAAACCAAGGAGACAGTGAGCTTTGGTCCTGTCTTAGGCACAAAGCCAGTTGGGCCAGTTTCTTTCTTTCATCCCAAGAAAAGAACCAATGACAAACAACTTCTGAAAATCTTGCCAAGAAAACTATTGGGACTTCTCCCATCTCCAAGAATCAGACATAATTGAACAGAAATAGAAAAAAGTCTGAATAGCATCTTCAAATAGATTGGATTTGTACTTTCTTTTTCCTGCATATTTTCAAGATACTCTCATATTATCCTTTTTGTCTAAGGTTCCTCAATGGAACCATGTCCATCAAATTTGTATAAACATAATCCTAACCTCTACAAAAGAGAAATAATGGGAATTTCTTGAAAAACAACCTGCATTATGATATTATACTTCCTATCCTTCCCTTTTTTTCAATCCTGCCCAAAGTTCTTTGCACACACTCCTTAACTGGTTTATTTTCATAGTACATGTTTATAGAAGATCCCATTATGATTTGAAGATGGAGTTCAAATAATAGAGATATAAAATACTGTTACTACCACTCTTATTTGATTGAACTTCAAGTGCTATATATGTTAGAAATATATAAAGAGACATGGTAAAGCACTGTTACATAGTGCATTTAATGCATAAAGCCCCTGTCACACTGCACCAACGGATGCAAAGAGGATGTAAAACGGACAAAAAAGCTTGCCATCCGTTGGTTAATGCGATGTACTCACTGCCTCCTTTTTGCTTCCTCTCTATCTGTCTAGCATCCGTTTATTGACGTTTCATCCACTCAGAAAGTTTTGAGCTGCCCAAAACTTTTGTGCAGAAAATGTATCCAATTCGTCCGTTATGCATCCGCTACGCATCCGCTACGCATCCGTTCTGCATCCGTTACGCATCCGCTATATCCGCTAGGCATCCGTTACGCATCCACGCAACTTGCATCCACTCGGACACAGGGAGGAAGCGGAACGGACGCGGAACGGATGCATAACAGATGCAGAACGGATGCAGCACAGAAACAAAGCGTTTAAAATGGAAAAAACATTCGCAGAGGGGACCTATCTCGGATATTAAGGATGTCTACAGGATGCCTAGAGGATGCCTAGAGGATGCAAAGGGACACCTATACTGCCTATGAAAAGGGGGAGCAACACATCTGGATCTCACTTTCAGAACAGCAGCCCAGCAGTGAGGACCTCTGCAGCCTTCCTCTGCCTCTTCCTCTTCCACAGCATCCAGTCATGTCAACCGTGGATCGTAACATGGTCCTTTTGGCAGCCACCATCATTCTGCAACAGTACGAAGCCATCTACAGGCTCTGTGAACTCTACTACGGGAAGAAAAAGGGGCGGCCAAGAAGCATCTGGGTCCGAACATGGTTCGCCAGAAGAGCAGAAGACGGACTGTACAACAAGCTGATGGTGGAGCTCAGGAGCGAAGACATTCAGGCATTCCAGAACTTCATGATGATGCCTCCAGCCATGTTTGACGAACTTGTGCAGCGCCTGACACTGAGGTTGACCAAGACAAACACCAACTTCCAGCCCAGCCTGGAACCTGGGCTCAAGGTGGCACTCACTCTGCGCCACCTGGCCTCAGGGACCACCTACAGAAGCATGCAGTATGGCTGGAGGGTGCCACCCAACACCATCAGCATTGTGGTCAGAGAAGTGGTGCAGGCCATCATTGAAGAATACAAGGAGGAGCTCCTCCAGTGCCCCACCACTGAACAAGGCTGGAGGAAAGTTGCAGAGCAGTGGTATCAGAGGTGGAACTTCCCACACACCGTTGGAGCCATAGATGGCAAACACGTGGCCTGCAAAGCGCCAGCCAAGTCGGGGTCCACTTATTTCAACTACAGGGGCTTCTTCAGCATCATCCTCTTCGCCATGGTCGATGCTGACTACAAGTTCATGTACATCGATGCTTCAGGCATCGGCTCATCTTCAGATGCCCAGGTATACAATGCCAGTCACCTCAAGGAGGAGCTGGAACGCAACCTCATCGTGGGCTTCCCAGATCCAGAACCCCTGCCCAACGACACTCAAGATGTGCCCTACTTCATCCTGGAGGATGACGCCTTCTCCCTCACAACCTACCTCATGAAGCCCTACACCTCCAAATGCCTCACACGTGAAGAGAGGATCTTCAACTACAGGCTGTCCAGGGCAAGGCGGGTGGTGGAGAATGCCTTTGGCATCCTGGCCAACAGGTTCCAGGTACTTCTCACCACCATGCAGCATCACCCACAGACCGTGAGGACAATCATGGAAGCTTGCTGCATCGTGCACAATCTCATGCGCACCCGCTACCCAGTCTTGCAGAACAGGCTCATGGACCTCCAGCAAGGCAATGGGGACATGGAGCCTGGGGAATGGAGGCAAGGGCGAAACCTGATAGACACTCAGGATGTGCAAGGCCCCAACAGAGCCTCACGTGAAGGGAAGAAGCAGCGCAACCTCCTGAAACACTGGTGCAACTCCCCAGCTGGAGCGGTGGAGTGGCAAGACAGGATGATAGATGCTTAATGGATGCTTCCTTCAGCCTGTCTCATCACACTGATGAGATTGGGCCATGTATGTTGGATGGCCCTACAATGAACAGGGCATTTAATAAAGAGTTGTGTTTATGTTGACATGTGTGGATGATTGATTATATTGTTATTGATAATAAAGGGCCATAGGTGTGGCACCTGGGAGGGTTGACCATACAGTCCCACTATGCTTGCACTGGAGGTTTATCTATCCCACAGCTATTTCCCATTCCAAAGGTATCCCTGCCCATTCCACAGCTATCTCAACCCATCCTACTGCTATCTTAACCCATCCCACAAACATGCAAAGGCTTAAACCATTTCTAAAAGTTTCCAGCAAGACGTTATTAAAAAAAAGAAATGAAGCAAGTGTGTGAATCAAAAATAGACTTTATTAACAACAAGCTATAAGACAAAAATGAGTCTCTGGCACTCTTCTTGGTCGCTCAGTCTCAGGGGTGAAGGGTGCAGGTGCTGTGGAGGTGGCTGGTGCTGGAGTGCTTGTCATCAGCTCCTCCAGAAGCAGAAGCAGCAGAAGCCCCAGCCCCAGAAGAGCGAGCCCGTGCTGCAGAAGCCCCAGCAGAACCAGAGTGAGGGCCAGGGGGCGGGATGGTAGCCCTGTCCCTCTTGCCAGGGCTGGCAGCAGATGGCTGAGGCTTGCTGTGCTTCAGCATGGTTGTGGGGTTGCTGGCTGGCAGGGAGGGTGGCAGGAACCAAGGCTTGCAGGAAGGCTGGCACCAAGGCTGGCAGGAAGGCTTGCAGGCAGGCAGGCACCAAGGTTTGCAGGGAGGCAGGCACCAAGGCTGGCAGGAAGGCTGGCAGGCAGGCAGGCAGGCACCAAGGCAGGCAGACATGAACCAAGGCTGGCAGGAAGGCAGGCAGCAAGGCTGGCAGGCAGACTGGCTGGCACCAAGGCTGGCAGGCTGGCAACCAGCAAGGCTTGCAGGGAGGCTGGCAGCAAGGCTTGCAGCAAGGCTGGCAGCAAGGCTTGCAGTCAGGCATGCAGGCAGGGCAGGGAAGGCTGTCAATCCGTCCAGCAGCAGGTCTTTCCTCTGAATGGTGACCTGCTTCCGAGCTGCTTCCCTTTATATCCACGGGGCTTACGCAATGCATCCTCCCCGCATGCGCAATTAACGCTCGGCATCCGCTAGGCTTCCGCTGTGCATCCGCTTCATCCGCTGTGCATCCACTGTGCATCCGCTCTATCCGTTCCGTGTCCACTTTGCTGAGGTCCCCCGGAAGCCTAGCAGATGTGCCATCCGCTCCCATCCACTTCCATCCGCTGGGCTTCCGTTCCGCATCCACTTTCCATCCGCCCTTCGTCCTCCCCCCGTCTGTGTTATCCACTCCGGTTTTGCAAATTTTTGCCCCTTTTGAGAACGGATAACAACGGATGGAACATTTTGCTCGTCCGTTGTGTCCGTTTTGCATCTGTTGGGCAGTGTGACAGGGCCTTAAGGTCTGTATCAGATAATTGATCTGTCTTTTGATACTGTACTTTCCCCTTTAAATTGTTGCCTAAATTCATAATAAAGGGAAAGACATATCTAAGATGAAAGGGCTTTTTTAATCCAAATATTTTTTAATCAATTAATGTCCTACTAATTTGACTAAGTCAAGTTCTTGCACTAATCATGGCTGTCTTCCATGGTATGGAAGGCAGGCCATTCTGATTAACAGATAATCAGAGTTGGAAGGGACCTTGTAGGTCATCTAGTCCAACCCCCCACCCAAGCGGGAGACCCTACACCATTTCTGACAAATGGCAGTCCAATCTCTTCTTGAAAGTTTCAAGTGATGGCGCTCCCACAACTTCTGAGGGCAAGCTCTTCCATTGGTTGATTGTTCTCACTGTCAGAAAGTTTCTCCTTGTTTCCAGGTTAAATCTCTCCTTGTTCAGTTTCCATCCATTATTCCTAATTATTTTATTATTACTTTAGCCTCCAGTCCCCTAATCATGGTTGCTCTTCTCTGTACTTTTTCTAGAGTCTCAACATTTTTTTTATAATGTTGTGAACAAAACTGGATGCAGTACCTTAGGTGTGGTCTTAATAAGGCTTTATAGATGGTATTAGTACTTCCCTTGATCTTGATTGTATCCCTTTGTTGATACAATTTAGGATTGCATTAGGTTTTTTGGCTGCTGCTGCACACTGCTGGCTCATATTTAGCTGGTTGTCCACTAAGACTCCAAGATCTCTCTCACAGTTATTGCTATTGAGCCTGGTTTCATCCAGTCTGTATGTGTACTTTTGGTTTTTCTTGCCTAAGTGTAGGACTTTACTTATCTCTACACTGAATTTCATTTTGTTAGATATGGCCCACTGTTCTAGTCTGTCAAGATCCATCTGGATCTTGAGCCTATCTTCTTGGGCGTTAGCTATTCCTACCAGTTTAGTATCATCTGCAAATTTGGTAAGTTCCCCTTCTATTCCCTCATCTAAGTCATTAATGAAGATGTTGAAGAGTACTTGGCCTAAGACGGAACCTTGTGGCACCCCACTACTTACTCCCCTCCTTGTAGACTTAGACCCATTAAGGACTACTCATTGTGTATGATTTGCCAGCCAGTTGCAATTTTCTAATATGTTATAATTATTTTGGTTACAATTTGGAAAAAATCCCTTGAAACAAACTTATATTTCATCTTTCCCCCAATTTTGTGATAGTATATTACATGTTAGAACTTCATACAGATTAGGTTGTTGTCAACTCGATGTTACCTTTACTGTGAATTCTGCAAATTATATACAGTGATGTTGACCTCGCTGAAATCAATACACCAGAAGTCACCTATTGATTTAAGTCATCTGGTCTGCTTTGATTAAGTCTGTAATGAAGCCATAATAAAGTAGAGTTTCAACTGTTTTTTTTTATTACATTTTATTTTCAAAATTTAAAAACATAAAACTTTATACATCATTATATCAACATCAAGACATCTTTTACATTTCTTTATCATCTTTCTATGTACATTTTTTTCATTATACAATTTCAACTGAATATATAAATAAATATAAATAGATATGAATATAGATATAAATATTTATATAGTTTCTTATTCTTTACCTAATTGTCATTTTTATTTCTTTTTATTCTTAACCATTCATACTGTTTCAACTATTTCTGTACAAGACAGAATGTGCAAAAAGAAGAAAACTAGGATGAAAAACAAGATATAGAATAACATAGAATAAGCAGGTCGGGAAGAACAATGGAGGTCTTCTGACCCACCCCTGCTCGAGCAGGTTGAAAGCAAAAATTACTAGGAAGAAATAAATCTTCAATTTAATTGTTACTATATAATCCTAAACAAATTTGCAAGGACTTAAACTTTGTAGAATAAAATGTGGCTTATTTGAAGCTAGTTACAGGTAATCCATGATTTATGATCATGACTGAGCCCAAATTTTTCTTTCTTTTTTTTTTTTTGAACAAATTTTTCAGTTTTTCACATAAAAACAAAAAGCTCATTTTACCTAATAAAAAAAAGTTACCAATGTCTCTCCTTCCTTTTAAAAGTCTGTATTAATTTATAAATTTAGATAGTTCTTTAATCTGTCATATTTTCTTTCCATCACACATTCTTTCTATAAATTCTAGATTAATACAAGTTTTAACACAAAAGAAAAAGAAACATAGGTTTCCCCCCTTCTACTGCTTTATGTGTGACATCTCAGTAGTTAAAATATACTTTTATTTCCTCATCTTAATTCCCAATAAACCTTTATTTTTAAGTAATTACAATAATAATCATGATGTCTTTTCATTTGGATTCCACAATATATTTTCCCCTCTTAATTTTATTTCTAATTTCAAAGAAGTAAAAGGGAAAGATTGACTATTTAATTCCTGGTCACTGATATTGACCTCATTCTTAAACATCTTCACATTCAATTCAATTATTACAGTTTCTTCAATAAATCTTAACTTTTCTTTTAAGGATAAAAATATAAATGTATATTCATCTAATAAGAATTTGTCAGTATCTATCCCTCCTTTAATAATCTATATTACCCTATTTTCTAAATATTTTTAATAACAAATATATTCTTATTATCCCTTGTCACCCTGCAGAATCCCCTTTTTAATTCATCAACCATTATTTCTAAAAAAGCAGTTGCTTTTCATCATTTTACTATTTCTATGTTTCTTTATTTCGGGCACCTGTTTCTTACTGTCTCTCCTCCCCCTCTTTTTCCCATATCTTTTCTCATATCTTTTCTCATATCTTTTTTTCCATATCTTTTCCCATTCCAGTTCCTTCTCTTTCTTGATATCTTCCTTTCCCCTTTTCTGCGGCACCTTTCTACCTTTCCTGATTTCACAGGTATTCCCCTTTTTGATTATCTTCTTAAGTCTCAACTTTTTAGCCTTCTTCCTTTCCCCTCGTCTTTGGAGTGTTCTTTGTGTTAATTGTCTGTTTAAGATGGCTTCTCCTTGAGTCGACTCCTTCTCCCCTTTAATTTCTTTCTTTTTGTTCTTCAATCGCCATTTCCATTTCTTCTAACACAGAGCAAAGTGATTCATCTCTTTCCTGTAGTAATTCTCTCATATTTTTAAGTTCCATTTTTAATTCCTGAAGAGATATCATCATTACACACTCTTATATTTTGTAATCATTGAAGTCCATAAAAAACACTTTTACTTTCCTTCTTTCTTCTTCAAATTTTACAAAGTTCTCAACTGGTCCAACCCAGGGTCTATACCAAAAACATCAATCAATCTCACAGTCAGTCTCTCCTTGATTCTTTCTTTATTCTAGTTCTGTTTTCACTTCTAAAATTCTTACCTTGTTTCAATATTTCTTTAACATTATATCAACATAAGTTCATACAGAAACAGGATGGTTTCCCTTTTGTTTGAGTTTAAGTTTTTGTCAGAAGATGGCACTCTCCTTTATGCAAACTCTTCACCTTTTTCCCCCTATTTTATTATTTAGGGTTTTTCGAACCTCAATGTTCCAGTACAATCCAGTCTCCAATTTGTAAATTTTACTATTATTATTTTTTGACAATCTTAAGTCCAGATTTATTTTATGCCTGTTTATTGCCGAAATATTTTAGTCCAATTTAATTAAGACTTTAGTTCCAGCTTCTTCCTTTCCCACTTTATCTTTGCTTGGGACACTTTTCTTGGTTCATTTTGCTTTTTTAATAAAGTCCTACAGTTTGTTGTTAATAAAGGTTATCTTTGCTTCACACACTTGCTTTTGTTCTTTTTGTCAATAAAGTCTTGGTGGAAACTTTTAGAAATGGCTTAAGCCTTTGCATGCTTCTGGGATGGATTAAGATAGCAGTGGGATGGGCAGGGATACCTTTAGGATGGGTAATAGCTGTGGGATAGGCAGGGATACCTGTGGGATGGGCAGGGATACCTGTTGGATGGGTAATAGCTGTGGGATTGGTTAGGATACCTGTGGGAAGGGTAATAGCTGTGGGATAGATAAACCTCCAGAGCAAGCATAGTGGGACTGTATGGTCTACCCTCCCAGGTGCCACACCTTTGGCTCTTTATTATCAATAACAATTTAATCATTGATCCACACATTTCAACAAAAACACAACTGTTTATTAAATGCCCTGTTCATTGTAGGACCACTCAACATACATGGCCCAATCTCATCAGTGTGATGAGACAGGCTCAAGGAAGCATCCATTAAGCATCTATCATCCTGTCTTGCCACTCCACTGCTCCAGCTGGGGAGTGGCACCAGTGTTTCAGGAGGTTGCGCTGTTTCTTCCCTTCACGTGAAGCTCTGTTGGGGCCTTGCACATCCACAGTATCTATCAGGTTTCGCCCTTGCCTCCATTCCCCAGGCTCCATGTCTCCATTGCCTTGTTGGAGGTCCACGAATCTGTTCTGCAACACTGGGTAGCGGGTGCGCATGAGATTGTGCAGGATGCAGCAAGCTTCCACGAGCCTCCTCACGGTCTGTGGGTGATGTTGCATGGTGGTAAGAAGTACCTGGAACCTGTTGGCCAGGATGCCAAAGGCGTTCTCCACCACCTGCCTTGCCCTGGACAGCCTGTAGTTGAAGATCCTCTCTTCATGGGTGAGGCATCTGGAAGTGTAGGGCTTCATGAGTTAGGTTGTGAGGGAGAAGGTGTCACCCCCCACAATGAAATAGGGCACATCTTGTGTGTTGTTGGGCAGGGGGTCTGGATCTGGGAAGCCCATGATGTGGTTGCATTCCAGCCCCTCCTTGAGGTGACTGGCGTTGTATACCTGGGCATCTGAAGCTGACCCGTTGCCTGAAGCATCGATGTACATGAACTTGTAGTCAGCATCGACCATGGTGAAGAGGAAGATGCTGAAGAAGCCCTTGTAGTTGTGATAAGTGGACCCTGACTTGGCTGGAGCTTTGCAGGCCACGTGCTTCCCATCTATGGCTCCAACGGTGTGGGGAAAGTCCCACTTCTGATACCACTGCTCTGCAACTTTCTTCCATCCTTCTTCAGTGGAGGGGCACTGGAGGAGCTCCTCCAGGTATTCTTCGATGATGGCCTGCACCACTTCTCTGACCACAATTCTGATGGTGTTGGGTGGCACCCTCCAGGCGTACTGCATGCTCCTGTACGTGGTCCCTGAGGCCAGGTGGCGCAGAGTCAGTGCCACCTTGAGCTCAGGGTCCAGGCTGGGCCGGAAGTTGGTGCTCTGCTTGGTCAACCTGGGTCTCAGCCACTCCACAACTTCGTCAAACATGGCTGGCGGCATCCTCATGAAGTTCTGGAATGCACGAATGTCTTCGTTCCTCAGCTTCACCATCAGCTTGTTAAATAGTCCGTACTCAACTCTTCTGGTGATCCATCTTCGGACCCAGACACTTCTTGGCCACCTCCTTTTCTTCGCGTAGAACTGGTGAAAGAGCCTATAGATGGCTTCGCACTATTATAGAACGATGGTGGCTACCAAAAGGAGTGTGTGATGATTCATGGTGGAGATGACTGGATGTTGTGGAAGAGCAAGAGCCAGATGAAGGCTGAAGAGGTCTACGCTGCAGGGCTGCTGGACTGAAAGTGAGATCCAGGTGAGTTTCTCCCCATTTTTATAGGAAATATAGGTTTTCCACTAGGTGTCCTTTTTCATCCTTTAGACATCCTTTAGACATCCTAAATATCCGAGATACGTCCCCTATGTGAACGTTTTTTCCGTCTTAATGCTTTGTATGCGAGCTGCATCCGCTTTCATCCTTTCTACGTCCATGCGACTAATGTTGCGTGTCCATTCCACGTCCGTTTCGCTTCCTTCCTGTGTCCATTTTCCACTGAAGTGGATGCTTGTTGCGCAGATGTGCAACAGATGCCTAGCGGATATAGCGGACGCGTAACGGATGACGACAGACATCTAATGGATGTTTCCCATATGCGAAGCAGATGTCTAATGGACACGTTGGATACATTTTCTGTTCAAAAATTTTGTGCAGCTCAAAACTTTTTGAGTGGATGAAATGTCAGTAGATGGATGCTGGACGGATAGAGAGGATGAAAAACGGAGGCAGTGAGTACAGAACGGAAGCATCGCGTTAACCAACGGATGGCAAGTATTTCTCTCCATTTTACATCCTCTTTGCATCCGTTGGTGCTGTGTGACAGGGGCTTTATATCCTGCACATAACTCTCAAATTCCCAGGCCTCTAGTAGAACCTGAGTCTGAGGAAGATACATACCACTCATATGGGTAAGAAGGGTTTTTTTTAAAGTCTCTCTCTCTCTCTCTCTCTCTCTGTCCATATTCCAAATCTACCATAACCTTTTAAAGTAAGAAATGTGTCAAATGAATCAAAAAGTATGCCAAAATCTCACCTATTCAAGCTCTGCAAAGTTAATCTTTGAATGTTTATAAATTTGCATACCTCTTGATAAATCTCTACCAAATCATTCATTTCCAATGTGATGTAAAGGCAGGCAAAGTATACTAAAAGTATCTTTTTAAAAATCTGATCAGTTTAGATTGACAATACCTCATTTCAAAAAAGCTTTTTTTCCGATGAAGTGAAATAGATTGAGCTATGATAAGAGCAAGCCTCATTTTGTTCTTTGAGTGAATATGTTCTGATCTTTGCCTGTAAACAGATTGTGACAACTTTTAAAGGGACAATTATATGTTACTTCAGTTGAATGATTCATCAATTCAAGGACTTTGTCATGCTCTTTACATTCAGAGTCTAGAAATGGGACTGGTTATTTGAAAATAATGCAGTGGTGCTTTGGAAGTAACTTGTGCATGACTAGTCTCATACCGTCAAAATGTATTGGAATTCCAGTTCCCAAAGTTTTACAAAGTATGGACAATGATAAGATGAAGAGATTCTATTAATGCTACCCCTCTCCCTTAATTAGCCTTCAGTCACAGCTGGAGCTTGATGTAAAGCCTCTTTATAAACATGTGGAAGGAGAAGTTCACAGCATTTTTCCCATTGTTCAATACATTGAATACAAGTATGTAAACACCAGGATTGCACAGTTTTTCCAGGCTAGGCTTGGACTTGTAATGGCATGGCAGAAACAGCATTCTAAAAAGCCAGGACAAATTGTAAATATGACTTGACTTTCAGCAACTTTATCTTAAATTTTTGATATGTTAAATGTAATACTGAATTTCTCTTTTCTCATAATCGAATTCATTTCTCTTTTCTCACATTCGAATTCAGTTAGCAAATTTAGAAGACTCTGAATGTTTGAATGCTTTACATTGCCATGATGTGGGCACTAAATTGAGAGCCAGCTATTATTAGAGTTAACTAATTGTATCAACAACTAATCATTATCCAGCTTCAAAATTGAACTGCAGAGAAACAGTCTGTTGCAATAATTCAGATGGGAAGAAAAAAAAAGAAGCAGACATAAAACTACTATGTATATTGTTCCATCCAGAAAGAAGCGCGGGAGAACTCTTTATTTCAAACCACTAGGTAAAGAAACAGAACATGGCCCAAGCCGCGGCAGCCCTTTCTATAGCAGCGAGCCTGCCGGCTTGTTGCCAATGACAGTTATTTAACTCTTCCCGCCATTTGGCAGCTTTCTGGATTGGTTCCTAGCAAACCAATCCGTAAGTAGCCCTTTCAGCCAATCAGAATGAAGTACTTGGAACCTACAAGTTCCATACAGAACATATATAAAAAGGGAATTGCGTCTTCTTGATAAAGAAACATTTTAGTGACTTTTTCTTTTTTGTTTTGTTTTTAGTATACAGTAAAAAAATATTTAGCCCTCCTATGTTGTACAACTGAGAGTGTAAGCTGAGCTCAAGCCTAAAGCTTAATCAAACCATACAAAGTTGACTATTCAAAAACTTTTGCCAAGGTCTATCAGTGAGGCTAATATCTGGGATCTATGTGTCTTTCTACTAAACTTAACCAGTCTAGGTGCAGATTAATATTAGCATGTGCTAAATACACACACACAAAAAACCCTCATACATCTTGTGGCTTGGTCCTGTTATCTACTTATGGAAAGGACATTTGTGTAGGGATCCCTTTACAAAGATGAAGAGTAGAGTATATAGTAACATCAAATTATGGAAACTAATCATCTTTATGGAAATTGTTATGCTAAATATACTTGAAATATTTAAATAGGGATTAGGCAATAAACTAGGATAGCATGAAGGACGCCATTGTGAAAGTAAGCTGAATAAGCTGTTGGGTTGATAAAGAGTCTTGAAATAAAGAAGAAATGAACTTAAAGATAAGGAAATTACTTGATCTGTACATAAGGAACTGTTTTCATCTGGCTGTTTCTTTCTTGTTCTTTTTTAAAATACTGCCTCATATTTTCTCAAATGTTCTCAAGTTATTAATACCAAATCAATCTAATTCAGGGCTATCAAACTCATGGCCCCAGAGCTGAATGTATCACACACTGGACACACTTATACCTGGTTTAGTGAAGGAGGGAAGTGTCACGCGATGCCACCATGATGCCGCGAGTTTGACACCCCTGATCCAATTTAATAAATATCAAAGAATAATCATAAAAAATTCTTTATATAAACATGTTTGGAAAGAAAAAGAGCTGTTAGAAAATAGAGATTTCATAATATTGACTACAAAACTAGTTAGCTTTCAAGTGACCTTAACCAACACAAAGTAATCAGCTCCTTATTTCCACAAGAATCTGTAAATAAAGACATTTAGTAAAGGCAAATTGAATCTTCTAAAGTAATCCAAAAACAATTATGGGATAATGTCACTGAACTAACAATTGGCATTAGCCCCTACATTTAAATAGGTCACCATGACCAAACTGCTCACTGGAAGGAATAATAAAACAAAAATAGTTTGACTAACACAATGTGAAGGCAAATATCATTGGAAAAAGATCCTGATACTTGGAAAATATGGGGGGATTTGAGAAAGACTTGACAGAAGAAGTAAGGAGGAAGTAATATATAGGAAAATAATAGTAAAATCCTGCCTGTAAGGCCAAAAAGAGTCAGTGTAACTGAATGAATGAACAACATGTGTAGGGAATCTTTTAAGAATTAAAATGTGTTATTTTAAATATTTCTAGATAGTGTCTAAGAAAATAGGGTCACAGCAATCCCCTGACTGCATTGCACATATGAGCTTGTTCCTGTAAGATGTTTATTGTTGAAATATAGTTCCTACTAAGCTTATGTTATCAGTTTGCTAATAATATTTGAATCCCACCTTGGTGATCAGACCAAATACTGAGCCTGGCATCTCACTGCCTCCTTGGGATAGTGGAAAGTAAAAAAAAAAAAAGGGGGGGGGAGGATATTTGATAAGGGTACTTTGTGTGTAGAAGAAAGGATTTCATTTTCTGATCTCTGCAGGTTGGCTTGAGAAATGAACCAATGAATCTCCAATTACTTGAAGGTGAATATGGCATAGGGAAAAAGAATGCTGAGCTTGCTTATCTATATAGAGTGAAAGTGAAAGTTCATAGTAAGAGCATGTAATGGTAGGAATAGTCTTTTAATGGCACATTGAGATATAGTGGTACCTTGGTACTCAACTGCTTTGAAAGTCATCAAATTTAGTATTCAATGCATTTTGATGCAAAAGTTTTATCTCGCTACTCATCATTTGTTTGGTGTTGGCTGCCTTGTGATTCACTACATTATTCCTAATAAGAAAAAATTGTTTGGTACTAATCATTTTGGTACTGACTGTGTCTCCCGGAACCAATTAATAATGAGTATTGACATACCATTGTATGCAGATTGGGACCTCTGCAATAATTCACTTCTAATGATGGAAAAATCATTCCTATTTCTTTTAAATTAATTTTGAAAAGCATGTGATTCTGAAATAAAAGTGTTCCCTAGAATAACAGTGCTAAATTTTAGTGTTAGAACTGCTAAACATAAGTTTCTTACAATTTTATTATTAAAAAACATGTAAAAGCAATTTACAATAGACAGTGCTTTTTTTTAAAAAAAAAAAGATGAAAATTGTAAATCTCTCCAAAACTGGAGGTCAGGGATGAGTGGGAGGAAATCTCAGTTTGGGTGACACAGCTGCACTAAGATTTGATCGCTCCTCCACCCATTACAGATATTTTCCCCTCTGCTATTAGCATTAGCAATTCCTGGCAACCAAGCTTCAAATCTGAGCCACAAATTAATTGGAAAAGAACAATTCTGTATCCTGCTTTGATTCAACCACCTATTTCTCAAATCTGCTAGTGATGACCGTACAACATTAGACATTTCTGTTACTTAATGGTGATTAATTATTAGCTGGTATCTAGTATCCATCAAGTATTTTATTTCTGGTTTTTATTCACATTTGTCCATATTACAGTTTTTCCGCAAGAGTCTACAAAAGATACCAAAGTGTTAGCAAGTAATCTGCATTTAGGGTGGGAGTAGATGTACTATAATGATTATTATGCAAGACATAAGTGGATAATTTTCTTTCATTAACTGACAGGTTTGCCATAGAAATGAATAAACAGAAGCTAGCAAATCTAAGAACAATAATTTAAAAAAACCACTGAGTTTCAGATAGGATTTGGAATCATGCTATTCACCATTTTTGAAATTGCTAACTCTGCTTTTTTTTTTAATAAAAAAATTCTTTGCTTTTGCAATTCTCATGAAATATAATGCCTTTTTTTCATCATTTATACAATAATGGATATATTTTTCAGTAAATAAATAGAGAAAAAGATTCAGAAACAATTGACAAGAGATTCTGTCATGGCTATTCCAAGTATATCTCTATCCAAGGAGGAGAAAGAGATTGGGGAAAGACAGATACAACAGCAGAAAGACCGTATTCTATACAGCCAGATCAGAGGCCTAGAGCTCTGGCAGAACTAAGACCTATCATTTGAACTAAGCAGCCATGAGATTGGTGAACCATCTGACCAAAAGATAATTAATAGTGATATATTGAAATCCAAAAGGAGTGGTGGAGAATGCCATACTGTTTGGAAGAGCATCTTGACAGTAATTGTCTACTCAGGAATAAGCTGTTGCTCTCAAGTAATTGTTCATGTAATCTAGCTGACTGGTAATAGATATGTTCAAATGAAAACTAAGAGCTTCCCTCATAAAAGGCTCTTCTGAACAGTAACAGATTCAATAATATCCCTGCCTTATATGTTCTGTTCTTTCTTCTTTTCTTTCTTTTTCTTTCTTTTTTCTTTTCTTTTTCTTTCTTTCTTTCTTTCTTTCTTTCTTTCTTTCTTTCTTTCTTTCTTTCTTTCTTTCTTTCTTT
>BLBF01000022.1:35732587-35799106 GCA_015471245.1 Laticauda colubrina | reverse complement strand
TTTCTTTCTTTCTTTCTTTCTTTCTTTCTTTCTTTCTTTCTTTCTTTTTTTCTTTCTTTCTTTTTTATTTATATCTATGCCACCATCTTGATACAATGACTCTGAGAGGTTTACAATATAATAAGTTAAAAAGTGCTAAAACAGTTTAAATTGAGGGGGGGGGGGAGTAATAGAGAAGTTAAACATTAAAAACCAAGATGTGGATAGGAATCTTCTCTAACCCATCAGACACCTCCAATGTAGCAGGGCTCTGTTGGTTCCCCAGGCCAAGCAGCAGAACCACATTTTAAGGCTCTTCTGGAAGGCTAGAAATATGGGAGTGGACCTCACCTTCAACAGTAGAATATTCTGGAGGGCAGAGGCCATAGCAGAAAAAGCTCTTCTGCTGGAACCTGTCACTAAATTTTTTTGGCTGAGTTACCCAAAGTGGGTCCCTTCGACTGAAAAGAGGGGCACATGGGTTAGTCCCCATGGGCTGGATCCTTGCAATAAAGGGTTTGAAGTGAATAATCAACACCTGGAATTAGACTCAGAAGAAACTGGAAGCCACTGCAGCTCACATAACAGTGGTGTCACATGTATCACCCAGAACAATTCTTGTCACTAGGTTCTGTACCAGTTGTAGTTTCCAAATACTCTTCAAAAATAACACTGTGTAGTTCATATTGCAATAATCCAACTGGGAGATGACCAGGGCATGAGTGACTGTGTACAGTCCCCTTAAATGCAGATTTTGACTGGTTACCTGGAAATCCTGTCTTTAACCAATATTTAATGATGTCATGTTGCTTATTCTCTGATGGTGATATAAAATTGTGATTGCACGTGCCCTGGTTTGGAAAGAAACAAATTTAATAAGTGTTAACAGAAGAAGAGATACAATAGTATGCCTATTAGATTGCTTATTATTACATTGCTATCCTGTCTTTCCTTATTTTATCCCTACATCTATAAGCCCACACAGTATGTTTGACTGAGAGTTTAGCCCATGTCCCACTGCACCAATGGATGCAAAGAGTATGTAAAACATTAAAAAAAAGCTTGCCATCCGTTGGAAAATGCAATGCATCCGTTGTGTACTCACTGCATACGTGTTTCATACGCTCTATCCCTCCAGCATCCGTCCACTGAGATTTCATCCTCCCAAGAAGTTTTGAGCTGCACAAAACTTTGTGAACGGGTAAACTTTCCGCTGTGTACGATGTAAATCCATGACATCCAAGCAACAAACGTTCTATGTCCGTTTATCATCCGTTAAACCTCCGCTGTATCCTCTCTGCATCCTCTGGGCATCCTTGCAACTCACATCCGTTGCAGCTGAAAATGGAAAGAGGGAGGAAACAAAAGGTACACGGAACGTCTACATAGCATTAGTATCATGGAAATAGAAAGGATGCGCAGTGAATGGTTTGCATCCGATATACATCTGCTAGGTTTCCGATGAACATCTGTTTAACATCCCCACTACACACTACCCACATCCGTTCTTTTCTGTTCTTTTCCATTCTGTTTATGCAAATTTTCACCACTTTTTGGAGCGGATGACAACGGATGGAGCCACCCCCAAAATTTTGCTCATCCGCTGTGTCCTTTATGCATACGTTTTGCGTCCATCGGCCAGTGGGACAGGGCCTTTAGTAGCCAGTCCAATCAGTCCCATAGTCAAGCAGGAAGTTAAATTTACATCTTCAGCAGAATTCTTTATCAGAATAAGTTTTCTTCTATCCTTATAACCGACTCTTGTTCTCAATTTGTTTCCTGTGAGAGGTTGTATAGACCCTTCTTCACCTCCTTAGCTAGAAAATCTCTGCTTCAATGCCTAACATTTACTATTTTTAAGAAGCAATAAAAGCTTCTTAAGAAATGTTTTAGAACATTTCCTCTCCAAAACAACCATTTCATTTCTATATAGCACTGAAAATGGTACTATTGACTGATATAAAGTCTAAATTCAGCCAAACAATTAAATGCCTGATGACCGATGATCTGGGCATGTCCATGTTTTCTTGCATCAATTTGAAATTGATTTGATGTTGTATTATTTTGAGATTTTTAAATTTTTCCCTAATTAAAAACCTGGTAGTCCCATATCTTGGTAATGTTTCCTCTTTTCTGAGGTTAACCAAGGTCATGCAAACATTGACTCTTGTTGTGACTTTTTGCCAGGTAATGAAAGAAGCTGAAGTTGCCCTACACATCATCATAGTGAAGGTCTAAATCATCAAGATCTAATATTTTATGATCATGATGAGATATGTTTGCCACAGAAGGTTTTTGTGCAGCTTATAAAATAAAGATCAATGTGGAAGACAATAACACTTTGCTGTGAGATCAGTTTGCTGCATCACACACAGTTTGGCATTATCTACTGCAGCATGTGATTATATTATTAAAAGACCAACTACCCTTCCTGCAGATTAAAGTCTTTGTGCCCAGATGGATCATGATTAGGTTTTAAGGCATACCTTTCTGAGAAGACAGAAAACAAATCAAATTTAATTATCTTGAAGTAAGATTTTATTTGTCTTCTTGTTTTAAAAAAACAGTAATTCAACTGGATTAGATTTTGCATGTCAGAATAACTAGCTAACTAATATTAATTAACTTTTTTATAATGTACACCAATCTTTAAAATTATCTCTATAATGCCTTTACAACCATTTTCCATAGGAGCAATAAAGCTAGGGGGAATTACGAATATCTTCCAAACTTTTAGATGTATTATTCTTTGGAACTGGGAAAGTTAAAAAAGATTTCAAAAATAAATAAAAACTGAACCAAGAAAAGTTCTCTATAATTTGGAAATACAGACTTCCTTTTTTGGGGGGAAGACTCATTCTGAGCACTATCTGTTCTTTATTTTCTTCACTTTCTGTTTTTACTATTTTTATGTTTTCATTGTTATTTTCTCTTGTACTCCGAGTTCATTTTGAAATTTGTGGGTGACTTACAGGATTGTCTAGGCTCATCTAATTATTATTCTGCAAGTAACAACTTTAAAAAAAGGTTTTACAGTGAAAAATAGAAGATGTTCTGAAGATACTTGATACCCTTAGTGGCAAAATGGCCATGTTGTTGCTAAGAATGGAGCAGATATTGATGGGTAAATTGATTGCAAAAAAAATAATGCTAGATTTAAAAGGGGCATTATTAAAAAAAATATGCAGGCAAATATATACTAATTTGGAAATGTATACTGTTGCATTCATCCACAGTCTTCACTCCGGTCTGCGCTTCTGGTGGGAGTGTGAACCGCTCCCATTGGTTGATGCCGTTTGACAGCTGGCTATAAAAGGAGCTGTCAAACGGCATCAGCTGTTGCTGCCAGCTGACATTGACTTTATTCATTGTAATAAAGTTACTGGACTGTTAGCTCCGTGTCCGCCTCAGTAATTACCGCCGTCATACAACACTGGCAAAGAGGGCAGGATCCAAATAAGAGGCAGCCAGACAAGAACACCTGAGCTCAGTCACTTTCAAAAAGAGCCGAAGCCACTACAAGCTGACTGTCACAGCCTCAGGCACTATTTCGCAAGCGCGAAATTCAACCTCCCCACTGAGGAAACAGACACCACTGATACGAGATGACTTCAAACCCTACGTTCCCGCCTTTCAGACCGATGGCTGAGACTTGGGAGTCCTATAGGAACCATTTTGACTGCTTCCTGGACGCTATAGACTTCACTGAAGCTACAACCCATAGGAAAAAGTCCTATTTCTTAAGTTTTTGTGGAGCCACAGTATTTGACACTGCCACGGCGTTGGTAGCTCCGCGTTCTGTCAGGGATATCCCTTGGGGGGAGTTACAAGAGATCCTTTCCAGTCACTATTCCCCTAAGCCATCTCAAATTGCAAGGAGGCATGTCTTCAGGCAACGAATTCAGGCTGAGGGAGACTATCAGTGAATATATGGCTGCCCTGAGGTCAGCTGCCTTACATTGTGGATTTAGAGACTATCTGGAGGATATGCTTTTAGACCAAATAGTCTGTGGAGTCAGGGACTTAAGGCTGCAAAGGCGGCTGTTAGCCCTAGCAGTAGCCATCAAAGAATCACCTGCTGCTGAGCTATCTGCACTTTCTGCAGCAGAAATACAGGGAAACCCCATCAGACAGAGTAGCTCGGCAGTCCATTTGATGAGGTTTCTCTAGAGGAGAGCTCTGAGGAATCAAACAATATAAATTGCCTCAGATAACAGAAACCCCTTCTGGAGGAAACGAGGCCAAAACCCAACTTTCCCCCCCAGCAGCAGCCCATCTGCCTGAGATATGGAAGAAAGCAACTCAGGGCATCCTGCAAGTTCAGGAATGCCATCTGCTTGAATTGCCAAAGGAAGGGTCACTTAGCCAGGGTCTGCCAAGCTGGGAAAACTTTTACAAAGAGGCCTCAGACAACCCCCATATTTCAAAGGCAAGTCAAAGACTGCTATACCTGTTACACTCCAATCAGACAAACAAAGGCTCTAACAAAATCAGTTGGATAGATGGAAGTTGACACAGGCTCTGCTCTATCCATCATTTCCTGGGAGACCCTAAAGAGGCTATTTCCAAGACTATCAAAGAAGAAGCTCCTTGACTGCCACCTGACTCTGCGTGATTACCAAGGCAGAACCATCCCAGTCCTCGGAAAAGGCAAGTTTTTTATTCAATTCAAAAAGATCTGTTGCCTCTAGTTGTAGTGGATGGTGCCCTCCATAGCCTGTTGGGATTAGACTGGTTCCCTGCTCTTGGCCTAAACGTAACAGGCATCCACTCTATTTTAAATACTGAAGTGGATACCTGTATTCAAGGATTATGCTGATGTTTTCAGTGAAGGGTTGGGGTGTTACTCAGGCACCCCAATATCATTCAGTGTAGATGCTCAGGCAATACCAATCCGCCTGAAGTCTCATTTGCAATCCGCCCCAAGTTGGATAAGGAACTAGACAAACTAATCAAACAAGGGATATTGGAGCCTGTGGACTTTGCAAAATGGGAGACCCCCATAGTTACCCCACTTAAGAAAGACAGTAGCGTGAGAATCTGCGCTGATTATAAGACCTCCCTTAATAGATACCTACAAATCAGCGCCTATCCAGTCCCTGTCATACAACACCTTTTGCATTCTTTTGAGCCTGGGACTATTTTTGCAAAATTAGACATGTCACAGGCCTACCAACAGTTCCCTGTAGATGAGCAAGCTGCAGAACTACAGACCATAGTAACGCACAGGGGCACTTTTAGGTGCAGGCACCTCCAGTTTGGCGTGAGCATAGCCCCTGGGACTTTCCAATCTTTTATGGAGAGGCTATCCAAGGACTCCCAGGCCTAGTCCCCTATTTCGATGATATTTTAATTTCAGCCATAGACAAACCACAATTGCTGACAAAGAGTCAGAGCAGTCCTTGATCACTTCAGATAGCATGGTCTCAAACTTAAAAAAGACAAGTGCACCATTGCCACTAAACAAGTAGACTTTTTGGACTATAGAATTGACACCTCTGGTATACACCCAATTGAGTCCAAAGTCAGGGCTGTCCATGAGGCACCCACACCTTCCAACAAAACTGAGCTCCAGGCCTTCTTAGGGCTTCTCAATTTCTATGCTGCATTCCTCCCTCACAAAGCTTCCATTGCAGAGCCTCTGCACAGACTTTTGGGCAAACAATCCCCCTGGCATTGGGGACCTAAGGAAGCCCATGCCTTCCATGCTGTCAAGTCTTTGCTCACCTCCAAAGCAGTACTAATACAGTTCAATCAACAGCTGCCTTTAGTTCTAGCTGCAGACGCTTCTTCTTTTGGCATAGGGGCTGTTTTGAGTCATAGACTACCAAATGGTTCTGAGGCATCCATTGCCTTTTTCTCCAGAACCTTTTCTTCAGCCGAGCGCAACTACAGCCAGATTGACAAGGAGGCTTTGGCTGCAGTTGCTTCTGTCAAAACATTTCATGAGTTCCTCTATGGGCACCATTTTGAATTAATCACCGATCACAAGCCTCTGTTAGGCCTTTTGTCTGGTGAATAACAAACCCCACAGATTTTGTCCCCAAGGATGACCAGATGGACCTTATCTCTGGCTGCTTATTCATACACACTGATCCATCGACCCAGTAAAAACCTTTGCCACGGTGACACTCTCAGCTGCTGCCCTCTGCCTGTTCCTGTTGAAGATCCTGCACCAATCAATGCTGTTTTCAAGATCAACGATCTCAATCTTCCCATCACTGTCCTTGACATTGCTACCCATTCCTCAAAGGACAAGGTAATCACCCAAGTTCTGGACTGGATGGGAAGGGGGTGGCCAGTAATCCCTTATGCCCCTGAATTCCTGCCTTTCAAGACTCTCCAGCAAGAACTATCATCTTTGCAGGGCTGTTTACTTTGGGGAACGAGGGTGGTCATCCCTTCCAAACTGCAGGGCTCAGTTTTGAAGGTCAACAACCACTCAAGCCATTACAAAGGCCCTAACTAGGGTATTCGTTATCCATGGCATCCCTGACACCATTGTGTCCGACAATGGGCGAATTTGAAGTTTATTTAGCCAACCTCCTGCGAATTTGAAGTTTATTTAGCCAACCTCCTGCGAATTTGAAGTTTATTTAGCCAACCTGGGAATCAGGCACACTCTTACAGCTCCTTTTCACCCTGCTAGTAGCGGGAAGGCTGAAAGGGCTGTCAGGTCTGTAAAGGAGGCCCTGGAAAGGTTTGGCCAAATTGACTGGCACTCTAAGCTTTCTAGGTACCTGCTAACCCAACATACAACCCCCTGTGCCACTACCAACAAGTCCCCAGCCAAGCTCCTTATGGGCAGATGCCTGAGAACCACCATGGATAGGCTACATCCTCATTATGCCCCAGTCACCCCCCTGGGGTCTGATAGCCAAACCAGGAAGTTTGCCCTGCATGACCAAGTATACGCTTGCAATTACTCAGGTCACCCCTTATGGGTGCCAGGGCAAGTCATGACAGTAACTGGGCCTAAGTCCTACAGGGTCTTGCTGGAGGATGGATGTACCTGGTGCCGGCACATCGACCAGCTGAGGAGGCATTGGAGAGTGGCTATTGATGACCCCCATTGCCTGCCAACCGACATGGACCCACCGATGCTTGCTGAGGCTCTCCTGGGGCACTTCAAGTGAGGGGACCTACCTGGACCATCACCTGTCCCTCTGCCAGAGTCACCCAATGATGAGGCTCCAGTCCCTTCAAGCTCCAACGCAGCCCAGGAAGCAGAAGACTTCTCCCCTGCTGCAGCTCCACCCAGACTAAGGTGATCCGGCTGCCTGCGCAGGCACCCGGCCTACTTGAAAGACTACGCATGCTCCTTGCCAGGGAAAAGGAGTGTTGCATTCATCCACAGTCTTCACTCCAGTCCACGCTTCAGGCGGGAGCGCGAACCACTCCCATTGGTTGATGCCGTTTGACATCCTGCTATAAAAGGAGCTGTCAAACGGCATCAGCTGTTGATGCCAGCTGACTGCCTGTTTGCTCGGCAGCCGCGGCAACCCTTTATTCATTGTAATAAAGTTACTAGACTGTTAGCTCCGTGTCCGCCTCAGTAATTACCGCTGCTCTACAATATATACAAGTCATGTATAAATGTATGGTATTCAGCTTTGTTTGGGTATTTTCCCACATCATCATAGTTGTGCTTTTAAAGTTGTAGCAACATTTCAGTAGAATCTCATCTGCCATCATCAGGCTTCTGTATTGTCATATATAAATATGCATACACACCGTATGCATTTCCAAATTGTCAAACTGATGCAGTAAAAGTTCAGAAATGAATTTATGTGATAAACATGAAAAAATATTTTCAGAAAGTTTCACCAATCCTTCACTGTCCTGTTTCAGATGGAAGGAAGTTACTCCAAGTTGCTTCTAAATAAGCCATGAGAAATGTGTGGAAATGGTGGAAGAAACAGATTCCATTATTTTCACTTTTTGGGATGAAATTTTATATTCACAGTCCAATATTGGACTATTTTGGATATTTTAATTCAATTCAGCTAAACCCTGAGAAGGCTTTTGGGGAGGAATGATTATGAAATAGATAAAGACCATTGGGGAGGAATGGCTAAAAACCCCAAGACCATTGGGGAGGAATGGTTATGAAATAGATAAAGGCTGGAAGAGGTAAAGGTCCAGGAGCCTGTCTTTAATTAATCAGAACTAGCCCTACTATTAGGCAAAATAAAGCAATTGCCTCTGATACCCATAAATGGGAACACAATTGTTTCCAAATGTTACATGTAAATCACTATCCAAGGGGGTAGACAATTTTATTTTGGCTGGTGCAATCACACTTTTACAACTATTATTAATTCCAGTTTTCAATTACTCTGCAGAGGTCTTGGCAGTGTTGTGAGGATGACTTTGGAGGAATCAGGGCTGAACAGTTTGTCTCATTTTTCAGACTGTGTTGTGGTGGGGGGAGAGAGATGCTTTTTAGAAAAAGGCATAATAAGTATTTTTCCCAGTAGCAGTGGTTTAATATACCTATTATATTAAATATATTATATCTATTATAAAATGTAAAAAAAATCATATCACCAAAATTTCCACAAAATTTCAGCAATATAATTTTGGTAGTTTCTTAGAGCCACTGGTTGCTCATGGAAAACAGTATCCAAGTCTAAGTTGATTTATTTAATAAATAATAGAGTTTAATGGAAGCCAATGATTTTTCTTAAGTCCACTAAGTTCCATAAAAATTCAATTATCTAGTCTATTTCTACATATGGAAAGGAGAAATGACAAGCCCTCATGTCATTCACTTCAAACTCCAAAATTGCTGGGTCAACCCAATGGTTAATCTTTAATTAAATGCTATTCATATAAAAAAAAACACTCTTAAAGTAATTGACATTCAATCATTATAGTCTTTTTAAAAGAAGCATATATATTGTATGTTTTGATTTGTTCTGCTTTCCTGAAAATTCTTATAAAGTATGTACAAAAGCACCTATTTATAGCATTATGTTTCAAATAACATAGCATTACAAAAAAGAAAAGTGAAAAGGCATATCCACTTCTATATTTTTCATCTTTCAATTAATTCTGCCCCTTCTTTTATCTCAGGTTACTGTTTATGAACTAACAGAACAATTAGTTGTGAAAGTGAAATAAACCTTGACATCTCCTGCTATAGTCAAGTATACCAGTTCATCAGGCAAATACAAATTTCTGTGTATGTTACTAAAATGATATTCAACCAAAAAATGAAACATTATTATTCACTTGAGTAGAAGTAGCACCTCAAAATGAGCAGTGCTATTTATGGAATAATGTCCTTGCCAGCACGAGGTAGGTTCCTGCAATTTTCAGCTAATGTACAGCATAAGTAGTCTAAGCAAAAAGTATTTATAGCCTTACATAGCTTCCATCTCTCCCTAAATAGTCCATTAAATTAAATTTTCACTATAATGCAATTCCTAAGAAAAGAGAAGTAAACCCTTTATCAACATTCTAGGTGTGTTGATTTTAATATGGGCATCTAGATAGTTGGGATCATTCATCTGTTTGACTCTTTGTCATAACATAAAAGACTATCATAAGATAAAAGAAGCTAAGAATTGCTTGTTGCTCAGTTTGTTGAAATGCTAATAATAAAAGGGCTTTTTATAAGGAAAATGGAGAAATATGAAGTGATATGAAATTGGAATTGGTCCCCCTGTGTAATATAGACACCGTGGGCATATTTCATAGCTTTTATAGCTAGAGGCCAGCTTCTGACACTTAAAAATCTGTATAAATTGATTTTTTTAATAAAGATCAGCTTATCTACTGTATCTGCTCAATTATTTCAGCTAGAAATATTCCTGTAGTTTTACTCTCCATAACTGTACTTTCTGTATTTTATATAAAGGTAAAAGTTTCCTGTCCAATCTTGTCTGTCTCTAGGAGATGGTGCTCTAGGAGATGTCAGCATTGTCCAAAGATGTTTCTGAGTTCTTGTGGTCAGCATTACTATAAGCCGAAGCACATGGAACATTGCTACCTTCCCACCAAAACAGTACCTATTTATCTACTCACATTTAAATGCTTTTGAACTGCTAGGTTGGTAGGAACTGAGGAAAGTAATAAGAGCTCACTCCATTGCTTGGGTCTCAAACAGGGCTATCAGCTTTTCAGCTGAGAAGATCAGCATCTTTAATTGCAGAGCCATCATACATATAAAAGAAGATAAATACATTGTAAACTTGTATTGGCGCCTGTAAATGCGTTGTTTTATGTGTTTCTCATAAGCAGTTTGTTTCTGTTACATACATAGCATTGAACTAAAACAAATACATGTAATTTGTACTGAAGCAATCACAAATTTGCCAAATTTCAATTTCACAGGAGTCATAAGTTCTACATTTTGGACTATACATTAGCCCATTTGATATATTTTCATTTAAAAACTCTTACTCTATGATGCACTGTTTATCCAGTTAAACATTACAGATAAAAGAGTTTTAATAATTTATAAATAAGCAGACACAATGTGAAGAACAAGATATCAGATTTTTGCCAACTTGCTTCAAAGCCATTATATTGATACTTGTTCATTAATTTCATATTCTACTTCTGTGCATAAAGTGTTTATAAACACTAGTGTTAATACTAATTCAGCCATGAAAACTTCTTTCAAAAGTTCAAAGTTAATTATAACTGGATTTTTCAAGATAGTAAATTGGGAACATGTTTAAAAAAATATGGTGGTTGACTTTTGGTGGTGCAATTCTATTGCATGGTTTACATTTTCCAAGGTTGTGTTATGCTGACAAAATCCAGCCAATTTTAATAGTCAACTCATTTGTCTTTCCTCAAGGCTTCCTTTCACATATTAGGAGACTGAATAGCATGCATTAACTGGCATGCATTATCTTAGGAGGGAGCTGATTATATCACACACCTACTAAATCAGGGGTCCCCAACCCCTATTGGACTGGGCCTCTTTGAAACTGGACCGCAAGAAAAATATGCAAGTGCAAAGCTCCACTTGTGCAAATGGAGCTTCAGACATGAGTATCCTTTGCTTGTGTGAGCACAAGCACAAGTGCAAGTACCCTCTGCTCAAGTGACCTCCGCTAATGGGAGGGAAGCTTTGCATGCGAGTGCAAGTGTCTCCTGCATATGCTCACATGTGAAAGATGCGCACATACAGCTCATCCAAATGGAGTTGTGTGCACACACATGGGCCTGTCACTCACATGCTCCCTACCCCCTGCAAGGCCAGGTTACCAAACTGGAAAGGTTGGTAACTGCTGGCTGTACTAAATGATCATGAGGAAAATAAGTAACTTTCTTTTCTTTATACTTATTCGAGATCTTGATTTTTTTAAAAAAGACCATTTGGTCTTTTATTTCTCTATCACCAACTCCCAAATTAACATTACATAAAATTCAGAATAAGTTGTTTTCTGTTTGAGAAAAGGATACAGAAATGCAAATTGCTAATTATTTTGTGATGTTTTATTATTGTATTGGAAAATCCTATCTTGGTTAATTAGCTATTAAATTGAACACATTAGACATATTTGGATTTTAGTAGGATTTTTACAAAAAAAGCATTTTAATTCTTTGGGTCTTTATTGAATTTATTAACCTATACCATTATTTTAATAAATGTTATAAAATTAACCTACTTAAAATAGCTTATAACAATTACAGGTTGGACATTCATATTATCTATAATACAATAACTTTGACAATTTCATTGTACTTCTAACAGAAACATTCTTCTGTTATTGAAGAGTTATTTTCCTTCATTTCTGAACAAGAAAGGAAAAGTAACAGCCAGAAATTGCAAGGTTCCATTGAAAGGAAAGAGATATTAATTACATGTTTCTATATTTCTATTAATGTTTTTGATATTATTTAAACTTTTGCATGATTTGAACTTTGAATATGAATATTTGATATTGGGGAGAGATAGAGGGTACTAATTCTACTTTTTTGGAACTGCACATTCTGTGTTTGTTGACATATATCAAAAACTAAATAATATCGCTGAGTTGTTCTGAAGGAATACTGAAATGGATGCTGTCCAGGGAAAGGGGAAAGGAGAAAGGATTTTATGGAACTGGGGAAAACATTAGACGCAGGCAACCACAGTGATTAGGAATGATGTCAAGTAATTCTTAGAATGCTGATCTTTTTTTCTTACCTCTCCTCTCTCTCTCTCTCTCTCTCCCTCTCCCTTTCTCTTTTTGTCCCTCTCTCTCTTTCTCTCTCTCTCTCTCTCACACACACATGCACACACACACTTCCTTTCAATGCATATCACTATTTCTCTGACTAGTAGTCATTATAAGCCAGCCAAACTTATTGTAGAGTTTGGTCCATGATGGTGAACCTTTGACAGGCATGCCAGAGGTGGCACACAGAGCTCTCTCTGTGGGCAAGCAAGTTTGTTAGGAATATAAGTCACCTAGCAGCTATTTGGGTTAGAAATATATATAAACCAGGATAAACATTTTAAAACTATATCTTTAAGAAAATGCAAAACGGTAATTAGGTGTGGTTTCTCAAACGGCCATAAGATGGAGCCAGAAACCTGAGTTGTTTAGTCTTAGTCTCAGAAGAGAGTGTGTCTGAGTGAGTCCCTCTGTTTCCTTCTATTGGAAAGTGTTGCTGTTGCTCCATTTCTTCTAATAGACTGCTATTTCTGGATTTAATGTAAGTCTGATACTGAACTTTTTTGACACTGGAATTTGATATTTGGATTATCCCTGGATGAAAATTGACTGATTTTACCTGTGAATGACTTTGGACTGCCTATTTTGGACTTTGCTTAAACCTTTATTGAAAGTAAAACCCTACATTTACTGTACAATGTATCTGTGTGCTGTATGTTTACTATTCAAACACTCCTCTCAAATATGTCTCCCTATATGCTCTCATTCTCCTAACAGGGAATTACCTTAACAGAGCTATCGCCTGAAGTCAGCTCTGCCGTGCATGCGCGTGCATCTGCCACCAGCCAGCTGGTCTTTGGGTCTATGTGACGCATGTGGGGGAGGAGGGGCAGGGCACATGCAGGGGGGCACGTGCATATGGGTGGGTGCATTCATGGGGATGTGCACGCATGAACAGAGAGTGGTGTGCATGCATGGGAGATGCACGTGCATGTGGGGGTGCGTTGTTGTAACTATGTATCATTCATGTGTTTGCAACTTTGTATCATTGCAACTATGTATCATTCAGGCATTTGCAACATTGTATCATTCACGTGTAATCATTGAGCTTCTGTCTCCTCTGTGACCTTTTACAGGGCACGTACAGAGACAAGGAGCTAAACCTCTGTAGAAATAGCCTATTTACATTGAGATTACATTGTCTGGCATGCAGCTTTGTGAAGAAGGAATATCCTGATCAAATTATAAATCTTGCCATCCTGTCTGACCTGGTATCTTACCTTGTTTGAGCTATTGTAAATCCTGTGTATCCTGTCTGACCTGGGCTTGACCTAGGCTCTGAATAAACAATCACCCCCTTTTGAATGAGCATAATAAAAGAGCATGTGCCAAGACATTCTGGGCGCACTCATCCCGAGGAACTTCGTCTCCTGTCGTTTCTTTCTCCTTCGCTCCCTATCATGAGACGCCTATCTAATGTGGGATAGCAGATACCGCATGCGTAAGTACAAGGTGCATGCACATGTGTGGGGGCGCACACGTATTGCATTTTGTGGATGCACACACATGTGTTTTGGGCGCTCGTTGTTGAAAAGGTTGGCCATCACTGAGTTTGGTGGCCTTAAATCAGAATATTAAATATTAAATTAAATTAAAATTTCTTGCGTTCTTTTGATGTAAGTGTTCATAGGAAGAATACTTGGCGTTTTTGTGAAAGAAGTAGATGAGGACTCTGCTTTCTCTGAACTTTGAACTCATTTCATGTTGTGCTGCAAGAATCATTGATAAGAAGACTTTAGTGGTTTAAATGTGCTAAAATAAATCTACTTAAATGATAGTTATAATATATAAAGTCTTTAAAATATTGAATAGAATATATTTTATATTGCACCTTTTGATGCAATTACTTGGGTAGCTATGCTTGAGGAGAAATAAATAAATAAATAAATGTCTAAAATTGCACCCGTCAACCAATTTTGGCTTCCTCTTTTAGTCTCATAGATGTAAAAACAGAAAGATAGGTGCTTCCACATTTATTGTTCCATAATACTTCAAAAACAGTTTGAAATAGATCATCTGATCCTTGGATACTATGAACATGATGAACCAATGAATGTGTTTCTATCCTTTTTATAAAAACCTGTTTGGTTAAAAAATTTAATTCAATCAGCATCCTGCTCAAACAATTGCTCATCTTGAAACAATGCATCTTTTTTCAGATTTCTGTACAATCAAGGCAAAAACATATAGGCATATTTTTTTAAGCTGAAAAATACAGACTGATTTAATGAATAGCAGAGAGGTTTTGTACCATCTTTAAATTATTTTTGAAGGATTCATAGCATTACTTCGCATTGAGAGGACTTCATTGATTCTTGTCTTTGGAATGCTTACCCTGAGGAAATAAATCAATTAGTCCTTCAGTTTGTGCAATAAATTAGATCTGATCATTGCTACTTTATTTAAGTGTCCCTTTAAACTTAAAACTTCAATTAATAGTTAAGAATATGCCTGATAAATTCCAGTACATGTTATTAGATTTAATAAATTCTTTGGCTACCCAACCTATAGCAGGTCTCCAAGATGCTTGTCTTTAAAGAAGCAATATCATACTGTCTACTGTTTTAAAACTTTTATTAATTTTTATTAATTTTTATTAACTTTTATTAACTTTTATTATTAATTGTACTGTTACAATTAATATTAACCTTCTCAGTCTGCAAGGTATCATTTAAATGTTAATTCTCTTAGATGATCTTTGTTGAGACCTGGATGGGATGATACATTTCCCCTGATCTTAGCAGCAGCTTTTGATACAATCAAGCATGGTATCTTGCTGATCTTGCAAAGGGTGTAGATAGGAGTGATTTTGATTTTCATCAATGGACAGTTCCAGCCTGTGAACATGGAGGAGGAGAGACTGGCTCAGATGATCCCTTATGTAGGGGATTCTGCAGGCGTTCAGTCTTTTCTTCCCCGCTCTTTGACAAATGTGATGGTTCCAAGTTCAGTGACATTAGAATTGATCAGGGGTCTTCAAACTTGACAGCTTTAAGACTTGTGGACTTCAACTTCAAGAATTCCTCTTCCAGTCATGCTAGCTCAGGAATTCTGGGAGTTGAAGCCCACAAGTCTTAAACTTGCTGAGTTTGAAAACCCTTGGTACTGATGATTCCCAATTTTGTGTTGCTAAACTGAGGTACAGGAAGATGCAGTCAATGATTCCTGATGATTACCTATAACTTGTTCCTTCCTGAATGTTTTAAATGAAAGGAAAAGGAAGCTTTTATTAAACTATATATTAAACAGATATGAGTCAACAATGGCATGCATATTTTATGAAGCCTATGTCTCAATGAGCTCATCTTATAAACCACTCCAAATGTCTTTAAAAAGTGTGTGGTGTTTCCATGCTTTGTAAGATAAAGGATCATGGAGAGAAAGAACAATCTAGGTAAAACAAAGAGAATTCCCACTTCAGACTTTTACTGTGCAACTTGTCTCTTTTAGAGATTTTTACAAGGAATCCTATGTGTCCATTTCTGACTAGTAATCCATTAGTCTTTTCCTACTTCTCAGTGTTTTTATTTTTTCCAAGAAAAAATGTCTTAGGAAAAATAAGATGAAATAGCTCTAAAATGATGGTGGTCACTCAGGAGTGAAGAGAATGGGTGGAGGTACCTAGTCTGGCACTATTCCTGATGGATCTATTACCTTCAGGACTTCCTGCCTGCAGCAAGCAGAATATTAGATTCTTATGTGCTGTAGCCATCTTTTTCCTTTTAACTGAAAAGACTATCTCCACATCACAACACAAATCTCAGAAAGCATTTACAAATGTCATTGTCATCAGTGATGCACAGAAATGAGTTTTGCATACAGTTGAATACAGCTTGAGTGTCCAAAGTGAAGAAATAAAGAATGAATTGAAGCTAGCATTAGGTAAATTGAGTTCCTGTTCACGGAAAGTGCCACTTTCCAGAACTTAATTTGGTAAATATATAGTGGCTTGGGTTTCTGCTTCAACACTACTATTTTTATTATTTTTCATAATAACAAAAACCTTGTAAGAGTTGCTGGAATTATTGTTTAGTTTCTTGATTAGGAAGATAACTATACTTTAGTATAGTTATATACTAACTGCAATGTAAGACCATACTAATTTTAACTGCAATGTCAAACCATATTCCAGCTGTACCATCAACATTTTAACTTTAAAGAACAAAACAAAAAAATTTGCAAAACACTGAGGAATCACTGTTTGTATCTTTTATCTTGGTTTTATAGAATAAAAAACCTTTTGCATAATTAAATGTGTTATGACACATTTATCATTATAAGCTTGTTGTATTCTGGTTGAATGCCTACACATTCTTTTGTATTTCATTGATTTTAAAAGTACATAACATTGATTTATACTTGCATAATTAATGTTCTCTTTAGAAATAATTAGTTTTGTAAAATATACCTATTTACCAGTGAAATAAATAACATTTATTTTAAAAAGAAAAGTTTGACATAATAATATTTATTATTGCTTTATAAAACTAACATTAAAAAATAACATTAAATAATAATAAAAACTCAAACTTGAAAAAAAATGGAATATTTGCTCTGAATTGCATATTTCAATGATATAGACACATATGTGCTAAGATATTAAGAGCTGTGCTAATTAGTGTGGTTGTGATTATTTAATTATGAATTTCCATTTTATAGAGCACATTGGGGTGGCACGCAAAGAAACATAAACTGTTTTTGAACTTTATTTATATAATTATACATGTTTTACTTTATACTATTTTATCTTATTATGCTTTTATTTTTACTTCATCTTATGTATTATTTATTCTGTTTCATCTTGCCATAGTCTATTTTATCTCATTTCTCTGTATTTTAGCTCATTTTATAATTTTTTTAAAATTGCTGATGCACATGCTTTGATATGATCAACCATTTTAAATATTTCAATCTATGTTTTTTATAAATTATACAATGGTCACCTTGGAAATATTGGAGGAAAATTATTTAATGTATAATAAAAAAAAATGGTTTAAAATATGGTTTACTTTACTGACAAAAATAAAGATTTATATCTTAGACAAGAAAAATAAGGTATGAGCCAAGAGTGATGTCTGAGAGAAGGAGGTCCTTCCAGAAAAAAAAAATCACATAAATCCAGGAGTTTGGAGAAGAACACAAATTTGTGTTTGTACTGTATATTGTGCAAAACCACAGTTTTGTTAATTGTGGAGATCACTATTTGTTCGGGTTATATAGATAGCACAGAAAACCATTGACTGTCAGCACAAGAAGTCTGAGACGAGAAAACTGTCTTTTTTCATTAAACTATAGAAGTGGTGAATCTTTCCCTCCCTGTGAAAATAACATGAACAATTCCATAGTAACTACAAATAACTTCTGTTTCTGCTTAGTTTTCCATAATCTGCTTTGAGGGTGAATGTTGCATAGAGAGTATAGGGTAGATCTATAAATGGATATTAGAATGAAATCCCAAGTGGTATTTTGTCATCTTCAGTTATGAATTGAAATAATACCTCCCTTTATGTTCTGCTGCATGAAATCTGATATTGTTGCCTTGCAACATGACCTGCAATAGGGTCAACAAAACTATTAGTTGTCATTATTTCTCCAGGTTCTACTAATGGTAGCCAGAAAATTACTTTCCAGATCCCAATTCTGGATGGTGATACTCAGGCCCCAAAGAGTTCACCAAGTTCTACAAAGCTCTTAATGGTTGACACAATATAAAATAACATGGCAAAATGAATGGTTGTAGCTGAATTTCATGACAATTTAAATATGCAGCAGCAGCCTTTGTGATTTTTGTTCATGATAATATAAGTGTATGTATGCATGGAATTGATTGAGATGATGACTTTCAGCTGGGGGAAGTTTAAGTATTACCCTATAGCTTTTTATTTCAAAACTCCTTACAACATATGAAGTGACTTCAGAGGACAAGAATACATTAGTATCAAATAGAATTAGTCCCTCTTATTGTTTATAGTTGGTGCTTTGAACTTATCAGCATTTATGATTCTCACAAAACAAATAAAAGCAAAACAAAGATCATGAGCACAGTCATGGTTTTGACCACTTAATGACCACTTCACTTAATGGCCAAGTTGCTAAATTAGGAATATTTGTAGCTATGGCACATAACAATAAGAAGCCAGGTGCTGCATATTAACCAAATTTTATGGCACGGACAGGTAAAGAATTTCCTGAATGTGTGATAGGAACAGTCAAACCTTTTATTTTGGCACTATCTGGGGCCATCTGATGATGGCTGGTGACATTATGATATCATCAGAGTGGCTTAGACTACATTTTAAGACTTTTTTTACATTTAGAGGGATTTGGAGTTTCAAAATTCCAAAAGATGGAGAAAAAACTGGATTCTAATAATTGTTTACATCAATTTTTTCTTTTAGTTTCTTAAAAAAATGAGTCTGAATCTTTCTACCTGACATATTCAAGAAATTTCTAAGGAAATTCTTAAGATCCCAAAATGGCCATGTGAGGGCTGTCAATTTTATACCACTGTTCAGTAGATTGTCATGTCATATGAACATAGTCACTGCTAATTCTAATGCTTCTTTATATGTAATTAAAATTGTACTTATATTACTTATGACATTTTAAGAAGGAAGAAATTGGGGAAACTTCTTGTATAAATCCTTCAAATGGTTTTAGATCACTGTTTTAGATCACTGTTCCTTTGGCAGGGGCTAAATGAATGGCACAGATATCCATTGAATGAAAGGTGGCAATGTCCTGTTTAATCAATGAAGCAAATGAAGTTCAGTAGGAAGAAAGACAAAGCACTGTATAGTCTCCAATCTTTTTGGTAATTGATGGTCTATTTCAAGATAATAATTCTAATGAAAGAGTTTTCTTGATTACAGTTTCTATGACAGCAGTAGTCCTTAAAAGGATACTTTTGTTTATCTTCTAACTTCAGAGTAATGATGAGTTTCACTGGAGAGTAAAAAAACACAGAATTTTCAAAGGATATGAGCCAACATATTTTTGGTATGTATAATGAATATAATCATACACAACTTTGAAGGTTGTCTCATTTGAGCATCAAAATGGTGCATTCAAGTCCAGGTGCTTGTCTGAATGGATCTCAATTGCATTTTCCTTTATGTTTGTTAAAAGAGAGATTTTTGTTAGTGTGTTATTCAGACTGCTAATTCACTCCACATTGCCCCTCTTTTCAGACTCTTCATTCCATCTTGTTCTTGGGTAAGGAGGAAGGCTGACTAATTCAATCTATTCTTTGTAATTCTGCCCTATTAAATATGTCATCAAGTTGCCAACTTCAATCAGAGGCCGAAATCAGAAAAATAGCAGCCATCCTAAGAAACTCCAAAGATAAAATTGACCTGGAAAACCAAGGCATATATAAAGTCCCCCGTGCATCATGCATATACATTGGACAGTCCAATAGAAGAATAAGTACCCACCTGGATGAACACCACAATGCAGAAAAAAAGCTGAAACACACATCCTCACTACTCCAACACATGAAAGCCACAGGTTCATAGCACCAACTTCAATGGCATCAAAACCCTAGCCACTATAGAAAACCCAGCTATAGAATTATCAGAGAAGCCATAGAGATTGAAAAAAGAACTGAAAGCATGAATAGAAGAGATGACTCCACCAGACTGTTAATTATCTGGAAACTTGCACTCTCAAACAAAAAAATCTCCACACCACAAGCCAGGCAAACACCTGGGCACAAACAGACTCCCCCTGATACCTCCAGCTCAAATGCACCCCAACCAGGTACCCAGATGAAACCTAGCTTCCTAACAAATGATAGCCGTCCATTTACTCAGAGCCAAGCCTCACTAAAAGCCTCCAATACAGGAACACAATGTTGCCAGCCAATCAAAGCCCCTATGGGAGCCCCTACGCGATCACCACTGTCACCCATCATTGCAAACCTGTTCATGGAAGAATTCGAATCCAGAGCCCTGGCTAATGCCACCCACAAACCCAAATTATGGCTAAGATACATTGATGACACATTTGTGATTTGGCCCCATGGAAAAGAAAACCTAAACAATTTCCTAACACACCTAAACAGCACACACCCCAAAATCAAGTTCACCATGGAAACGGAAACAAACAAACAACTACCATTCCTAGATGTACTAATCCACAAAAGAACAGATGGAACACTAGGACACACCGTATACCAGAAGAAAACACACACCAACTGCTACCTCAATGCCCAATCCCACCACCACCAGCACAGATAAACTCCATCGCCAAAACACTAATCACCAGAACCAAACATCTGGCAGACAAGACACATATAAAGACTGAACTATGCACCCTGACTAAAGTATTGACAGCCAACGGCTTCCACAAAAACAAAATCACTAGCTTGATCCACAAAACACACCAAGACATAATAGAGACCTAGAAGATCAACAGACCTATGGAAAAGCTGTCCTGCCCTACATAAGAGGTATTACAGACAAAATCAGTAAGCTACTACACAGGCATCACATCAAAACTGCCTTCAAAACAGACAAAAAAATAGCAGCTATCCTAAGAAACCCCAAAGATAAAGTTGACCTGGAAAACCAAGGTATATACAAAGTCCCTTGTGCATCATGCCCGGCTACATACATTGGACAGACCAACAGAAGAATAAGTACCCGCCTGGATGAACACAAAAATGCAGTAAAAAAGCTGGAACACACCTCCTAACTAGTCCAACACATGAAAGCCACAGGTCATAGCATCAATTTCAATGGCACCAAAACCCTAGCCACTATAGAAAACCCCAGCCACAGAATTATCAGAGTAGCCATAGAGATTGGGAAAAAACCTGAAAGCATGAATAGAAGAGATGATTCCACCAGACTGTCAATCATTTGGAACCCTGCATTCTCAAACAAAAAAATCTCCATACCACACGCCAGGCTAACACCTGGGCACAAACAGACTCCCCCTGATACCTCCAGCTCAAACACACCCCAACAAGGCACCCAAATGAAACCTAGCTTCCCAACAAATAATAGCCGTCCTTTTACTCAGAGCCAAGCTGCACTAAAAGCCTCCAATACAGGAACACAATGTTGCCAGACAATCAAAGCCACAAAACAGACCGAAGAAATTAGAAACACCAATCAAGCAGAACACAACAAACTCCAAGACCAATAAACACAGACCAAGACTCCCAACCAATCAAGATGAAGAAAAAAAAACATTCTGGCTCAGCAGTAGGCTAGTCTTAAATTTAAAACTGAAACGGCTGTGACAGCTTGACTCACAGATGAACTCAATACAGAACCCTGATGATGGCAGATGAGTTTCTGCCGAAATGTTGCTACAATATATGCAGATCATGTAAACTCCTCAGTGGTATTCTGACACTGGTGTATTGGCTACCCTTTGCCCCTGAGTTGGCAGATGTACATACAGACAAACAATCTTAGTATTATCATTCCTCCCATAATTCAGGAGATTTTTCATCCTCTAAAGGATCATCAGAATAGTGTTCCTTGTCCAGTTCTCCTTTATTAAAGTGATTTTTTTTAAAAAAGTATAAATTGATAAAATATATAATCTAACAGGAATGGGGAGTATCATGTTTCTATGACATCATAATATAGTCAATCAACACTGTGCACAGAATGTGAATGGGAAGCATGAGCATTCAAAGACATTTACAAAATGTGCCAGAAAGAAGATTTAATTTTTTTCAAAGCATAATCTCGATATATTCTGTAAAATTAACTTGATTCATTCACACTATAATTCAGAATGGCTTCTGTTCTGTACAGAACTGACTTCACATTTAAATATTATATAGTACTTTTTCATCGTTAATGTGGTCATGCTGTCTTAAAACACTTACACTTACATGACTATGCAATTTGATTACTTGTTATATCAACTGCTGAACCAATGTAGCCACTGATATTTATAATTTTTTTCCCATAAAGCAGCATTTATTTTGGCTTTTTCCCAAATTATGGGGTAAACTGCAGTACTTAGATGTACTACACAGTGTTTGCTGTTGTATAATGGAGACATGGGAAATCTTTTAGCCAGCTGCAAAATATATGGGCTATAAAGTACATCACACACATGCTGGCAATGGTTGTAAAAGTAAATTCCCCCCACACACACACACTTCTCCTTAGAATCCTTGGGTAACAGCCTAAGTAAACCCTCCAGAAGTTGGTGGGAATGCAACTCTTAGAATTCTCATCAATTTGGGCATTACAGACTAAAATATCTGGAGGGACCAGGTTAGGGAAAGGAGCAAAAAATTAGAAGAAGGTAAAATGTCACACAAGTGTCTGGCAAAAAAAAAAAAAAAAAAACTTCTGACAACTTAAAGCTAATGAAGCCCTTTTTCATCACTTAGGATAGGTCTCCATTTAAGGAACAGCGATTGTTATATAAACTTTGAATAATCGGGCCTGTGGATAGCTGCACTCAGCAGCTGTTTGCAAATAGCTGCCCACACAGTTGAATAAATTGAAGACACTTTTTAAATTCACAGATTGTTTTTTGTCTAAAGGAGAAGGGTGCTACTTAAGGCAACCTATCCCACAAACTGGGAAACAAAGTCTACTCAAGTGGAAATATATTTAATAGAATATTTCTTCATCTCTGAAAAATATATTGCTATAACCTGCCTGAAATAGTGGAGGAAAAACATTTTTGGGAGTTTGCAAAGTGACTTTGCTGTGAACATAGCTATCCATTTTCTGTCCTGGTTTCTGACTGATAATTAAAATGGATTAAATCAGAAGAGGGAGCTCTCACTACATCTTTCAAGGAAAAGAAGAGGAAAGAAAATTAACATGCTAACATGCCTTGTGATAATGTTTAAAAAAAGAAATAAATATTTTTACTTATATAGTATATACTTTTTATATACTTTTTTTTTGGAGAACATTTTGTAGGAAGAAAAAGAGGCAAGACTTTGCACTCCATGTGAACCTGAACAAGCTGTTTTGCCTAGCTAATTCATCTACTGGGATACTGGCAGAAAGTGCTGTGGTCAAATACTTCAGGAATTTAAGCACTATATTTCATAGCACTATATTTCAAAGGAAGACAATTTCACAAATTTCTAAGGCTAATTTGGAAATCCTATATCCATAATCCTTTGTAGCTTTGAGAGTATTGATAATGCTATTACTGACATTGTTAATGAGGAATTAAATTTTATTAATGCATTTTTAAAAAAAAGTATTTACACAGGCTTTGTTATATTTTTAATAATATGAATATATGTAGCAGTGGTTATTGTCATGAGCAACATATAGGACTGATCTGCATCATTTGATGTACAATATGCAATTTCAGTACAATTAATTGGCATCCATATCTCAGGAAGCATTACTTGTCTAAGCAGGCTTCTTTTAAAATAGATGACATAAGATGAGGGATATCCACAAAATAGATTACGTTTTCATCTGTAGCAAGAAGGGGTGGAGCTAGCATGGCCATCTTTCATATGTGCGTCCACCACTTAGTCTGCATCTAGTCGTGCTAGTGGGAGGTTTATATCCTTGCCCGTTATTTCACAACAAATGTTTGAAATGTGTGTTGCAATTGAAAATCCTGCGAGTTGTGAGATGTGATCAGTTATAAGGTTTTTGTTGGCAAAAAACCATAAACTGATTGAAATTTTTCGGCAACTGTGTGAAGCGTACGGGGGCAACATCATCACTGAAGGTGGAGTGCACCAATGGTGCATTAAGTTTAAAAATGGACGAACTAACATTCATGATGAACAGTGGAGTGGATGTCCGAGCATTGTGACTGATGAACTGGTTGCGAAAGTCGATGACAAGATTCATGAAAACCGCCATTTCACAGTAATGGAACTTTCGCTTAGTTTTCCACAAATTTCACGCAGTTTGTTGCATGAAATTGTTACGCAAAAGCTGGGCTACCACAAATTTTGTGCAAGATGGGTGCCAAAATCCTGACAGAAAACCACAAGAGTCAGCGTATGGCTGCATCACTGATGTTTCTGTACTCTTACGATAAAGATGAAGATTCATTTCTTGATCGAAACGTAACTGGAGACGAGACTTGGGTCAAACATGTGAACAGTGAGACCAAATTGCAGTCTATGGAGTGGGGGCACATAAATTCCCCCCAAAAACCAAGAAAATGTTTGCAAATGTTCTCTGCAAGGAAGATTATGGCAACTGTTTTTTGGGATAGGCAAGGTGTGCTTCTTATCGATTTTCTGGAACATGGTGCAACAATAAACTCTGTGAGGTATTGTGAAACATTGCAAAAACTAAGAAAAGCAATTCAGAACAAGCATAGAGGAAAGTTAAGCTCAAAAATTTTGTTTTTGCATGACAATGCCAGACCACACACAGCAAATCACACTTGAGAAGTCCTGAATGCTTTCAAGTGGGAGATTTTTCCTCATCCGCCCTTCAGCCCTGATCTTGCACCAAGTGACTACCACTTGTTTCCGAGGATGAAGACCTGGCTTGGAACACAGCACTTTGACAACACGCAGAACTGCGGGCGGGCGTGACTGACTGGCTCAAATCTCAGGTGGCTGAATTTTATGACAATGGAATTACAAAGCTTGTTCACTGCTATAATAAGTGCCTCAATTTGTTCGGTGAATATGTTGAAAAGTAGTATTTAAGTGTCACTTTTAAGTGTATACAATAAAAAAAAAATCCTACACTTTGTTTTTTTTCTTTCGCAAAACATAATCTATTTTGTGGATAGCCCTCATAATTTACAAATAATTGCAACTCAATTGGTATTAATATTAAATTTTAAAATTAAATTTATTAATTAATTTTTAGGAGAGAAACTGTAGAAATGGGAAATTTACTTTTGCTTCTATAGCAAATAAAAATGTTCTTTATCCCTTCATTCCTCTTAACATTCTGTTTTAGGCTTGCCTCTACATCTCATAATGAACTCTTGAATGTAGTGGTCCCTGCACCATTCTTTTATTCTCATATTCAACACCTCTCTCTTTCTCCTTCTCTCTCTCTCCTTCTCTCTCTTTGCCCTCCCTCCATAAACTTACATATAGATAGACACACAAATGTGTGTGTGTGTGTGTGTGTGTGTGTAAATATATATATAGTTCTCTGGTCTATGACTGTTATAAACAAAATTGATTCATATTTATACACCCACACACACATATACATAATGTACTCAATTAGCAGTATCCTTAGAGAAAAAATTATGCATATCCTTGTAAGTTAAGTTTGATGAGTTGTCGGCATGAGATTGATAGACACAAAATAGGACATAAAACACATAGTCATAGGGCTGAAAGGGATCCCAGAGTCCCCTGCTCAAGGCAGAAGCCTTATACCATCCTAGTCAAATGGTTGTCCAGATTGTTTCTGAAAACTTCCAATGATAGAATACCAAAAGCTATTCCATTTATTATTGTTCTCTCTATCATAAATTTTATCCTTACTTCTAGGTTGAATCAGTTTTTAACAAGCTTCCACCCATTACTTTGTCCTGCCCTCTGATGTGTTATATAGGGAATAAACCACTTCCCTCGTTTTTGTGACTACCCCTCTAGTACTAGAAGACAGTTAGCATGTCTCCCCAATCCTTCTCTTCGTTAAGCTAGATATACCTTCTTTCTCAACAATTTATCATGCAATTTTGACCCTTTATCATCTTTGTTGGTCTTCTCTGTACACTTTCCAGAGTCTCAACATCCTTTTTGTATTGTGATGTTCAGAACTGGATGCAAAATTCCAACTGTAGTATTACTAGTGTTATATAAAGCAGCAATATCACTTCTCATGATCTTGATGCTATCCGTCTGTTGATGAAGCCCAGGACTGTGCTGGCTTTTTTGGCAGCTGCAGCCCTTTGCTGACTAATACTTAAGCAGTGGTCCAGGACATCTAGATCTCTTTCACAGTTACCACTGTTGAGAGTCAGGTTTCATCTATTATGTATCTATGAATTCAGTTTTTCCTGCTTAAGTGCAGGGCCTTACTTTTCTCACCACTGAACTGCATCTTGTAAGACAGGATCCAATGTTCAAGCCTTTTAAGATCTTCTGGATTTTGAGCCTATCTTCTACAATATTAGCAATTCTTCCACCCCAGCTTGGTGTCATCTGCAGATTTGAAGAATTGTCCTTCTACTCCTGCATCTAAACCACTGTGAAGATGTTGAATAATCCTGGACCCAAAACAGAACATTCAGGTACCCCACTGCAATGCATGCTTCCCTTTATGTTGATGTAATTCCATTGAAAACTACATGCTGGGGGCAATTGGGGCAATTGGTCAGCCAATTACGAATCCATCTTGTGGTGGTGCTGTCTATTTCACATTTTTCTATCTTACCAAGAAAGAGGCTGTGTTCTACTTTGTCAGATGTCTTACTGATGTCCAAGTATACTATGTTCACAGCATTTCATTGGGCCACTAATCTAGATTTACATGCAGAACAGAACAGAATTTCCTCACTTTAAAAAATTATCCCGGTCAGGCAATTACATTGTTCTTCAATGCCACTGCCATTTTTCCTCTATATAGTAGGCTTTTCTTATTGAACACCAGAATCTGAAGCTTGAGGTAATTCTTTCCTTTACCTGATGGTGGGCTATCCTCATTGCTTGGTTTCTTGTAATATGACTAATAATTATATATAATGTTAATTAGGAGTTCCTGTATCCCTTGATTCCCATACCTTTGAAAACATACCTTGAGTAAGTTAAGTAAATAACTTAAATAAGTTAAATAACAATCAGTTTCTGCAGAAAATATTGCCACCAACTTTGTAATGACAGCAGAGGGTAGCACTTAACTGACCTTAACAAATTCCAAAAAGCTAAGCAGAATTGGATCTGGTTACCACTAGGATATTCTATATCTGTAGGCGTGATTGGGGTGTGTGTGTGGGGAAGTCCTAGAAAAAAACAATATCAGAACTCTTCCATGTTGTTATTTAAAAGAAAAAAGCTTACAAAGACATGTCATTGAAGTCACCAACTCAAGCAAATTTGATTTGATATGCCAATCTAAACAAAAAGCAGTTCTTGCTAAAGCTCTCTTGTTGTTGTTGTTTTTTACTATTTATCAATCCTATTAATGCTGTTTTGAAGATCAAATTAGTCAATCTGGTGTGAAATTGTCAGACATTTTCTTCCTATTCCATTTAATCAGTATCTTACCACCTGTCATTAATTCTACAGAAAAGTTAAACATAAATTCAGCAGATCTTTGAGGAAGGTATGAATCACAGAATGTGCATGTATTACATATTTGTTAGTTTAGAAAAGCTTATAATAAAGCGAATAGGCTTGAATTATGGAATAGTTTGAATGAATATAGCAGCAAGATTAATTATTGAATGCAGGAAAGTGGTATATTAATGAAGTAAAGCAAGGGTAAGAATAAATGAAATGCTTAGAGAAAGCTTTTAGCACTGAGCAGTAAGGCAAGGTATACAACAACCATTGATTGCTCAGTGTAGCTATATTTCTTTTTTTTAAGCCCATGTCACACTTCACCAACGGATGGAAAGAGGATGTAAAATGGAGAGAAACACTTGCCATCCGTTGGTTAATGCGATGCATCCGTTCTGTACTAACTGCGTCCGTTTTTCTTCCTCTCTATCCGTCCAGCATCCGTCGACTGAGGTTCCATCCGCTCAAAAAGTTTTGAGCTGCTCAAAACTTTTGGAGTGGAAAATGTATCCAACGCATCCGTTCTCCATCTGCAACGCATATGGGGAACATCCGTTCTGCATCCGTCGTCATCCGTTATGCATCCACTACATCTGCTAGGCATCCGCTGCGCATCCGCACAACTCAAATCTGCTCCAGCGGAAAGGGGACACAGGGAGGAAGCGAAACGGACGCGGAACAAATGTGCAGCATTAGTAGCACAGACAGAGAAAGGATGAAAGTGGATGCAGCTCGCAAAGAAAGCATTTAAAATGGAAAAAACGTTCGCAGAGGGGACCTATCTCGGATATTAAGGATGTCTAGAGGATGCCTAGAGGATGCAAAAGGACACATAGTGGAAAACCTATACTGCCTATAAAAAGGGGGAGGAACTCACCTGGATCTCACTTTCAGACCAGTAGCCCTGCTGTGCAGACCTCTGAAGCCTTCATCTGCCTCTTGCTCTTCCACAGCATCCAGTCATGTCCACCATGGATTGTAACACAGTCCTTTTGGTAGCCACCATCATTCTGCAACAGTGCGAAGCCATCTACAGGCTCTTTCAACTGTTCTACGGGAAGAAAAGGAGGCAGCCAAGAAGCGTCTGGGTCCGAAGATGGATTGGGAGAAGAGCAGAGTACAGACTGTAAAACAAGCTGATGGTGGAGCTGAGGAACAAAGACCCTTGTGCATTCCAGAACGTCATGAGAATGCCTCCAGCTATGTTTGACGAAGTTGTGGAGCGGCTGACCCCCAGGTTGACCAAGCAGAGCACCAACTTCCAGCCCAGCCTGGAACCTGGGCTCAAGGTGGCACTAACTTTGCACCACCTGGTCTCAGGGACCACCTACAGGAGCATGCAGTACAGCTGGAGGGTGCCACACAACACCATCAGCATTGTGGTCAGAGAAGTGGTGCAGGCCATCATCGAAGAATACCTGGAGGAGCTCCTCCAGTGCCCTTCCACTGAAGAAGGCTGGAAGAAAGTTGCAGAGCAGTGGTATCAGAAGTGGAACTTTCCCCACACCGTTGGAGCCATAGATAGCAAGCACGTGGCCTGCAAAGCTCCAGCCAAGTCAGGGTCCACTTATTTCAACTAAAAGGGCTTCTTCAGTATCATCCTCTTCACCATGGTCGATGCTGACTACAAGTTCATGTACATCAATGCTTCAGGCAACGGGTAAGCTTCAGATGCCCAGGTATATAACACCAGTGACCTCAAGGAGGGGCTGGAACACAACCTCATCATTGGCTTCCCAGATCCAGACCCCCTGCCCAACGACACGCAAGATGTGCCCTACTTCATCGTGGGGGATGATGCCTTCTCCCTCAGAACCTACCTCATGAAGCCATACACTTCCAGACTCCTCACCCATGAAGAGAGGATCTTCAACTACAGGCTGTCCAGGGCAAGGCAGGAGGTGGAGAACGCCTTTGGCATCCTGGCCAAGAGGTTCCAGGTACTTCTCACCACCATGCAGCATCGCCCACAAACCGTGAGGAGGATCGTGGAAGCTTGCTGCATCCTGCACAATCTCATGCACACCCGCTACCCAGTCTTGCAGAACAGGCTCATGGACCTCCAACAAGGCAATGGGGACATGGAGCCTGGGGAGTGGAGGCAAGGGCGAAACCTGATAGATATTGAGGATGTGCAATGCCCCAACAGAGCCTCATGTGAAGGGAAGAAGCAGCGCAACCTCCTGAAACACTGGTGCAACTCCTCAGCTGGAGCAGTGGAGTGGCAAGACAGGATGATAGATGATTAATGGATGCTTCCTTCAGCCTGTCTCATCACATTGATGAGACTGGGCCATGTATGTTGGGTGGGCCTACAATGAACAGGGCATTTAATAAAGAGTTGTGTTTATGTTCAGATGTGTGGATCAATGCTTACATTGTTATTGATAATAAAGGGCCAAAGGTGTAGCACCTGGGAGGGTGGACCATACAGTCCCACTATGCTTGCACTGGAGGTTTATCTATCCCACAGCTATTACCCATCCCAAAGGTATCCCTGACCATCCCACTGTTATCTTCACCCATGCCACAAGCATGCAAAGGCTTAAACCATTTCTAAAAGTTTCCACCAAGACTTTATTGAAAAAAATAAATGAAGCAAGTGTGTGATGCAAAGATAATATTTATTAATAACAAGCTGTAAAAGAAAAATGACCCAAGTCAAGTGCCCAAATAAAGTCAACAGGTAGCCACCCAGTCTCTGGCACTCCTCTTGGTCACTTAGAGGTGTGCCCAGTCTCAGGGGTGAAGGGTCCAGGTGCTGTGGAGGTGGCTGCTGCTCGAGTGCTGGTCTGAAGCACCACTGGGGTGCCTGGCCCCAAGAGGACAACAGGGGATGGTGTGTGGAGGAAGCTCTCAGACAGCTGGCTCAGCCCCATGATGTTGAGAGTCCCTTCCTCCATGCCATGGGGTGTCAGCCCCAGTACCGATGACAGATGTACTGAGGCCAGGCTTTGCTGTGGGGTGGAGGAAGGAGTAGTGTCGTGGGGCTGTCTGGTCTGCAGCTGGGTGAGGACTGACATCAGTGGCATTGGTGGGTGGGTGGCATCGGTGGTGTCGGTGGCATCAGTGGCGTGGGTGGCATCGGTGGCATCAGTGGAACCGGTGACAACGGTGTCATCCGATGAACCTGTGCCTGGACTGGGGAGGGCTGCTGCCTGTGCTGCAGGAACTCTTGGTAGCCATAGCCCTGGTAGGTGAGGGCCTGTGGAAAGCCTTGGAATGGGAGAGACATCACCTGGGGTGGAGGAGCAGACCTGGACTGGGTGGGAGCAGGTCTTCTCGGTCTGGAGGGTTGTGAAGCAGATTGGTGATCCTGTCCTTCACCACCTGGTACTGGGGTTCCACCATGTCCATGAGGGTCTGGTTCACATAGGTGAGGAAGGGCTTGTGGTTGGAGGATGAGGAGTCGGTGTGTACCAGCTGAGAGAGGAGATCTACGCTGCTCCTGATGGTGTCTCTAATCTCCAGCAGGACAGTGTGGCTCTGCCCCTCCTGTCTGGCTCTCTGCCTTTCTGTGGAGGTGGAGCTGGGGTTGGATGCAGGTTGGGCTGTGGTGGAAGTGCCATCTCCTTTCTCCCACTGTGCCAGGGGGTCCTCCACGCGCTCCGCCACAGGTACTACAGCTGTCGGGGGAGGGTCTCTGTCGTGGCACGCTCCACAGATACCTGACTGGACATAGGAGCTGACTCTTTGCCAGAAGAGGACTGGCTCTCAGCAGGCTGCCTGAGAGAGAGGGTTGTGAGAGAGGCTGCCCCTTGGTGGCAGATCTCACCCTCCAGGAAGCTGCACTTGACCATGACATAGTTCTCCTGTCCATCAGCTTGACCGTGGCCTGGTCAGATTTCTTGAGGTGCAGCTTCCCGTACCAGGTGTGCATGTGCTTCCACCAGCCGAGGAGCACCTCCGAAGTGTAGCCCAGGCTCTCCGCCTTCTCTCTCCAAGCAGCCTGTTTCCTTTTGGTGTCCCTATAGAGCCTGTGTCCCTTCCACCATAGATACTCATTCTCTCTCAGCCACTCCAGCACCTCATCCTCATGTTCCTCTTCTATGGTGTTTTGCCTCCTCTCCTGTTCTCGCGTATGCCTCTTCCTCCCTTTGGCAGGACCACATGGGCCCCATCAGAGGGGCTTCCAGGTTGTAGGGGCTGCTCCTCCACACCACCACCACCAGCAACAGTAGCACCAGCAGAAGCAGCAGCACCAGCAGGACCAGCAGGACCAGCAGGACCAGGATCAGCAGCAGCAGCAGCAGAGTAAGCACCACCAGCAGCAGCAGCAGCACCAGCAGGACCAGGATCAACAGCAGCAGCAGCATAGTAAGCACCAGCAGCTCCAACAGGACCAGGAGCACCAGCAGGACCAGGAGCACAAGCAGGACCAGCAGGACCAGGAGCACAAGCAGGACCAGCAGGACCAGCAGGACGAGGAGCAGCGCCAGCTGAGTAAGCACCAGCAGAAGCACCAGCACCAGGAGCAGTGCCAGCAGAAGCACCGCCAGAAGCAGCTTCAGCAGAGTAAGCACCAGCAGAAGCACCACCGCCAGAAGCAGCATCAGCAGAGTAAGCACCAGCAGAAGCACCACCGCCATAAGCATCATCATCAACTCCTCCAGAAGCAGAATCAGCAGAAGCCCCAGCCCCAGAAGAGCGAGCCCGTGCTGCAGAAGCCCCAGCAGAAGCCCCAGCAGAAGCCCCAGCAGAAGCAGAGGGCCAGGGGGTGGAGGGTGGCCTGGCAAGAGATGGCTGAGGCTTTCTCTTCTTCCCCATGGTTGTGGGGTTGCTAGCTGGCAGGCAGGCTGGCAGACAGGCTGGCAGGCAGGCAGGCAGGCAGGCAGGCAGGCTGGCAGGCAGGCTTGAGAGCTGTGTCTGGAAGCAGGTCTTTCCTCTGAATGTTGACCTGCTTGCGAGCTGCTTCCCTTTATATCCGCGGGGCTGACGCAATGCATCCTCCCGCATGCGCATTGAATGCTAGGCTTCCGCTAGGCTTCCGCTCTGCATCCACTTCATCCACTTGGCATCCGCTATGCATCCGCTTCATCCGCTCGGCGTCCACTCTGCATCCTCTGTATCCGTTCCTCATCCGCTTTGCTGCAGTCCCCCGGAAGCCTTGCGGATATGCCATCCGCTCTCATCCGCTTCCATCCGTTAGGCTTCCATGGAGCATCCGCTTTCCATCCGCCCTATGTCCTCCCCCCGTCCGTTCCTTTCCGTGTTGTCCGCTCTGGTTATGCAAATTTTTGCCCCTTTTGAGAGCGGATAACAACGGATGGAACATTTTTCTCATCTGCTGTGTCCTTTTTACAAATGTTTTGCATCCGTCGGCCAGTGTGACAGGGCCTTTACTTCTTGCACTAATTTCTTTGGCTGATTATTTCTTATGCATTTTCTATATTTGGCATAACATTGTTTACTCCAAACTGGAATAGCATGATGGGGGTGTGTGTATAACTGAAACGAACAAGCAAATATATTTGCCATCATCAATAACAATAACAGTTTAGCTGCCTGTATGTTCTTTTCCATCACACAGTTACTAACAATGGTGGTGGTGGGGGGAAATAAGGGATAGGAAAAATTAAATATTATCTGCCCTACTATCTCCTGCTCAGAATATCTAGATGGAGTTGCTAATGACTTTCTTTTTTTAAAAAAATGTTTTTTTGTTTTTTTACTAAATCTGCCTTATCATGCATGCAGTTTTAATAGAACAAGTTGTTTTCTGGGTAAAGGATGAGGAAGGATGGACATCTGGATGGTAGTTCAGTGGCAATATATACCAGTAGTACTATGGTCCTTTAAGCTCCAGTGATAGTTGCTGGTGTGCAGGCAGCTCAAGCAAAACCAAGAAATGCTGGGGGTGTAAGATAGAAAAGTCAAACTGAGTCGAAGCAAAAAGTCAGATACCCTGCCAAGATAAATCAGAAGGGCACCAGTCCAAAATGTTAGGTCAAGGTCACACTGTTAAGAAGAAAATATAAAGAAAGTCTGAAAGATTTCATAAATATGTAGTCTAGTGCAAGGAACATAACCTTCTTTCTCCCCCTCACCCCACCTTGCTGCTGTGCATAGTTAATCCATCCACAGATTAATCGTTTAATCCAATCTTTTGATGGAGCATTTTATTACTATTTTTTTTAAAAAAGGATTACTGTACTCACTCTGACCTTGCATTTGGTAAAGATATATTCTATGCACCTGTTGTTTATCTCTGTTCCCTGTCCACAGATTGAAGAACACAATACTCAGTGCAACAAATACAACCCAAAAGATACTCCCTTTTTTTTCTTTTGAATGAGAAGAAAATGATTGTTTACATCATAGCTCTGAATTCTTTATTACTGACAGAATGCAACATTAATTGCAAATTACAGACTCACATTAAAGACAGAGAACTTCAAGCTGGACACTAATTCAAGCAACAATAATCAACTATTACATCTTGAAATTATTGTGATAGATGATATGGTTTCTTATACCTGTACAAGGCAAATAATGTGATACTTGGCAGGCATATATCATTTTCAAATCTTAGATTAATAACATGACTACATCAAACCTTTGATGATTCAGGCACAGCATCTAAAATGTTTAATAATTGAAGAGCTGAAAGGAACAGGGCAGTGAATCAAAATTGGCCAGCTCATGTCACTACATGAGTTAAGCCTCTATTTCCCTGAGCTTTGGGGTTGTTGCGAAGTTTTCCATTTAAGTTATATTATATCTACTTTAAGGCTTTTACTAGTGATTTCATGTGATTGTTCCTCAAGCAAAAGGTATTACTAACTTTCAGCAGAAGTTGAGGCAGAATCTAGGAGCTAGCACAATTAGAAAAAGATTTAATATACTACAGGCAGCCATGAAGCCATCAACTGACAATGTACAATCTACATCGGAGGTGTCAAACTTATGGCTTCACATTGTCATCATATCACAACGTTTCCCCTCTTTGTTAAACCAAGGGTGGACATGGCCAGTGCATGACACATCTGGGCCATGGGCCATGAGTTTGACTCCCCTGACCTTGATGACCAATGCAATAAACAAAGTAAGTTGGAACTATTGCAGGCAATTCATTGCCAGTTGTCTTGGGTTATTGCTTAAGTTACCAAGAGTTGCCTTAGTGAAATGAATGACCATATAAATTGTTTAAATGAATACTATATAGGTCTGCTAGACAGATATTTGACAAGGATCAATATGACAAAGATCCAAGTTCATTTCAAAGTGTGAGTTAAAAATATCTCAGGTAAAAATACTACATAGTGGACTTTTATCACTAATATTAATAAGACTGACAGGTGGCCAATATTTATTTATTTTTATTTATTTATTTATTTGTCAAGCATGCATTTGATTATATATATAAGTATAAACATGATTATTAATATATGAAATAGATACAAAAAAAGGAATATTAAGACAGGGATGGTAGGTACGTTGGTGTGCTTATGCACACTCCTTACAGACCCCTTACAGATCTATAGATGCCAATGTGTTCTGGTCAGTTTTAGTTTGCTAGTAAAAATGAAATAAGCAGAAAAAAAGTAATTCTACATCATTATTGGAGCCCCAAATGAAAAAGATTATACTTTAATGATGCCCATCCTCAAAGAAGGCCCAGCTAGTCCCCACAGAGCTATCAATGTACCACAAAACAACTTCACAAAAAAGATACAGAAATAAAAAAGGGATAAATCATAAGCATCCCATAAAAAGAGAAGGCAAAGATCCAATTTGGTTCCACATGTAGTATATCAAATGACCAAGAGGATAACAGCTGGAATATCAAGAACAGAAACAAGGCCAGGAAGTAATTTACAAACATTTTTTCTAGATCTGCCTCCTGGAAAACTGAAGGCTTTTAAATCAGGGCTTCCAGTAACTGCACCCAGGCCACAGCTGTCAGCAATCATAGTCCTTTGGAAAGGATTCTTAGTCAGCTTATTCCTGGGTAGCCCCTTTTTTATCAGTTGTTTGAATTATGCAAAGATTTTAAAGTCATGTGAGCATTTCAACACAGAAGACATGCTTCTTTTTGTCTGTTTCTTGTTTTAGACAATATTACTAAATTTAAGAAAGAAATAAAATACAAATTAACAGGAAAAAAGTTGGAAAGCGAGGGTATCAGAAAAAGGAGTTGAAAGGAGTAACTTCTGACTTTCTTAATTACAGATGCGAATATACAAAATGCAACTTCTTACTCTAACTTAAAACAAAAAGACAAAAATGTAATAGAAAAAGTATGTAAATTAAACTATCAGAATGACACTACATTTTGTACTACACTACATATAATGAAATATCCTCTTACTCTATGTTTAAACATAACCAAATTTAGGGTAAACATAGTGACAACAAAAATACCCAGGAATTCTCTAATGATAATTATCAAATCAAAAAATTGAAATTTCATTTTTATTTTTTTAAGCATACTTCTAAAGCTGGGGTCTCCAATCTTGGTCCCTGGGAGGTTCTCTGGGAGTTGAAGTCCACAAGTGTTAAAGTGGCCAAGGTTGGCTGAGGAACTCGGGGAGATGAAGTCTACAAATCTTAAAGTGTCAAAGATTGGAGACCTCTGTTCTAAAGGTTCAGAGCTTCCTTGCTTTAAATCTGACCTGAAATGATTGCTAACTCAGATAATGTTATTCTTGTAGATTGGAGGAGACAGAGACTTCTTTTCCATGATTTATGATTCTCCAGAGGAATGGTATTTCTCAGGCTGCTACCTCTTTACTATATTAGCTAAATGACATGAAGTTTGAGAATATGGGGAAACATGCATCCTTCCTCCAGTGTAACTATTGTTCAGAAATTGTGAAATATATTTCAGGTTATGATACTAAGCTGGCAGGAATAGCTAACACCCAAGAAGATAGATTCAAGATCCATATGGATCTTGACAGACTTGAACACTGGGCTGTATCTAAAAAAATGAAATTCAATGTAGAGAAAAGTAATGTCCTACACTTAGGCAAGAAAAACCAAAAGTACACAAATAAACTGGGTGAAACCAGGCTCAATAGCAGTAACTGTGAGAGGGATCTTGGAGTCTTAGTGGACAACCAGCTAAATATGAGCCAGCAGTGTGCAGCAGCAGCCAAAAAAGCTAATGCAATCCTAAATTGTATTAACAGAGGAATACAATCAAGATCAAGGGAAGTACTAAAACCACTTTGTAAAACTTATTAAGACCACACCTAGAGTACTGCATCCAGTTTTGTTCACTACATTATAACAAAAATGTTGAGACTCAAAAAAAGTACAGAGAAGAGCAACCAGGATGATTAGGGGACTGGAGGCTAAAACATACAACACATGGTTGTAGGACCTGAGCTTGGCAAGTCTAGTGAAGAGAAGGACCAGGGGAGACATGATAGCAGTCTTCCAATATTTGAGGGGCTGCCACAGAGAGGAAGGGGTCAAGCTATTTTCTAAAGTACCTGTAGGCCAGACAAGGAATAATGGATAGAAACTGAACAAGGCAAGATTTAAGCTGGAAATAAAGCCCATGTCACACTGAACCAACAGATGCAAAGAGGATGTAAAACGGACAAAAAACCTTGCCATCCGTTGGTTAACACGATGTATCCGTTCTGTACTCACTGCCTCCGTTTTTCATCCTCTCTATCCGTCCAGTATCCGTTTATGGATGTTTCATCCGCTCCAAAAGTTTGGACTGTCTAAAACGTTTGCGTGTAAAATGTATCCAGTTCGTCCGTTCCGCATCCGCTATGCATCCGTTACGCATCCACTATATCCGCTAGGCATCCGCGATGCATCCGCGCAACACGCATCCGCCCAGATGCAGGGAGGAAGCGGAACGGACACAGAACTGATGCAGAATGGATGCCTAGCGGATGCAGCACGGAAACAAAGCGTTTAAAACAGAAAAAACATTCGCAGAGGGGACCTATCTCGGATATTAAGGATGTCTGCAGGATGCCTAGAGGATGCCTAGAGGATGCCTAGCGGAAAACCTATACTGCCGATAAAAAGCGGGAGCAACTCACCTGCATCGCACTTTCAGAACAGCAGCCCAGCGGTGCAGACCTCTGCAGCCTTCATCTGGCTCTTCCTCTTCCACAGCATCCAGTCATGTCCACCATGGATTGTAACAAAGTCTTTTCGGCAGCCACCATCATTCTGCAACAGTGCGAAGCCATCTGCAGGCTCTGTGAACTCTACTGCGAGAAGAAAAGGAGCCACCCAAAAAGACTCTGGGTCCGAAGATGGTTCACCAGTAGAGTGGAGGACGGACTGTACAACAAGCTGATGGTGGAGCTCAGGAGCGAAGACATTCAGGCATTCCAGAACTTCATGAGGATGCCGCCAGCCATGTTTGACGAAGTTGTGCAGCGGCTGACACCCAGGTTGACCAAGGCAAACACCAGCTTCCGGCCCAGCCTGGAACCTGGGCTCAAGGTGGCACTCACTCTGCACCACCAGGCCTCAGGGACCTCCTACAGGAGCATGCAGAACGGCTGGAGGGTGCCATCCAACACCATCAGCATTGTGGTCAGAGAAGTGGTGCAGGCCATCATCGAAGAATACAAGGAGGAGCTCCTCCAGTGCCCCTCCACTGAAGAAAGATGGAAGAAAGTTCCAGAGCAGTGGTATCAGAGGTGGAACTTACCACACACCGTTGGAGCCATAGATGGCAAGCACGTGGCCTGTAAATCTCCAGCCAAGTCAGGGTCCACTTATTTCAACTCCAAGGGCTTCTTCAGCATCATCCTCTTTGCCATGGTCGATGCTGACTACAAGTTCATGTACATCGATGCTTCAGGCAACGGCTCATCTTCGGATGCCCAGGTATACAACGCCAGTCACCTCAAGGAGGGGCTGGAACGCAACCTCATCATGGGCTTCCCAGATCCAGAACCCCTGCCCAACGACACACAAGATGTGCCCTACTTCATCGTGAGGGATGACGCCTACTCCCTCACAACCTACCTCATGAAGCCCTACACCTCCAGACTCCTCACCCGTGAAGAGAGGATCTTCAACTACAGGCTGTCCAGGGCAAGGCGGGTGGTAGAGAATGCCTTTGGCATCCTGGCCAACAGGTTTCAGGTACTTCTCACCACCATGCAGCATTGCCCAGAGACCGTGAGGAGGATCATGGAAGCTTTCTGCATCCTGTACAATCTCATGCGCACCCGCTACCCAGTCTTGCAGAACAGGCTCGTGGACCTCCAACAAGCCAATGGGTTCATGGAGCCTGGGGAATGGAGGCAAGGGCAAAACCTGATCGACACTGAGGATGTGCAAGGCCCCAACAGAGCCTCAAATGAAGCGGAGAAGCAGCGCAACCTCCTGAGACAATGGTGCAACTCCCCAGCTGGAGCAGTGGAGTGGCAAGACAGGATGGTAGATGCTTAATGGATGCTTCCTTCATCCTGTCTCATCACACGGATGAGATTGGGCTATGTATGTTTGGTTGGCCTACAATGAACAGGGCATTTAATAAAGAGTTGTGTTTATGTTGACATGTGTGGATAATTATTACATTATTATTGATAATAAAGGGCCGTAGGTGTGGCACCTGGGAGGGTGGACTATACAGTCCCACTATGCTTGCACTGGAGGTTTATCTGTCCCACAGCTATTACCCATCCCAAAGGTATCCCTGCCCATCCCACTGCTATCTCAACCCATCCCACTGCTATCTTAACCCATCCCACAAGCATGCAAAGGCTTAAACCATTTCTAAAAGTTTCCAGCAAGCAGGGAGGCTGGCAGGAACCAAGGCGGGCAGAAAGGCTGGCAGAAAGGCTGGCAGGAAGGCTGGCACCAAGGCTGGCAGGCAGGCAGGGAGGCAGGCAGGCACCAAGGCTGGCAGGAAGGCTGGCAGGCAGTCATGAACCAAGGCTGGCAGGAAGGCAGGCAGCAAGGCTGGCAGGCAGACCGGCTGGCAGCAAGGCTGGCAGGGAGGCTGGCAGCAAGGCTGGCAGGGAGGCTGGCAGCAAGGCTGGCAGGCAGACATGCAGGCAGGACAGGCAAGGCTGTCAATCCGTCTGGCAGCAGGTCTTTCCTCTGAATGGCGACCTGCTTCCGAGCTGCTTCCGTTATATCCATGGGGCTGACGCAATACATCCTCCCGCATGCACAGTTAAAGCCAAGCATCTGTTAGGCTTCCGCTGTGCATCCGCTAGGCTTCCGCTGTGCATCCGCGTCATCCGCTATGCATCCGCTCTGTATCCGCTGTATCCGTTCTGCATCCGCTTTGCTGAGACCCCCCGGAAGCCCTGTGGATGTGCCACCCACTCCCATCCGCTTCCATCCGCTGGGCTTCCGTTCCGCATCCGCTTTGCATCCGCCCTGAGTCCATGTTATCCGCTCCGGTTATGCAAATTTTTGCCCCTTTTGAGAGCGAATAACAACGGATGGAACATTTTTCTTGCCCGTTGTGTCTGTTTTGCATCCGTTGGCCAGTGTGACATGGGCTTAAGGAGAAACTTTTTGACAGTGAGAACAATCAACCAATGGGACAGCTTGCTCTCGGAAATTGTGGGAACGCCATCACTTGAGACTTTCAAGAAGAGATTGGACTGCCATTTGTCAGAAATGGTGTAGGGTCTCCTGCTTGGGTGGGGAGTTGGACTAGATGACCTACAAGGTCCCTTCCAACTGTGATTATCTGTTGTCTATTATCTATAATCCTAATCGTATTCCTAACCTACAGAAAGATCCTGAGCAGGGTTGATCCCTGGAAAAATATAAAGAAAGAAAAAGGAACCATTTTTAAACTTCAGGAAGATTGAGGAAGCAGGTGTAACTGGATATCAGTGAAAAAATGCAGGAATATTGTGGAAAGCAACAAAAATTTAAAGGGATTGTTTAATTTGGATTTTTATTAGCATTGTTGGAAAAGCTGAAGCACTTTTCAGTGCAACTAAAATACAGAAATTTGAGCAGACCTTGAATGCAATAACTTGAAACAGTAAAGTAAAATGTTTTCATAGATTTTCACAGGTACAGGTATGCAGGTCTTGGTGTGTTCAGGTCTTTTCCTGTTTTAAGATTGAGAGTATCTTGGCAATGTTTCGACGAGGTCCCACTCACCTCCTGCCTACCAGACATCTGGAAACTAGCCCTTATCAACAAACGAGTCCCAGCCAAGAAAACCAACACGGGACCCAAAACAACACCAATCTCCCTCACCAGACTCAAACCCAAACCCACCCTATAGACAAAAGGCAACCACCATCCAGAAACCAGACCATGGCTGCATCACAAGCTGCCACACACCCTGACCCCCAATGCAAGCAAACTGACAGATGCCATGAATACATAGCCAGGCCTCAAACTCAGAGCCAAACCAAAACCCAGAACATCAAATCACAGCCACCCGCTCAGGATATCACATCATGGAACTCAGGAGGTTACACCACAAAACCTCAGGATGTTACAACACAGCTGTTAAGCCTGGGTTCCCCAACCAGGGTTAGGTAGACAAGCTAAACAGAATGTGCAGCGTTAGTCAGATAGGCACACAGATAAATGAGTGAGCTAAGCTTGTATGTTTATTAACATACAGTAAAAATAACAGATACGCTTGTGCTATCAAGAATATATTTTATTCCAGTATAAGTTTATAGCATAGTCAAAAACAGTCCAATATTCATTTACCATGTAGTCAGTCCATTCAGGGATATTCAGTTAACAAAGTCCATGTAGAATATCCTATTGTCAGTTCTCATAAATCAGTCCGTTGTTGTCTCTCCCGTTCGAGCAATGCAGTCTTGCTTCCAAGCAGTAATCAGTGATCATCAAAGCCAGAGAGAGAGCAAGCAAGCTGTAGCCTTGCTACTTTTATATGGTTTTCATAACCACACCCACAATTGCTGTTTTACATTTAAAGCTGCATACACTAACTATGATTCATAGTTAGTATTTCACCTAAAACAGTTAGGGTGAACAATGTTATCCCTAACAACAGCCAACGACCCAGGAGATTACAGCACAAGACCCAGGATGTCAAAACAATAGAACTCAGAAGGTCATCACACAGCCCATTACCCAGGTTGTTACAACACAGGAGGCTGATAGACACACAGCCAATACCTCAGCTACACATGTTCTTATGAAAAAGCCATCCAATCTGCAATCATCAACTCTATCAACCAATCAAGAAATCACAACACAGCTAACCTCCTCACCAGTATTTATAGAGAGACAGCAATTATGATCACGCTTTGCTCGCACAAGCACAAAGCCAAAAAAAAAACAGCCTAAAGATGGTGCATGGGACCTCGTCAAAACATCACCAAGATACTCTCAATCTTACACAGGAAAAGACCCAAACACACCAAGACCTGCATTGAGGTAAAATGTATGTATTTGGTTTAAAAAAATGGCAAAAAATCCTTAAGAACATTGGTGTTGGCAAAAAAAAACCCTGGGAAATCAAATGACTGAGATGAGCAACTAATTAATAAATTCTACTGCTACTTACTGAAGATATTTAGTGGACTCTCAGAGAGGACAATTCCAAATATCAGCATCTTGACAATAAAGGTTCTACCTCAATGGATTCATGATCATCAGGTGAGCCATAAATGTCAAAATGATCAGATGAATCAGATATCCTTGTTACATTTTCCATGTATTTTTCTACAAGGTTTATTATGTTTTACCATGCTTGTCAGACTAAAAATATTTTAGTCTGTTCCTTTTGGTGATGTTTCCTTTTTAGCCATCATCAAGAATATTTATTGATTTGATTAACAAAATTGTATAGCCACCCAACTCACACATAGATGATTTTCAGGCAGCTTACAACATTTAAAAATCCACACCCCCAAAAATCATAAAAATCCCCCCCATCCCCTGGTACCAGCAACTCAACTAAATCACCTTACAGGAGAAATAAGTGGCATGGAAATTTAATAGAAAGAGAGAGAGATCTGATAAAACTATGATTTTACTCCTTTCAGAAGTGCAATAGGATAAGGGCCAACCATAGATCAGGAGAATGTGTTCCATAAAGAAGGGGTCACCTCCAGAGAAGGTCTTTTTCATGGCCCCACAGATGTATATCCCAAATTGATAGGACCCATAACATGTTCTACCTTCCCATCCCAGTAGGCTAGATGGATGTAATAGAGGAGAGATCTGGTTCCAAACCATATAAGACTGTAAAGGTAATGTAACAGCACCTTGAATTATATCTAGAAACAGATTGGCAGTCAGTACAGCTCCCACAAAAGAGGTGACACTTCTAGTCTAATACAAAATTGTTTGAGCTATTGCATTATGAATAAATAATGGCATCATTTAAACTAAGGGATTTTCTAAGGTAGTTTGTTTATCAAAACAATTGACAATGCTAAAAGAAGAAAGAAGCAATAAGTTGTCCGAACAGCTGATTGCCATTGATTGCTGAATATCTATGGAGATTCTCAGTCATCCAGGTCATAGCTGACCTAAAAGTGCTTTTTCAAGAGGTAACTGGACTTTCTGGTTTATTTCTGAAGATGTTTTGCTTCTCATCTAAAGCCCATGTCACACTGCCCAACGGATGCAAAAAGGACACAGTGGACGAGCAAAATGTTCTATCCATTGTTATCCGCTCTCAAAAGGGGCAAAAATTTGCATAACCGGAGCGGATAACACGGACGCGGGGAGGACGCAGGGTGGATGCAAAGTGGATATGGAACGGAAGCACAGCGGATAGAAGCGGATGAGAGCAGATGGCATGTCCGCTAGGCTTCCGGGGGACCTCAGCAAAGTGGACATGGAATGGATTCAGCGGATGCACAGCGGACGCCGAACGGATGAAGCGGATGCACAGCGGATGCACAGTGGAAGCCTAATGGATGCCTGGCGTTAATTGTGCATGCGGGGAGGATGCACTGCATCAGTCCCACGGATATAATGGAAGCAGCTCAGAACCAGGTCGCCATTCAGAGGAAAGAATTGCTTCCAGACACATCAACTGCCTTGCCTGCCCTGCCTGCATGTCTGCCTGCCAGCCTTGCTGCCAGCCTTGCTACCAGCCTTGCTGCCAGCCTTGCTGCCAGCCTTGGTGTCTGCCTTGGTGCCAGGCTTCCTGCCAGCCTTGGTGTCTGCCTGCCTGCCTGCCTGCCTGCCAGCCTTCCTGCCAGCTTTGGTGCCTGCCTCCCTGCCAGCCTTCCTGCCAGCCTTGGTGCCTGCCAGCCTCCCTGCAAGCCTTGGTGTCTGCCTTGGTGCCAGCCTTCCTGCCAGCCTTGGTGCCTGCCTGCCTGCCTGCCAGCCTTCCTGCCAGCCTTGCTGCCTGCCTCCCTGCCAGCCTTCCTGCCAGCCTTGGTGCCTGTCTACCTGCCAGCCTTGGTGCCTGTCTGCCTGCCAGCCTTCCTGCCTGCCTTGGTTCCTGCCAGCCTCCCTGCCAGCCAGCAACCCCACAACCATGCGGAAGCACAGCAAGCCTCAGCCATCAGCTGCCAGCCCTGGCAAGAGGGACAGGGATACCATCCCACCCCCTGACCCTCACTCTGGTTCTCCTGGGGCTTCTGCAGCATGGGCTCGCTCTTCTGGGGCTGGCGCTTCTGTTGCTTCTGCTTCTGGAGGAGCTGATGACAAGCACTCCAGCACCAGCCACCTCCACAGCACCTGCACCCTTCACCCCTGGGACTGAGCGACCAAGAGGAGTACCAGAGACTCAATTTTGTTTTATAGCTTGTTGTTAATAAAGTCTATTTATGATTCACACACTTGCTAAATTTTTTTTTTTAATAAAGTCTTGCTGGAAACTTTTAGAAATGGTTTAAGCCTTTGCATGCTTGTGGGATGGGTAAGGATAGCTTTGGGATGGGTTAGGATACCTGTGGCATGGGTAATAGCTGTGGGATGGGTTAGGATAGCAGTGGGATAGATAAACCTCCACTGCAAGCATAGTGGGACTGTATGGTCCACCCTCCCAGGTGCCACACCTACGGACCTTTATTATCAATAATAATGTAATAATTATCCACACATGTCAACATAAACACAACTCTTTATTAAACGCCCTGTTCATTGTAGGCCGACCAAACATACATGGCCCAATCTCATCCGTGTGATGAGACAGGCTGAAGGAAGCATCCATTAAGCATCTACCATCCTGTCTTGCCACTCCACTGCTCCAGCTGGGGAGTTGCACCAGTGTCTCAGGAGGTTGCGCTGCTTCTTCGCTTCATGTGAGGCTCTGTTGGGGCCTTGCACATCCTCAGTGTCGATCAGGTTTCGCCCTTGCCTCCATTCCCCAGGCTCCATGTCTCCATTGCCTTGCTGGAGGTCCACGAGCCTGTTCTGCAAGACTGGGTAGCGGGTGCACATGAGATTGTGCAGGATGCAGCAAGCTTCCATGATCCTCCTTACAGTCTCTGGGCAATGCTGCATGGTGGTGAGAAGTACCTGGAACCTGTTGGCCAGGATGCCAAAGGCGTTCTCTACCACCCGCCTTGCCCTGGACAGCCTGTAGTTGAAGATCCTCTCTTCACGGGTGAGGAGTCTGGAGGTGTAGGGCTTCATGAGGTAGGTTGTGAGGGAGAAGACGTCATCCCCCATGATGAAGTAGGGCACATCTTTTGTGTCGTTGGGCAGGGGTTCTGGATCTGGGAAGCCCACGATGAGGTTGCCTTCCAGCTCCTCCTTGAGGTGACTGGCGTTGTATACCTGGGCATCTGAAGATGAGCCGTTGCCTGAAGCATCGATGTACATGAACTTGTTGTCAGCATCGACCATGGCAAAGAGGATGATGCTGAAGAAGCCCTTGGAGTTGAAATAAGTGGACCCCGACTTGGCTGGAGATTTGCAGGCCACGTGCTTGCCATCTATGGCTCCAACGGTGTGGGGAAAGTTCCACTTCTGATACCACTGCTCTGCAACTTTCTTCCAGCCTTCTTCAGTGGAGGGGTACTGGAGGAGCTCCTCCTTGTATTCTTCGATGATGGCCTGCACCACTTCTCTGACCACAATGCTGATGGTGTTGTGTGGCACCCTCCAGCCGTACTGAATGCTCCTGTAGGAGGTCCCTGAGGCCAGGTGGTGCAGAGTGAGTGCCACCTTGAGCTCAGGTTCCAGGCTGGGCCGGAAGCTGGTGTTTGCCTTGGTCAACCTGGGTGCCAGGCGCTGCACAACTTCGTCAAACATGGCTGGAGGCATCCTCATGAAGTTCTGGAACGCCCGAGTGTCTTCGTTACTGAGCTCCACCATCAGCTTGTTGTACAGTCCGTCCTCTGCTCTTCTGGCGAACCACCTTCGGATCCAGACTCTTTTTGGGTGGCTCCTTTTCTTCTAGCAGTAGAGTTCATAGAGCCTGCAGATGGCTTCGCACTGTTGCAGAACGATGGTGGCTGCCGAAAGGACTTTGTTACAATCCACGGTGGACATGACTGGATGCCATGGAAGAGGAAGAGGCAGATGAAGGCTGCAGAGGTCTGCTCCGCTGGGCTGCTGTTCTGAAAGTGAGATGCAGGTGAGTTGCTCCCCCTTTTTATAGGCAGTATAGGTTTTCTGCTAGGTATCCTCTAGGCATCCTCTGGACATCCTTAATATCCGAGATAGGTCCCCTCTGCGAATGTTTTTTCCATTTTAACCTTTTGTTTCCGTTCTGCATCTACTAGGCATCCGTTCTGCATCCGTTCCACGTCCGTTCCGCTTCCTCCCTGCATCCGGGCGGATGCCAGTTGCGTGGATGCACAGCAGATGCCTAGCGGATATAGCGGATGTGTAACGGATGCGTAACAGGTGCCTAGCGGATGCGTATCAGATGCAGAACGGATGAACTGGGCAGCCCAAAACTTTTGGAGCGGATGAAACATCCATAAACGGAAGCTGGACAGATAGAGAGGAAGCCAAACGGAGGCAGTGAGTACATCGCGTTTTCGAACAGATGGCAAGGTTTTTTGTCTGTTTTACATCCTCTTTGCATCTGTTGGTTCAGTGCGACATGGGCTTTAGACTCTTCTTCAGTTCCACATTGGCAAAAATCCTGCAAATGATAAAAGTTTTATTTCAGCAGTGAAAGTTGACTAAAAGAGCACTGAATCTTTGATGTAAGTTGAAATATTTAAAACAGTATTATCTTACTTCCGAAATCCATTAATAACTAGTCTCCATGGTAGCAAGACATTTTAGATTGACAAATATTATCAAAAAATAGATATTCAAAAAATGTGGCAAGCAATGCAAGTTGATGGTATGTCATAGATATTTCATATATGCCAAGTTTCCTAAATGTAAAATATATGCTTTTTATTTTATTGCTTGAGAGAAATACAATTTAATGGAAATCATATTTTGCACACTACATATAAAATGAACTCAACTGCTGGTGAAGATACTGTATTCTCAGTGTCCTTGAGAATTTTCTTTATTTCAAATTTCTCCCTGTGGTGTTTTGAACTTGTTTGAGGGGAGAAGGCGAGGGGATGAAGAATCCTATTTTTGTTTTGTCCTTTGTTACACCTCTTTTCCACTCCTATTGTTTTCTGTGAGAGTTACTCTATGTGGCAAGCAGAGACAACAGTGAGCATGGGAGAATGGGAGAATGATCAAGTGTGTTTCATTCATTCTACCTGAACCCTCCCTAAAAGAAAATGTGATGTTTTGAGATATTCTTTGGAAATCAGCCATTTTAATCTACTCACTGTATCAGGAGACAATATTTTAAATACTAAAAGAAAGCAATACATTAAGCATTACTTACTGTATTAAATGCAAAAGAGGGGAGAGGGAACTTCCTCGTCTAAAAGCTCTATGCAAACATGCCAAGCTCTGATCTCCTCTATTACTTACATTTGGCTGAACCCAGAGCAATTTCATTTAGCCTGATAGATTTATGTTAATGTAAAATTGTAATCTCTTATGACAGTTAAGATCAAACACCCAGGGTTCAATCTAGGTGTTCTCCCAGGGAAAGTAATGTAGAAACTCCAATAGACTTAAGCAGCTTTGCCAACAGAGATGATGAACAATTCACACCTTTCTCCCCAGAGAGAGAGGTTATTCTCCACATAACCAGAGAAAAGGCAGAAGAGTAATAGCTATTTCTGTTTCTGTGTTTACAGAAGCCATAATTGAAGTGCCTTATTCAAGACAGTAAACCCTGTTCACCAACTAATGTGTGTACAATCTATCAATCAATTGACAGGAGGAGAAGACTGGGATCATACTATCCTGCAATTCAAAGCAATCTAGCATTGCACATAATAATCCTCCTTTTCAAAGACAATTAGAAGAAACCAGAAAAGTTACATCTGCTCTTGCCAATTACTCTAGCAATATTTCAGGTTATTCTCAAAATTGCAATCTTGAGCAAAATTATTCTCAAAAGTCCATTGATTTCTAGAATATTGTTCATACATGCCCATGTTTACTTGGTAACCATTGCATGAAGTGGCAGCTTATAAATGTAAATGAGCCAACACTGGAAGTCAGTATGTATTTCTTCACAATACAATATTTTTATTGCTCTGGGTTATTTCTTGTCTAAATTAACTTATTGAATTCAGTTTTCCTCTCAACCTATTCAAATTATCTCCTAGCTTCTATATTTTCTGACATAATCATATCTCTTAAAATGTTCTACCAATATTAACTATTTGTTTCTTATTTCTATCTCATTCTAGGATGACAACCTGATCTAATCACCTACAACTATGTGTTCTGGTCGATTGTACACCTTACTGTTCCAGCTACTAAATTCAATATCCTAACAATCTCATCCTAGTTTCAAATCCTGCCTTAACTCTTTCCCTAAAGTTTTATGGCACTAGATTCCAGGGAAAGCATCCAGTCATTAATTATTCTACCATAATTAATTTCTCTTCAGATTTCTCTGTTGAATTTACCATTGTATTTTAAGAATTCAAGCTATCAACATTTTTCACTGATGCTAAAATCTTATTATATAAATATCAACTTATGGTTGTACTGTAAATATGATAATCCATGAAAATAGAAGACAAATATAGAAGGTTTGTTTTATTTGTTCTTTAATAGTTTATGGATATTAAATATGTTAAAACTTGAATTCCAAGAAAACCCACCTTTCCTACCTGCAAATTCTAAGCACTGTAATTTTAATCCATCTGGAAGATGGGAGATTGGAAAAGGCTTTATAAAAGATAACTAATTTGCAAGGGTAGGACATACCCTTTGGAAGGTTTAGATGGAACTTTTTATAGGTAAAGATAATTTTTTCTATGGTCAGTCAAAGTGTGATTCTGTTTTTAAAATGATTAGTCAATATATTTCATTTAAAGAACTAAAAACAAATGAAAATGTAATACTGTTATTACAATATTATGGATTTTTCCAGCACACTATTTACTGAATCACCAAAACCAATGGACAAGAATCAATATCTCAGCTACACAATGGATTACATTCTGAAAAAAAAATTCTAAGCAACATTCTATATCACCAAAGACTATACAGAGAATGATTTAAAAGTAATTTCATAGGTGGTATTATACTATACAATTGGCTGAAATTACTGGGAAAAGCATAAATAAACATTAGAAATGTGGTATAGCAAGGACTTCAAAGAAACCATTGGCTCCACAATATTTGAGAATTTTAGAAAAGTTGAACTAAGGAGATTCACCAATCAAATGTAGCTAATAAAGTTATTTTGTCTAGTTTTGTTTCACCTTTTTAGTTTTCTCCCTGTCTGAATCTCGAGCTTCATCTATCTGTTTTAGAAATTCCACCTCTTTAAAGAAGGATAGACAGGAATTGGGGAAAACTTGGTAAGGGAACAATAAGAGACCAGTGAAATACAGCCCCAGATAGAATACCATTTGATGGTAAAGAAGGCTAGGAGCAACTCTGCTTCCCTGCTTTCATCAGAAGCATTTTGTAATTTGAAAACACACAATTTCCTTTTAAGATATTTTGGTTTTCTGAAAACTTTATTTTTATTTTATTTTTTTGCAAAACATTATACTTATGAATACAGTGTAAGCTTCCTAGCCAATATAGATATCATTTCCTTGTTTTTAGATAGATCTACACTTCCCTAAGATCTATACTTTGGCATTAGAAAGAATAATTTTTGGTTCCCAATAATAGGCTACCAGGATTGATTGTTAAGTCAGGATGTTAGCAACATAATGACTTTTGAAAAATAAGAATAGCAATAGTCACAATGAATTCCAGTGCATATATAGAAGCAGGAACTTCATATCCCCCTTTACATTGATTCTTAGATAGTAAAGTCTATGGCATGCAAGGCATTTGAGTGGGTGGCACATATTTATGTTGATAATAAACAAGCAAACAATCACCCTCATCCTGTTATCCATGTATCTGTGGTTGGAGGATGCCTGCCAGGGGTGCCTGGGCTGTCTCATAGATTTGGAATCCTATGTAAGAATTAGTCCTAGCAAAGAAGGGAGCCAATCAGGTTGGTTTATTTCTGAGAGAGAAGGTAATGAATCAGAACTTGACTGAGAAAGAGAGAACATTTTTAGAAAAAGCATGTCATGTAGGAAGCCAAGGAAGGATGGTGGACTGCTCAGTCGGAATAGTCTGGCATTTGAGAGGCTGTAAAATAATCCTTGGGATTTCCAGCATGGCATATTCTTTGTAGGAAGTCCCTCTGAAATGTAGAGTCTTCTGCGGGTGGTACTAATATAGAGTGCTCTTGGCTTCAACAACTAGAAATCCCCAGAGCAGATGCCATTTTAAGCCAGGCCTGCTCACATCTCCCACTCTCGGTCACTAAAGGTTAACATGGAAGCAGGAGTTGTCTAATGTAGCTCACAGTTGAAAATTGCAAGAAAATTATATATTTCCAGAAGTTGTAAAAGATCCTGACCTCAGAAAACTCTCATGTGCCTACATGTAAAATGACCTGCTTTTGCTTTCAGAAGTCAGTTTTTGTAAGTAAAAACAAAATTCCCTCAATTTTTACATTCATGTCTGTTGATGATACATTTACTTTCCATACTATCTCCCCATCTAGGCAACTGCTGAATAATATAACCAAATGGAAAACCCACCATTCAGTAAATAGGTAACAATTATGAAAAAGAGTCAGTTTGTATATCGGATAGTTAATTAATAGGATAATTTCCTATCTTTCTGGGTGAGAAGACATATGTGAACTTTGGGAAAATGTTATTTATGCTTTCTCAAAATAATGCCATCATAGAGATTTGCCTATTCACAAAGTTCTTCCATATTTGGCAAAACCTCTTACAACATGCTTTAAAGGCTGGTGAGATTTCATATTGTCAGTGTGTTTCATCCTATTGCTACCAGCACTCAACTTTCTCTTGATTGTTTTTGTCTTCATTTTCAGTAATTCTGTAATACACTTTTTCTCTACTTTTTCAAAATATTTTATTGAATATTTTTTTAAGATATAAACAATATAAATTTTAGAGATAAAATAAAGAAAAATAGTAAAGAGATTTAAAAAAAGGAAACAAGCAAAAGAAAGAAGAAGAGAAAGAGGTTATAAAGAAGTAGATTCTAATCTTTTTAACCACAGTTAATATTTTAACTCTCTCTCTTTAATATTGCATCCTAATTTCCTTCTTTCCATAGTTTACCCTTTCTAATCATCAAACCCATAAATCACAAGTTCATTTTTTTCTTTACTTCAGCAAAAAGTCCATAAAGGGTTTCCAGTCACTAAAAAATGAAGTTATTGCCCTTTTCCTAATCAGAAAATCAATTTTGCTTTCTCTGCACTTTCTTCTACTTTTTTTTAATAACATTGCTTTTGTACCCGCATAGTTTAAAGCCTCAGCATGTCTTAATCCAGACCTGCCATTCAATTGGAATTTTAGGGAGATGATTTGTGGAGGGTTAGGGAAGAAAAACTTATCAGCAGAGAAAAGCTTAATTACCCCTTTGTCACTCAAGATTATGTGGCTGTTTTTTGTAAAATGAGTGTAAGGAGAGAGCGCCTACATGGAATAATGTAATAATCTGAGACAAATTGCAAATATTATGCTATATTCTTTATTTCATAGTTCCTAAATCAAAAACAGATTCAGTGCACTTAAACTGACAGACCTGCACTGCAATTAGTTGATATTCATTCACTTTGATGGAAATAAGTAAGCTTAAACATGATGGTGCCAAATTTTGCAGTCAACCATGTAAGATTCCATTTCCTTTCTGCTGACATTTTTAATAAAACTGTTTTTGCCTCAGCTCAGAGCTGACCTTCAGCACTTAGCAGCTGAATATTCTTGTGAAACATGTGAGAATTTTGTTAAATAGATACAACCATAGTCTCTTGGGTACTAATAGATGGCACATTAAGCTGCTTGCTGAACCATTGCATATACGAAAGGAAATCTTTTTAGTATATTTTGATTTTAAAAAAAAAATAGAATACAAGTTTTTCTTTCATGATAAACACATTTTTATTTGGATTGCTTTAGGAGAAAGTAGGGTTCAGATTTCTTAAACGTCTCCACTACTAGCTGTAAGAAATAATATATTTTATAGCTGTCCTGTAAATATACATAATGTTCCATCCTCCTATTTTCTGCACAACAACCCTATGTGAATTGGACTGGGAGAGAAAATGTCAGCTTCATATTACCCTAAGGATACTACTATTTTCCTATAACTTTAAATCACTGATTTACAAATAACAAATAAAAGTATGAGTACTAAAAAAAGAATGGTTGAAAGTTGTCAAGTCTTCATAGAAGCCCTTAAGTAATAGACATGCAAACACACACACAAATGACATCCACACACGCATATTTTCACTAGATGGACAGATGGATGGATAGAATGAATGGATGGATCGCAGCTTTGCTAAAAGGCATTTGAAAAAGCATTTGTGAGATATTTTAATAAATATATTATTTAGCCAGAGGAATAATTATAAGTTCAGCTGACCAACAGCAGTTGTTGCTGTTGCTCTGCATTAAAAGAAAGTGGAGATAGAGGATAGCTGTGAAAGGGGGGAGAGAGAGCAATTAAAACATTATCAAACACTTCTAGTATATTCAGTTTATTGCCAGTTTACAATACCAGGCTGCCCCCACTTTGTTTTAACTTGAAACAATTTTTGATATTGCAAAATACTGTCAAATTTAAATAATATAAACCTGTTTGCAACATGTTGTAATTGGTACATTTTCTCAAGATTTTTTCCAGAAGGGAAAAAATGCCAGTTTGTAGGTTTATGAGTTAATATTTTATCTTATCTGTCAATCTTATAATTATGTAAAAGAACAATAAAAAAATAATGCTCTAGATAAACATATGGATCTGTCTTTCCATCAAGTGTCATGGTGATGCAGTGGTTAGAGTGTTGACTCAATTTTCCATCCTTCCAAGGTCAGTCAAATGAGAAGCCAGATTGTTGGGCTCAATAGGGTTTACTCCTTTCATAAGGTGTAAAGTCCTAACTGGGCGCTCAAAAATAATTGTGTTTGATCCTTAGTAAAATATAGCTTCAGTGATACTGGGATATGCTATACTCCTCTGATGAGATGAAAAACTTGAATTATGACCATTGTTTTTTGAGCATTTTTGATGATATAATGTGTGTGCTCACTACTTTTGGTAGAGCTAAGGAAAATGATGCCCAAATATTCAGAAGATTTAATTCATTCAGTACCCTGGCCTTTAACCTCCAGGAATTAGATCTTTTTCATAAATATCCATAACTATTAGATCTTCTTATAAATATCATATATTAGCATAATATAATGACATAACAAGAGATCAGGCAAAGACTATACCTAGCCTGACATTCTGTGTCTCATGGTATATTCTCTTAAATTTACATTTTAGTAGTTTGGGTTTTTTATTACTGTATCAAAAGCAAGGAGATTTATAATCCACAGAATACAAAATTTACTAGAACATTTTATCTTCTCTATCTTACTTTTAAAGACATAACTGCTTCACAAAATAGCTTTTCAGTATGAAGAACAATGTATTTGTTGCGTGTCTTGTGGGTACAGATTGTTGCTTTCCATACATCAGTTTCTTGCATTAACAAGGAGATATGAATATGAAATACTTCACTGTACTTGCCTATCCACATTATATATTTGATACTTTTAATTTTAAGTTTTAATATTTGCATGAAAATTACTGATTCATATAGTCTTCAGACTAGGTTGAAAATAATGTTTTGGCTATGTGGGTTTGAAGAAACCATATGATTAAAATAATGCTTCCTTGAGCTTTCCAAATCCCAAATTATTTCAACATAGGTTGATTTTATTTATTATAATGTATATATGCTACCTAATTCATAGACTAAAAGATGGTTTACAGTAATAAAAAAAATCTTTAATATCATAGAACATCTACAATAACAAGTCAATCTCTTTTCACAAATTCAACTCCAAAATCAAAATTTTTAAACATGTAAAAAATGGCTGCTCATCCAACCTGTGATTGCCAAATTGAACTTAATTATTTTTAACAGCCTTCTAGAATAGAACATATTTCATCCCTGAATTTTAAGATGTTCCACAAATCCACAGAGAAAATGTTTGCCTCCAAAAGGTAACTGAAAGCTAAGCTCTAAAATACTTATTAGATTAAAATCAGTACATTGAGTTGGACTCAGAAACCTTTTGAACTGGCTTGAAATAGTTATGTAGTGCTGAGTATCATCAATATATTGATAAGAACTCTCCCAAATATGCCAATATCCAAATATAGATATTAAACATTGAGGAATCCCACACTGAAGCCATTATAGGCTTGATTGCTTTTCCCCTCATGCTGGTTGGCAGGGACCATTCATTCAGGAAGGAATGGAACTACTATAAAACAATGCTGCCTATTCCTACTTCTGGCAGACAATTCAGAAAGATACAACAGCTGATGACATCAAATGCTGCTGAGTGTCCTAACTCATCATATGTTCCCCAGTAAAAGAATCAATGTTAGTTCTGTTCCATGACCAAAATTGAATCCTGACTCGATTCATCTTGAATCTTCTGTAGATAACACCTCACTTATTCTTCCATTCTTCCCTAAAAGACTGGAACATTATGACATATTACCACAAAAACATTTTGCAAGGTATTATAAAAGTAACCCATTATATTCACAAAAGCCAACTTTCATCTGAATCATATTACAGCTAGAAGAAAACTCAAAAGAAGAGCACCCAGTAGGACTGAAAGTAAGTCAGCCAGAATAAACTAGAGCTTGGCCTCAAGACACTTGATACTACCAAGTATCAAATGTCAGGATGGCATTGGTGGCTGAAATGGAGTATCCTGGAAGAAGATAGCATGCCTTTATTATTATACTGAACAGAAATATTCTTGTTAGGAATGAGGAGTCCTTAATGGGTCTAAGTCTACATGGTGGGAAGTAAGCAGAGGGGTGCCACAAGGTTCTGTCTTAGGCCCGGTACTCTTCAATATCTTAATTAACGACTTAGAAGAGGGAATAGAAAGGGAATTTACCAAATTTGCAGATGATACTAAACTGGCAGGAATAGCTTACACCCAAGAAGATAGATTCAAGATCCAGATGGATCTTGACAGACTAGAACACTGGGCCATATTTAACAAAATGAAATTCAATGTAGAGAAAAGAAAAGTCCTACACTTAGGCAAGAAAAACCAAAAGTACACATATAGACTGGGTGAAACCAGGCTTAATAGCAGTAACTGTGAGAGGGATCTTGGAATCTTAGTGGAGAACCAGCTAAATATGAGCCAGCAGTGTGCAACAGCAGCCAAAAAAGCTAATGAAATCCTAAGTTATATTAACAGAGGGATACAATCGAGATCAAGTGAGATCTTTCTCAAAGTCTATTGGGACTACTGATTTTAAACAAGAAGATAAATTTGTAAACACAAAGAGAGAGGAGGATGGAAGGAGGGACGGAGGAAGGAAGACCACTCTATAAAGCCTTAGTAAGACCACACCTAGAGTACTGCATCCAGTTTTGGTCACCACATTATAAAAAAGATGTTAAAATTCTAGAAAAGGTACAAAGAAGAGCAATAAGGATGATTAGGGGACTGGAGGCTAAGGCATATGAAGAACGGTTACAGGTACTGGGCATGGTTAGTCTAGTGAACAGAAGGACCAGGGGAGACATGATAGGGGAGACAATATTTGAGGGGCTGCCACAAAGAGGAAGGGGTCAAGCTATTTTCTAAAGCACCTGTAGGCCAGACAGGGAATAATGGATGGAAACTGTACAAGGAGAGATTTAACCTGGAAATAAGGAGAAACTTTCTGACAGTGAGAACAATCAACCAATGGAACAGCTTGCCCTCGGAAGTTGTGGGAGCATCATCACTTGAGAATTTTAAGAAGAGATTGGACTGCCATTTGTCAGAAATGGTGTAGGGTCTCCTGCTTGTTCAGGGGGTGGACGAGATGACCTACAAGGTCCCTTCCAGATCTGTTTATCTGTCTGAAATAAGAACTATAACATTTTCTACTGATTGATTTTACTGTATGCTTGAATTTTTCATAAAATTGAACATAGATTAAGCAAGAGATTGTCCTTTTCATAGCACTGGGTAACCAGTGGGAAAAAAAATTAAATTCCTTGGTAGCACAAATGTTATATTTTTTTTATTTTTCTGTCATGTATTGCTTTTATAGTTTTGTTAGCAAGCTGGGATGTATCTTATATAAAACAATCTCAATGAATCAATAAACTATTGAAGCAACTAATATGAGAAGAAAAGGGAGCAGATGTAATTTTAATAGCTACAACAACTTGTTTTACTGATACACCAGCTACAGCCCCATCTGAACACCCTATAAGCCCTAATCATATCTCAATTAGGACACTATAATAAGATTCAACAGCAGATACAGACCGCAACTACCAAGATGCTTGTGGGAATAATACTGTATCAGTTATATTCCCTTTATGTAAGTAAACAAATATGTATTCATTTGTGAAGTTTTAAAGTAGATTGCTTGCAGTGCAAGAAAATTTGAATAGAATATGACAGACTTAGAATTTTTGTTGTTAACCTACATAGGATCAAGCCCATCATGTTGCAAATATATAAGACTTTGATATTGATCTCTCTTCTTTAGAACTTTCTGTTTCTGAAGAAATATGCATGGCGTCATCTGTATATATCTTGGGTAGATCTTGAAAAACTTTGCTTTCAGTTCATATAATCAACTCGTGTGCAAATGTTTTTAATTTCTGCTGTTATTAGATGATTTGGAGTTGCATGCATTTTGATTTATTATTCCTTTTGTTGTTTCAAAGCATTCATATAACCTTCTCAGTAAGATCCTTTTGTCTTGAAATAGAGGTTATCACATATTTTTAATGAAACAAATAAAATATAAAATATATGCACTCAGCTGCCCAGATGAAGAAAGCAAACTCACATCTTCTGAAATGAACTTCAGTTTCATTCTTAGGTTTGGAACCCTTCCAGCTTTATTTATCAGGGGAAAGAAGAATAAAAAAGTCTAATAAACTGACAAAGTTAAGTGACCTAATTTGATTACTTGATGAAACTTCATCTCAAAGTTAGACTCACATCTGCTTTTAAAGCTCTGCAGAAAATGTTTCTACAATGATATAAAGTATTATTTACTAATGAAAAAACTTTAAAACAAAAACAAAAACAAGCATAATCTGAACCCTACTTATTATTTGCAAGTTCTTTTTTCCTGTACCCTTTCTAACTTTCATTTTCAGACTCAGTATCTAGAAACAAAACCAGTCTGAACATGCTGCTTGAAAAAAAGTGTTGGTTCCTAGCTTCTAGTTATGAATAAAATATGTGAAGCAATTTATTCAATTTGTGATGAGCCAATTCAGCCGTGTTATAAAAATTACAATAACAAAAGAAATAATAACAATTACACAGAAAACATTATACATATTGTTAATATATAGCAAAGCCAAAATATCACTTTCTAGATAAATCTGTCCAGATGAGGTAAAACCCTCTCTCACTTTCTTTTATCTTATTTATTATTGTTGTTGTTTTATTAATTTTAAACTGTAATTATCTGCAATTAAATAAGAATCACATAACTTTGAGTCATTCAGAAAAGTCCTGGAACATCAATAGCTACAACTTGAGTTTCCTGAAGGAAGGATGCCATAATTCTGACAGGAAACCTGATCCAAATAGTTATTTATAAAAATTTAACTGGCGACAAACTCCACAGAGCTAAGAGAATGCTTGACAAAAGTTATTAAACCTCCCACGTTCTTCAGCACTTCAGTGCAGCCAGTCAGTGTCCCCATCAGCAATGGAGAGGCTATATTAAAACAGAGATATAAATCTATTTCTAGCTTTGTAAATTAACAAGTACCAAATATTGCAGCTTCCTTCTTTATGGATTACCACTCGCATCACTCTTTCAATGCCAATGGAGATCAGTAATAAATGCCTCACGTGAGTTAATTTTCAAGTATGTCACATGGTTTATCCACCTCAGTTGAAAGTCGAGGGAGTCAAGTACTTCTATACTAGAATATTATATTTCTGGCTATCAGAATTCAGAATTTCAAGATGACCTTCTTAGCCAAATATATGGACATTGTCAAGACATTATCTTTTTGAACTGGAACCTCTATGCTAACTAAACATACAAGAGGAGAATTTCCAAAATACTGCCAGTAAGAGAGATTACTTCATCATGGAGTTTATTTGATAATCTATGAAAGGTAGGAAGACAAGGACCTATACTCACTAGATATCTTTACAGTCCAAAAATAAAGATGAGCTAAATAGAACAGATACCCAGAATTTTATTTGAGTATTAACTATCCCTTAAAATAGAAGAGAGGAAGTTGCTGAGGGGATACCAGGAACAAAAATACTTTAGAAACCTAAGACAGCCTTCTGAACAGATGGGAGATATTAAGTTGAATATTTATCCTGTTTATTATTAGGCTGTTTGGTATTAAACTTGTTTTCCTGAATTGTTCTTTAAAAAGATGCATTACAATGTAAGCAAATAGCCCTGATTCATATTTATATTTATTATTTATTACATATGGAATGTTTCTTCAAACTCTACTGCCTGTGTTTATTGGTTCCACTAGTGTAATGGTTGCCCTGATGCTATGAACATGCCTCCAGAGGCTTATCCATTTTGTTCATTATTAGCCTTCCTCAAGTGCAATTAAACCATTTTATTTAAGATATGTTTTTGAAGAATGATGATAATCTGGCTTGCCATTATTGATAGGAATTGCCTTATGCTGTTCTGCTAGTTTTAATGGCATATTGTAAACTATTCATAGTCTTGAAATTGAGGCGGTATGTAAATAACTTGAAACAACACATCAAGAAAAACTCTGTTCCAGTTCTATTTGTTTCTGGAAAGTTGTCTGTCCTACAGCTGTATGACTTGTTTTACTGGAAGAGCAAGACCATTGCTATATAAAGTCCAACTATCCTGTTAGTGAAGCAGAAAAGAGCTATGCCCTTGCTGTAATATGGCTTTCAATTTTTTCAGCTTATTAGTTCCTTCTAAATCAAATTTCTCCCTCTAGGTCCGTGATGATGAACCTATGGCACACATGCCAGAAGTGGCATGCAGAGTCATCTCTGCAGGCATGCGAGCTGTCATACCAGCTCAGTTCCACTGTGCATGCACACGCACCTCCTGCCAGCCAGCTGATTTTGGGATATCTACCATGCATGAATGGAGGAGGCAAGGCACATGTGGGAGACATGTGTGCATGCAAAGTGGAGTGGGGGAAGTGCAAGGGGTCAGGCATGCATTATATTATAGGTGCAGGCATAAATGTGTGCTCTCGTGCACGCATGTGCGCACTTTCAGCACATGATGACAAAAAGGTTAGCCATCACTGCTCTAGGTGAAGCACAGCCTGTTGGCTAAGGTCTAGACTAAAATCACCTACAAAAGGCAGAAGAATAATTCCAGTGATGGGTATCTTTCACTCTCTCCCCAAAACCACCCATTACTCTTGATCCTGATGACAAGAAAAGAAATAAGTTTATCTGAAATAGCTGAAATGCTAAATAAAATATTTTAAAATATATACTAGGTATATAACTCTCCCAATCTCCTGCCCTGGTGCCATGTTCCCTCATTGTGGTGGTGGTATTGTTGGTGGGTGCTCCTGGAAGAGAGGAGCAAAGAACATTGGGATTATTGGGAGGGTATGCCAAGAGCAGATATTCCCTGCAGATCACCCTAAATATGAAAGTTATGCCGGCTGTGCTGTTAAAGTAAGCATACACTGTTCAGCAATAATATTAGTAGATGCTTGCACATAATCACTGTAGTAACAATAGTAAAGGCATCAATTAATACTGTGCATGAGAAGGCAATGGTAAACCACTCCTGTATCTTCACCAGGAAGATCATATGGATACAAAATGCACAAGTATAATATATGCTTTCTCCTTATTTAGTTTTAGGACTTGAAAGGAGAACACATATTTATTCAGACATGTGAAAATTCAGAAGGGTTGACAAATTTTTCAGCATCACTATACCTTTTGCTCATTTCCATTTATGGGCTCCTGTAACTACCAGAAAAATAATAATATAAAATAATGTGCACTTCAACCAAGCTTAGGACCACCATTTACTCCTTAAACTTCCTTAAAAGTCCCAGAAAAAAAAAAATCCTACGAATTTGGCTTTGCACATTCCAAAGATGGATAAGGGAGACATGGTGTTGTGCTGAAGAGCTGCCTGCAGTCCATGGCCTGTGTTTGACCTTTTCTGTTCAAGAAACAAACTGACTTTATCACTGTGATAAAAGTGAGCCTATCTGAAAAAGGCTCTCAGTTCTTCCTTTTAAGTACTTTGCAACTGCCTATGCTGAACAATAAAAATGAAACAATTTTCTGGATGTGAGTTCTTGGAAGCCTGACTATCCCAATCAGCAACAAACTACAAACAGCGAGTAACAGAAATATGCCTACTGTTAAGAGACTGGTTTTAAAGAGATAATGGTTTTACCATCTGCATTTCAAGAAATAGAGCCCATTCTTAGCCAGCTACTACAGTATATATGTTGGTGTTTATTGATAACTGACACTATTCATCAAATTGCTTACATTTTATTTTACCACAAATTAAAATACAAACATACTCTTTGGCTGGCCATGACTATAAATTCATCCTTATAGTTTTCTCTTCTTTTTTTTTCCCCCACCAGGCCTTATGAATCTGGAACTTATTCAGCACAAATTATTGAACAAAACGTTCATTTGCTCATGAATAATTTTGCATGAACAGAGCTAATTGTTACACACATGCTTTTTTGTTTTTCTATAATAACCATCTGTGACTTCCAGTATCATTGAGAATATTTTGAGTTGTTTGTTTTTTAAATGTGAGTGCAATGTACATGAAGATGCTTGGAAAAAGCACATAAAAAGGTTACCAAATCACCCTCAAGTAAATGCTCTAAAATATGCCAGTAAATGGAACAGTAAATGGCTCAGTGGTTAGAGATGCAAGCTTGTCAGCTGGAAAGCTGTCAGCCTGTGTTCAAGATCTGAGTGCCAAGTGATGTTGTCCCAGCTTCTGACCAACTAGCAAAATCAAAAGATTTAGCTGCTCATGCAAATGTTTTATTTTATTTTATTTGGTTTGTCAATTGCTTACAAGATAATAGGTATAAGTAAAAACATAGTTATGAATACATAGATACATATAAGAAAAATAAAAGTAACAATAGCACAAGGACAATAGGCACGTTGTTGCACTTATGCGCACCCCCTACAGACTTCTTAAGAAAGGGGTGAGGTCAATAGTAGACAGTCTAAAGTTAAAATTTTTGGGGTTTGGGGAAGAAACTACAGTCAGGGAGAGTATTCCAGACATTGAGCATTCTGTTGCTGAAGTCGTATTTCCTGCAATCAAGTTTCGTGAGATTAACCTTGAGTTTGTATCTTGCCCTTGTATTGTTATGGTTGAAGCTGAAGTATTCATTGACAGGTAGGACATTGCAATGAATGATTTTATATACTATACTTAGATTGGACTGAAGGCGGTGTAGTTCTAGGTTTTCTAGGTTTAGAATTTCAAGTCTGGTGGCATAAGGTATTCTGCAAAGAGTAGAGGAGTGGAGAACTCTTCTTGTGAAATATTTCTGGACTTTCTCAACTGTGTTAATATCAGATACATAATTTGGGTTCCCGACTGATGAACTGTATTCAAGTATTGGTCTAGCAGATGTTTCGTATGCTCTAGTGATTAGTGTAATATTACCAGAGAAAAAGCTATGTAAGATTAGGTTAACCACTCCTTTTTGGCAATGTAGTGACAGTGGGCTCTAGTACTTAGATCATTAGAGATGAGTACTCCAAGATCCTTGACAGAGTTTGGATCATCAACAAGGTCTTGACTATTCAGTCTGTATTTTATTTTCTGACTTTTTTTGCCAATATGTAAGACAGAGCATTTATTTGTTGAGATTTGAAGTTGCCATTTGTTTGACCATGCTGATACATCATCAAGGTCTTTTTGAAGGGTAGCAGTATTGTCTGTGTTAGGGATAACATTGTTCACCCTAACTGTTTTAGGTGAAATACTAACTATGAATCATAGTTAGTGTATGCAGCTTTAACTGTAAAATAGCAACTGTGGGTGTGGTTATGAAAACCATATAAAAGTAGCAAGGCTACAGCTTGCTCTCTCTCTCTCTGGCTTTGATGATCCCTGATTACTGCTTGGAAGCAAGACTGCATTACTCGAACGGGAGAGACAACAACGGACTGATTTATGAGAACTGACAATAGGATATTCTACATGGACTTTGCTAACTGAATATCCCTGAATGGACTGACTACATGGTAACTGAATATTGGACTGTTTTTGACTATGCTATAAACTTATACTGGAATAAAATATATTCTTGATAGCACAAGCGTATCTGTTATTTTTACTGTATGTTAATAAACATACAAGCTTAGCTCACTCATTTATCTGTGTGCCTATCTGACTAACGCTGCACATTCTGTTTAGCTTGTCTACCTAACCCTGGTTGGGGAACCCAGGCTTAACACTCTGTGATGCTGAATAGCTTTACATAGTCAGTGAAGAGAATGCATTTGCTCTTAATATGATCACAGAGGTCATTTATGTAGAGTATAAAGAGAGTTGGTCCTAGAACACTGCCTTGGGGGACACCACTGTTGACAGGTACAGAATTTGAAAGTATGCTGCCAATTTTGATCATTTGTTGTCTGTTTGACAGGAATGCTTCTATCCAGTTATGCAGGTGTCCAGAGATACCATAAGATTTTAGTTTTAGAAGTAGTTTGTCATGTATAACTGAATCAAAGGCTTTACAGAAGTCTATGTAGAATGTATCTATTGCTTTGCCTTGACTGAGTTGTGTAGTCCACCTGTTTTTGCAGAGTAAGAGTTGCAGATTGCAGGATAGTTTTTTTCTGAAACCAAATTGTTTATTGGAGAGTAGGCTGTTTGTCTCTAAGTGGAGGAAAATGGATTGGTTAATAATTGATTCCATGACTTTACAGGTGATGCAGGATAAAGAAATTGGTCTGTAATTTTCAACTAGGCTGGGGTCTCCCTTTTTGAAGATGGGAATGACTGTGGCTTGTTACCATAGTTTTGGCAAGGAGCTGGTCCTGAAAGATTTTTCAAAGATTATGCTTAGAGGTTCAGCTATGGCAGTGGATAGCCTCTATAGGCAAATATTCGATCCGGTCCAATAGATAGAGATGGTTTTAGATTGCAGAGTGCTTTTTCAACAATGTCTTCTGTAAAATCGATATGTATTCGATCATTGTAGTTGTCTGTGGTTCGACTAGGAAATACTGGGCATGATCCATTGCTGTTTACAAATACTGAGCCAAAGAATTTGTTAAAGAGGTTGGCTTTAATAGTGTCATCGTTGCAGTATTTACCACTAGGTCCTTTCAGGGGTGGGATGGACCTTGAGTCTTTTAGTTTGTTGATTATTAAATTGTAGAAAGTGTGGTTGGAATTGGTGCGTAGAAGGTTTTCCTTTTGTTTAATGTGATAATTGGTGCATTCAGTCTTTATCTGGTGGCATAAATTTTTGTATCGGCTTTTGAAGTTGGCAATGTGACCAGATTTGTTTTTCTGCCAAAGTGATCTCTTTTTGGATTGAAGCTTCTTCATTGTTATGGCTAATCTGTTTTTTTCTGGTTTTTGGAGTTGTTATTGGTACATATAGTTTGATGACTCTTTTGACTTCAAGTAAAAATATGTTGTAATGGTCTTCAACAGTATTGCATCCAGCGAATAGAAATTGCCAATCAAGGGATGAGAGATTGTTGTCTCTAAGTTCATAGTTGCTGTTTATGAAGTTATAATTGGGGATTACATCGTTGTGTTGATTTTAGTGTGGACATATGTTGAGACAAAAGTCAATCATGCTGTGGTCACTTTTGGAAAAGGGTTCTTTAAGTTGTATTCCATAAATTGAATTCAAACTATTGCAGAAGATGAGATTAAGGCAGTTGTTAAGTCTAGTATTGTTGGTTACTAATTGTTCCAGTCCCAGGTTTGTTACAACATTGTAGAAGGTTGCATGTATGGGTTCAGTTTTACATTCATTTAGGGTCCAGTTAATGTGAGGTCGATTGAAGTCACCAAGAAAGATAAAAGAGTGTGGGCAGGATGTTTCCCATGTTAGGAGTGAATTTAGCTTGTTTACATGTTTGATGTCATCATCGGGGGGGGGGTCTCTGTAACACAGTAAGAATTGAAATGTGATATTTAAGTACAGTTCACAAACGATGGTTTCAGGAAGAGCAAGCTCTTGGGTAACTTGGATGTTTTTTAGATGTAAGGACTTTTTATGGAAGATAGAAACACCACCTCCTCTATGGATTTCACGATCTGATCGGTAAACATGATAATCTCTTATTGTGGTAATGGAGTCAGGGAGAGATGCATTGAGCCATGTTTCACAGACAAATATGATGTCGAATTTAGCTATATTTAGTAAGAGGAGAAGTTCAGGTATTTTATTCACAAGGCTTCTTGCATTGAGTAGCTTGCATTTGAGGCCAGTTGTACTTGGAAGTGAGGTAGTTAGGGGCATGCGTGCTTAGTTTTGAATGATGGTGGTTTGGATGAGGTAGGCTTGGATGTGGAGTTGTGGGTTGTGTGACTTACTTTTGATACAATCAGCGCGGTAGTCAATGTGAGATCCTTCTCTCCATTGTCTAGACATTTTTTGAGTTCTTTACGGAGTTCATGGGAGCAGATTCTTTGCAGTATGGATAAGTCTGATCTTGAGCAAAGTTTTTTGTGGTTGGGATTGGTTTTTGCAATGGCGTTTATTGTATGAATTAATATGCATTTGCTGGACTCATTTTTTCAAACTCTACAAAATTTGGGACCCACCAAGCCATTATTGAACTTGGACTCAAGGCCATCTCTCGTTATTTCAATGATATCTTCAGGAGAGATGTTTGTTGTATTTGAGTTGCTTATGATATTACGAACTTTGGTGATGTCATCTGATTCATTGGTGTCTTCAAGACCTAATAAGATGGAATTTAGACGTTTCTGATCATGTTCAATGGTGTCTCTGATGAGTAAGGAGATATCATTTGTGGAATTATTTGAAGGGATAGTAATTATTTGTGGTTGTGCTTTGGTGGTTATTTTTGGTTGTAGTTGTGATTGTAGTTGAGGTTGTAATTGTGGTAGTGGTTGTTGGGTTGGGATTTAATTTTGATTGATAGGTAGTCGCTTATCAGTGCTGTATTTTTTTTTCAAGAGAAATTAGGCTTTCTTGTATAATTGTTTCAAAATGTGTTGCTAAGCATTTTTCTATTGAATGCATGAGTGATTCTTTGCTATCAACTCTTTCAGGAAGGATACTTGGTTTATTTTGCTTAACATGATGGAAATAGACAAGGAAATATCTTATGCTTTTAGGAGATCAGCTATATCTTTAAGTTTAAGCAGGCAAGGTGGGCTTGATTGTCACAAGTAGCATTTGATGTAATTTTCACTTTCATTGATAGTTTTAAGACATCTGAAGCATGTACAGGAGTCTGGGTGGTCATTGGTAGAGATATTATTTGTTGTTGTTGTTTGGTAGTGGAGGATTTGGAGTTTCTGGAGTTTCTGACTGGCATGATCAATGACAATAGTACACTAAACAATTACAATAGCTAATTAATGTGATAGGTAGATAGTTACTTAATGAATGTTGGTAATTCATCAATGTTAATTGAAAGTTAAAGAACAAATCAAAGGTAAGGTTACTTATTACTAAAAATAAATAAATCAACTTATTACTAAGAATCAATCAATCAATCAGTAGACTAGATAATCAATGATACAGTATTAAATATCTATCAGTTCAATGAATCAGTAAATTAGTGGTCATTTAACAATTAATTATTATACTATTATATGATAAACCAATTATTATAGACAAAGAATTATCTATAAATATTTGATCTTGAGGTACTGAAATAGTGTAGGGAGTAAAGTATTGGAGGTCTGTTGTGTAAAGTTCCTTTGTTTTTCCTTAAAGCCACATTTTTTGGTTTTTGTTTTGCTTTGTTTTTGTTTTAAAGAGGAAGCATAGCTGTTTGATAGATTTGAATGAGCTCACCAATCATCTACTTTGGAGTTTGGAAAGGATGAGATTTGGGTGGGAGTTTAGTGGAGGTTGTTCAATTAGTTGAGTGGGAATTTAAATTCAGGCTGACTAATCAGCTGGGTGATTTATATGGAGACTCAATTCTCCATGAGTCTCCTTTGTTCTCCCCAACTGGTGACCGTTTAGAATTATTTTTGGTGATTTGATTTAAATGGAGACTGTAGACATCATTCCAGTTCTTCCATTATCAGAATTCACAATTAATCTCAGTTTCAAAAGGCAGTTTTCCTGAATAAAAACCTTCTTCACACCTCTTCTTCTCATCTCGTCCCCCCTTTTTCCCCTCCTTTAATCACTCTTTGCTCAAGCTGCCATTTAACTTCCAGAGTAAGAGGGTAAAAACATAAATTAAGCCGCTGCCACTTAATCTACACACTCACACCTTCTGCTCTGGAGTCTTCACTTTTTAGGTTGTTTCTGACTCGGGTCCACAGTAAATCTTCAAGCCATTTAGCCGCTCCTTCCTCCCACTAAAAAATGCACCACCAATCTATAAGGAACCAGGGGAGCCACTTACCCACAGCTAAGCTTTCAGTCCTTACCGGCAGTTGCCACAAACCCACAGCTCGTTCATTCCCCGCATCAGCTTCCCTCTCCTGTTGTAACTATGTATCATTTATGTGTTTGCAACTGTGTATCAATGC
>BLBF01000022.1:35702760-35725172 GCA_015471245.1 Laticauda colubrina | reverse complement strand
CTCTCTCTCTCTCTCTCTCTCTCTCTCTCTCTCTCTCTCTCTCTCTCACACACACACACACACACACAAACACACACACAAACCACACATGAGGAGACAGAGATAAAAAAAAACATGCCCCCAAAAAAATGAAAAGGAAAAAAAAAACCTAGAATATCATATCTTCTTATAAAATGGAACCATTGAGATAGTTATGATCTCAGTAAAGCAATCAATTCAAATCATTTTTAAAGCTTGCCTTTTTAATGAGTCACAATCAAAAGCCTTATATTTTCTTTATAACTAAGATTTAGAGGATGCCCATATGCTTCTAAGGTGTAGATGAAAAATTTATAGACATTCATTTTCCCTCACAAGATCCCTTCCCAAAGTTGTGACAGAATGAGACACTGGACACTATATTATGACTATTTATATTAACTATATTAAGTAGCCTTTTTTCTATTATGCATTCTTTTAAAATATTGCTTGAAAGCCAAGTGAATTATATCATCTGAATGGTGTTATTAAATTGGAAAGAGATTTGATAAAATTGAATCTTTGAATTGAACTTCCAAGGCTTCTCAAAATGTTAAATTAAATCAAAAAGTTACAAATTGCTTCAGAGAGATATGAGAGTGACTCAGAAATTCAGTGGGCTTCCTTAGCAAAATCTCATATACTGTTGTCACTTTTTTATATTTATGGACAAAAGTATGAAGAAGTTGAATAAGTATGATGTTTTGTTACACACTTGCCAGCCAATGAGTTTTATCACCTCTACAAATTATGTCTATCAAAGTGCTTTTCTCACTTTGTCTAAAACACTAAGGCAAGTTTTCTTTTAAAAAAGGAAAGAGAACTCAGCTTAATTCTCCTTCTTTAAAAAGAAATATGGATTGTGTTTCCTGTCCATTTCCTCTTTCCATTTTTTTTACCTTTTTATCATTATCCTTCCTTAATTCTCAGTGCATTAGATTCTGTGTCTGGAATATTGCAGTTCTTCAGTGCTAGCAATTCCACTTTTTTAAAAAATAAAGTTTTATTTGGGTTTTCACACATACAAAATACAAGTAAAACATCTTTTTTGAAAATAGCATGGTCCCAGGTTGAACTTCTTTATACAGACACAAAACTCAATTTCATGCTCCTATTTGTATTCCATTCCATATCTTATACTATTCTACATTTTCTATATAGTTTTCCCCCTCCTTTAATTTTCTCAATTTTATTTTGATTATCTCACCTCAATTCAAATCATTATATTTATACTTTTGTCTGTTCTGTTTCAATTTCATATTATCTTTTCTCATTAAACAAATTTTCTCCTGCAGTTACTAATTGGAGTATGACACCTTTATATCTTTTAATCACATCCATCCAACGCTTATTTAAACTTCAGTATATACTTTAAAGTTATGACCTTCAATATAATACATAATATATAACTTCCAATCGAATTCTGCTTGGTACATTTTTATAATACACACTATATTCTTTAAAAAAAAAGATTATAAATATATTCAATTATAAACCCTCATTCCATTCCAATTCAGTTCTATAATTAATAATCATTAAAATCTTAACATCTTTAACACTTCTTTTCAATTAAATATCATACTTCCTTAAAGATACATATAATCTCCACAATTAATTTTTTCCTTATTTCTCTTCACATATGTTTTGTAAATCATTAAATATTCATTTTGTTACATTTATTTATTGACAAGCATTCCACTGAATTACATTAGATATTTTATCAAACATTTTAATCATACATTGTTTCATATTTTCTAAAATTATTTGTTTCTAATATAACCATACTATCTTATGTACCTTTGCAGAATCCCTTTTTCCATTAAATTTTCACCCATAATCTCTAAATAGGCCCTGTTTCTCTATCATTTGTTTCTGTCTTTTATAACTTCTTTTCCTTTCTTTCTTCCCTCTTATCGTCTCCCTCCCCTTTTTACCCCCTTGTCTCTCTACATCTAATTCTCTCTTCAGCATTTCCCTCTTCTGTTGCTTTCTGATTTTATACTTATTTTTCACTCTGGGTTTTTTTGGAGTTGTTTTCCATTCTTTCCATTCTCTTTCCCCCCTTTCCTTCCCCCCCCCCACCAAAGGTTACTTGTTCAAGAAAGTTGGCTTCTTCTTTGTTGCAATCTTCTTGTTCTGCAGGCATGTCTTGTTGTTTCTCATAATTCCAAATCTCCATTTCTAAAAACTGAAATATGAAGCCAAAAGAACCTCTCCCTTCTTGTGCATCTTCTTTGTACTTTTTAAGTTCCATTTTCAGTTCTTCTAAAAGTGGAGCCATTTTAAACAACCACCCAGTTGATTTTAGTCATTCAAATACAATAACCAAAAATCCAGAAATCATCAAGTAATCCAAAGAGTCCCGAGTTATTTTTTCTTATTTCCTTTCCCACTTTCTCTTCCTGGGGTTTTTGTTGCAATATTTCAGTTAAAATGTATCTTTTGGAAGTCTTGTTGAGATTTTGCTGTAAGTTCTTTTTAATTCCAGGCAGTCTCCTCCCTTCCAGATCCTGCCCTTTTATTCTTTTTCTCCCCTTTCCTGTTTTCAAAAGCTTTTGATTATCCAGAAATCTTTATTATCCCTTTGATTTTTTATTTTCAGCATTAAATGCCTATTAATGTCAAAGTGGATTTTTTTTCCAATTTCTTACTTAAGTCTCTTAGCTGTCAGTCTAGGAAAAGGAGAAAAAAACCAAATCTTTTCCCTTTTCTCTCTCCTTCGCAGCTTAAAAATCTTCTTAGGGAACAATGTTATTGTTTTTTTTTTAATTGTTTCAATTCCAGGATACCTTATTTATTGCTTTTGCTGTTTGACCCGGTCAACCAAAACTTTCTCGTCTTATCTTCCTCCTGCACATTCTTTTCCAGTCGAGTTCTTCTTTGTGGTGGCCATTTCTGACCACCCCTACAACCGCCTTCGGGAAAGGGAGTAATGGCCAGCTGGGGAGGAGAGATGCGGCTCTTCTCAACCCTGCAGGCAGTCTCCCCCCTCTTCATCACCTCTACGGGGTGGCTTAGCCCCAAAACCAGCCAGCTTGGGGCGCTCCAGCGGTGAGCATGAATCGAAGCCTCACAGAGATGAGATTTTGATCTGTCGCCAAAGAGGCTCAAACCGGAAGGCCAGCAATTTCACTTTTATTCATTTCATTTTTCCCACTGTTTTCAAAATGAAACAAAAATCTTTGTTTGCTTTCCATAATATGTTTGTATCCTGTTTCATCAAACAAGTGGATTTCATTGTATATTTGCTCTTAATGTCATAGTGTCAACTGTCCAGTTGGCGAATCCAGAAAAAGGAACTCCTAAGACATTATTTTACCAAGAGTATAAAACTTTACTGAATAAACCATATTGGCACAGAAGAAGGGAAACCAATTCTGAGTTTCCCGCACAAAAACAAGCATAGTTAATTGCCCATTTTTCCTATGGGCTACCCACAATCTAGTAACATTCACCAATCCCTCCTGTTCATTTTTTGATGGGAAACACCCAGACATGCCTGGGACATCTGCTCGGTTTGTTCTTGAGATGCCAGCAATGTCTCATAGTGCTGATGGATGGTTTCCCAAACTTCCATCTACTTTCTCTCTTTTATTGTCTAGCTGCAAAAGAAGGAAAAAGGAGGTGAAACTGCAAATCAGTCTTGACACACAGTCTATTTATATGTCATCTCTTTCTCACATCCATGAACACTTGTATGAATCCTTTTTCATTGTTTCATAAACAGCACTTAATTTTCATGGCAAAAGAGGCCAAACCTACCAAAAAAGTTTTACTTTGAAAACCTATTTACTAACAGACCATTTCAAATACAACAAGTGCTTAAAGAAGTAACAGAAAATTCAGTGACTTGTAACGATTCATAGCCTGAATTTTGAAAAGAGAATCTAGATGGAGAGTGGGAACCAAAAAGGCAAAAAAAAAAAAAACCCCTTCAGGAAGACCTCACAGAGAACATTCTGAAGAATTTAAAGAAAAAGCAAGTGACCAAAGACATACTTTAGAAAGTGAAATTGATTTCTCTTTTTAAAAAATTGCTAGCTTTTCATCTGCCATTTGGACTGGAGTATTATGTATTCTGTCTGAAACATGTGCAGCATAGCACAAATAGGACTGAATCATGAAATTCACCTCCAGCCAATGGGTCAAACCCATTAGCAAGCATTCAGTTAAAGAAGATTCAAGATCATTTGAAACCTCTGTGAAGACTACTTGATCCTCACATCATATAGACTTTTCCCACTTGTCTGAAAAGGCCACATAAAAAAGGCAGAGTTCTGAGGTAAGTCCTTTTGAAAATGTCTATTAACTTAACAAAGCAACTTGTCCCATGGACATTTCTTTGCAGCTGTTTAACATTTTCATGCAACCATTGCAAACTGGAGCCATTGATCATCATGGGACATCTTCCTAGATAGAATTCTCATCCAAGTCTATTGAGATAAAATTCCAAAATGATGGTTCATTCAAGTAAATTCTGTTTGAATTTAGTTATCTACAATTATCATGGCTAAATATTCACTAGATGAATTATCTTTAAAAGTAGTGATATTTCAAGAAATATTGGGAAAAGCACATTTGAAAGATTTCCCATTTGAAGTAGCCTCTTCATTTTACGACAAGTTTTTAAACATTCACTATGTGAAGTACTCTAACATTCAGAATAAAGGCAAAATATTTATAGGAAAAAAACAAGAGTATTATCCTAGAATATAGAAGTGAAAAAATTCACAGAACACATATAAGTATAAATATTAAGCAAACTATACTGAAATATGTGGGTGATTTTAAGGGACAAAAGAAAGAAGAGCTTCACAGAAATTAATCAGACAAAAGGAGGACCCCCATAGTCAGAGAAAGAAGCCTACAAAGAACTTGCTCAAATTGAACAGAAGGCATTGGGAAATTTCTTCCTTCAGACTTGTGAAATTCTATTAAAGTAGCCTTCCAATAAAGTTGATTTAGCTTATATAGTTATGTTTCTTGCCTGTTTACTCAACTATAATGTTTTAAAGTGTCAAAAAAGCAGTAAAGAAACATAGAATTAAAAAAACCCAAGCCCAATGGTGACAGACTAAAATTACAAAATGTAGAGGAGGAACTTGCAAAACCATTATATATTAAAGACAGTGAATAGATTCAGACAAGAAATACAAATACAAAGACATCAGAAAAACTAGATGAAACAGAACTAAAAAAACCTCAAATCCAATGGTGACAGACAAAAATTACAAAATGTAGAGGAGGAACTTGCAAAACCATTACATATTAAAGACAATGAATAAATTCAGACAAGAAATACAGATACAAAGACATCAGAAAAACTAGATGAAACATAGAAGTAAAAAATCCCAACCCCAATAGTGACAGATTAAAATTACAAAATGTAGAGGAGGAACTTGCAAAACCATTACATATTAAAGACAATGAATTTATATCTACAGACCAGATGGATTACATTCCAAGAGCTAGATGATGGATAAAGGCAGATTTGTTATCAATGCTTTAGAATATATTAATAATAAGAAAAGTAAGGCAATGGAAATATTTTTAGACAGACAAAGCTTTTGACAAGTTAGAATTCACAGCAAATAGAATACTCTCTACAATCTTTCAACATGTAAAGTCACAAGACAAGGTGAACATTTTCTTTTTTATTATTTATAATTGATTAAGAAGTCCTAGAGGCAAGAACTGAAAAGATAAACAAATATTTCAGATCAAGACTCAGGTAGAGAGATATAAGATGAAATGCTATGCACGTGATATAGTAGTAACAGTTATGCAAACACAAAGCTCCATACTAATGGCAGAATCCAAAGATTTTTGCCTACCTTTTCGGATACAAAATTAAATAAAAAATAGGTAATAAGGTATACAATTTCCATAGAAAAAGTTTTCATGAAAAAGGAAATTGAGATATGGGAAAAATATAGTAAAATATCTAGAACTCTTATTTAATAGGATATAATAATGATACATTTTAAAACTTTGATCTCTAATAACTAAAGCCCATGTCACAGTGAACAAACGGATGCAAAGAGGATGTAAAACGGACAAAAAACCTTGCCATCCGTTCGAAAACGCGATGTACTCTCACTGCCTCCGTTTTGCTTCCTCTCTTTCCGTCCAGCATCCGTTTATTGACGTTTCATCCGCTCCAAAAGTTTTGGGATGCCTAAAACTTTTGCGTGGAAAATGTATCCAGTTCGTCCGTTCTGCATCTGCTACGCATCCGCTACGCATCTGTTACGCATCCGCTAAATCCGCTAGGCATCCACTCCGCATCCGTGCAACTCGCATCTGCTCGGACGCAGGGAGGAAGCGGAACAGACGCAGAACAGATGCAGAACAGATGCAGAACGGATGCCAAGTGGAAACAAAGTGTTTAAAATGGAAAAAACGTTCGCAGAGGGGACCTATCTCGGATATTAAGGATGTCTACAGGATGCCTAGAGGATGCCTAGAGGATGCCTAGAGGATGCAAAGGGACACCTATACTGCCTATAAAAAGGGGGAGCAACTCATCTGCATCTCACTTTAAGACAAGCAGCCTAGCTGTGCAGACCTCTGCAGCCTTCATCTGACTCTTCCTCTTCCACAGCATCTAGTCATGTCCACCGTGGATTGTGACAAAGTCCTTTCGGCAGCCACCATCCTTCTGCAACAGTGCGAAACCATCTACAGACTCTGTGGACTCTACTACGGGAAGAAAAGGAGCCACCCAAAAAAGGTCTAGGTCCAAAGATGGTTCGCCAGAAGAGCAGAGGACGGACTGTACAACAAGCTGATGGTGGAGCTCAGGAGCGAAGACACTTGGGCATTCCAGAACTTCATGAGGATGCCTCCAGCCATGTTTGACGAAGTTGTGCAGCGCCTGACACCCAGGTTGACCAAGACAAACACCAACTTCCCACCCAGCCTGGAACCTGGGCTCAAGGTGGCACTCACTCTGCACCACCTGGCCTCAGGGACCACCTACAGGAGCATGCAGTATGGCTGGAGGTTGCCACCCAGCACCATCAGCTTTGTTGTCAGAGAAGTGGTGCAGGCCATCATCGAAGAATACAAGGAGGAGCTCCTCCAGTGCCCCTTCACTGAAGAAGGATGGAAGAAAATTGCAGAGCAGTGGTATCATAGGTGGAACTTCCCCCACACCGTTGAAGCCATGGATGGCAAGCACGTGGCCTGCAAATCTCCAGCCAAGTTGGGGTCCACTTATTTCAACTACAAGGGCTTCTTCAGCATCATCCTCTTCGCCATAGTCGATGCTGACTACAAGTTCATGTACATCGATGCTTCAGGCAACGGCTCATCTTCATATGCCCAGGTAAACGACAGTCACCTCAAGGAGGGGCTGGAAAGCAACCTCATGGTGGGCTTCCCAGATCCAGAACCCCTGCCCAACGACACGCAAGATGTGCCCTACTTCATCGTGGGGGATGATGCCTTCTCTCTCACAACCTACCTCATGAAGCCCTACACCTCCAAATACCTCACCCGTGAAGAGAGGATCTTCAACTACAGGCTGTTCAGGGCAGGACAGGTGGTGGAGAATGCCTTTGGCATCCTGGCCAACAGGTTCCAGGTACTTCTAACCAACATGCAGCATAGCCCAGAGACCATGAGGAGGATCGTGGAAGCTTGCTGCATCCTGCACAATCTCATGCGCACCAGCTACCCATTCTTGCAGAACAGGCTTGTGGACCGTCAACAAGGCAATGGGGACATGGAGCCTGGGGAATGGAGGCAAGGGCAAAACCTGATCGACACTGAGGATGTGCAAGGCCCCAACAGAGCCTCACCTGAGGCGAAGAAGCAGTGCAACCTCCTGAGACACTGGTGCAGCTCCCCAGCTGGAGCAGTGGAATGGCAAGACAGGATGGTAAATGCTTAATGGATGCTTCCTTCAGCCTGCCTCATCACACAGATGAGATTGGGCTATGTATGTTTGGTTGGGCTACAATGAACAGGGCGTTTAATAAAGAGTTGTGTTTATGTTGACATGTGTGGATGATTGATTATATCGTTATTGATAATTAAGGGCCATAGGTGTGGCACCTGGGAGGGTGGACCATACAGTCACACTATGCTTGCACTGGAGATTTATCTATCCCACAGCTATTACCAATCCCAAAGGTATCCCTGCCCATCCCACAGGTATCCCTGCCCATCCCACAGCTATCTTAACCCATCCCACAAGCATGCAAAGGCTTAAACCATTTCTAAAAGTTTCCAGCAAGACTTTATTAAAAAAAAGAAATGAAGCAAGTGTGTGAATCAAAAATAGACTTTATTAACAACAAGCTATAAGACAAAAATGAGTCTCTGGCACTCCTCTTTGTCGCTCAGTCTCATGGGTGAATGGTGCAGGTGCTGTGGAGGTGGCTGGTGCTGGAGTGCTTGTCATCAGCTCCTCCAGAAGCAGAAGCAGCAGAAGCCCCAGCCCCAGAAGAGCGAGCCCGTGCTGCAGAAGCCCCAGCAGAACCAGAGTGAGGGCCAGGGGGCGGGATGGTAGCCCTGTCCCTCTTGCAAGGGCTGGCAGCAGATGGCTGAGGCTTGCTGTGCTTCAGCATGGTTGTGGGGTTGCTGGCTGGCAGGGAGGGTGGCAGCAAGGCTGGCAGCAAGGCTTGCAGGCAGACATGCAGGCAGGGCAGGCAAGGCAGCCAATCCTTCCGGCAGCAGGTCTTTCCTCTGAATGGCGACCTGCTTCCGAGCTGCTTCCGTTATATCCGTGGGGCTGACGCAATGCATCCTCCCCGCATGCGCAATTAACACCAGGCATCCGCTAGGCTTCTGCTATGCATCCGCTGTGCATCCGCTTCATCCACTGTGCATCCGCTCTGCATCCGCTGTATCCGTTCCGCGTCCGCTTCGCTGAGCCCCCCCCAGAAGCCCTGCGGTTGCGCCATCCACTCCCATCCGCTTCCATCCGCTGGGCTTCCGTTCCGCATCCGCTTCCCATCGACCCTGCGTCCTCCCCGCGTCCGTGTTATCCGCTCTGGTTATGCAAATTTTTGCCCCTTTTGAGAGCGGATAACAACGGATGGAACATTTTGCTCATCTGCTGTGTCCTTTTTGCATCCATTGGGCAGTGTGACATGGGCTTAAGATATACATTTGTAATTTTTTTAATATAGAATATGTGATTCATGATGAGGTATAATCGTGACTGAGTATTCCACTATAATCTTCCTCTGACTACTTCTGATTAGCAAACTTACAGTTCTAAGGGTTTTTGGTTTTTGTTTTTAAAGAAGACTCCAGAAACCCAAATTCTCCATATCTTACTTGATGCTACTTGAAGAAACTGACAGTTAGTACATCATCAATTATCATACCTTTCACCAGCCTTAGAAGGCTGGTGAAAGCTGCTGCTAAGTATTTGTGAAACTTTAGGATCTGAGAAACAGAGTTTCTTAGGGTAGAATTGTCATTATATCAACAACTCAAGGCAGAGAAGTGCAAGTCAAAAAGTGTGTTTAATCATGGATAAGCTAGAGAAAGAAGCTCTGGAAATAAACCAAAGTAAAGAGGAAACAGCATCTTCTTGTATACCTACTATTTCAGTGTACCTACTATTTCAGTGGCGTTTTCCTACTGTGCAAAAAATTCTTATTTAGCCATGCCATGTTATGTCATGTCATGCCATATTGTGTCATATCATGTCATGTCATATCATGTTAACTTAATTCATATGACCCTAGTCAAACTGCTGAATCAAGTGCAAGAAATTCTATCAAGATTGTGAACTTGGAAGAAATAATTCTGCAAATATTAATTTAAAGCAGGACAGTCAAACTTTTGGTCCACAGGCCAAATGCGTCAAGTGCTGGTCATGCCCACACCTGGTTTAGGAAAGGGGAAAAGTCCCAATATGTCATGTGATGATGCTGTGAGAATGCAAGTTTGACACTCCTGATTTAAAGCATCTGATCTCAAAGGAATCTAGACAATACAAAATGAATCAACATTAAGTTGTACCATAAACTAGTCATATGAAGATATGCCTAGTTTAGAAGCTCAGGCCAGGAAATATTAATCAGGAAATATATTAATCAGGATTTATATTAATCTGCACAATTACATTATTGCATCAAATGGTATAAAACATTCTTATGTATCGGATTGCCTGAATAATAGGGAGACCCTTTTTTTTCATTATAAATTGCCATTTTAAAATTGTCATCCATAAAGTATCAGCTTATCAGTATCAGACCCGTTACCTTTAAAGAAAGGAGGAATTGGAGTGGGGGGGGGGCACTTGCAAGGCAGCTATAAGGATTATACTCAGTATCTGTCAGATAAAGTCACACAGATCTAGATGTGTTTTACACAGGACCTTTCTAAGGCAAGGTCTGGGAAGAGTTTATGGCTATTGTAGAGTTTATGGCTATGGTAGGGTCCTGGAGACTTTTAACTCATCCACCTAATTTCAGATCTGTGCTCTTCCTGGCTGGTTAAGGGTTCCTGGGAAGTGAATGTGATCCAATATATGTTTGGGTGAAAGTGTTTTTGACAGGAAAGAAATGATTCTATCAGCTTTGAAGGAAGCAATCATCAATTACTTGTTCAAGAAGCTATTACTGGATCCAATAGAGCTGGACAATTTTTGTCCAATTTTCTCTTCTTAATGAAGGCTGTTGTGAGGGCCATTTAGCTGCAGCTTTGAAGGATTCTGGAGGAAATAAATTATTTGGATCACTTTCAGTCAGATTTCAGGTTGAAATATACTTAGATTCTATTGAACACATTACTAAATGATCTACAGCAGAGCTGGGATAGGGAAAGTGCAACCTTCCTGGTCATTCTTAATCCATCAATACCATTGCTCGTGATATCTTTTTGGGATTGCAACTGGGGCTAGAATGGATGTACTGATTCTCCTTTTTCCAGGGTTATTTCAAGTTGCTGTTGGTAGATAGAGAAAAGTCTAGCTTTAGGCCTCACTTTACATAGTGCCTCAATGATCCATTTGCTCCCTGCTTTTGTTTAAAATCAACTTGAAGACATGAGCATAGGATTAAGTATAATATAGTAATGAACCTCAGCATTTGGCTAACTATCGCAGTATCTGAAGGCTGTTAGGGTTCTAGGTAAGACTCTAGAAGTATTACCAGGATTAATAAGGATTAATAAGACCATGTGGCTGTGGGTTTTGCCCATCTCTATGCCTCCTCTTCTCCCAGGATCCAGTTCTAGAGATATTTAACCTTTGGTTCCAGATGGGATTTCATCTCCCCATTTGGAGCCAATGGTAGCAACTGGTCCAGAATATAGCGGCTCAGACATGTGCACTTTGCTATGCCCAGGGAACATTACTATTTGCAGAGCTGCATTAACTTTCTGTAGGCTTCTGGGTGAAATTCAAGGTGCTTGATGTCACCTAAACAGTTCTATATAGCACAAGATAACTCCCATTTATAGGACCTCTACCTTGTCAGTTCTGCCATAGATCACACAGGGATTGCAGATTCCCTTTTTAAAACAATAATGAGACAAAGATAGGCATCTCTGTTGCTATACCTACCTTTTGAAATCAGGTTCAAGGTTCAGGTTGCCTCAAACCTATTAGTCCTCCTTGTAGACCTGACTTTTCTACCTGCACTGCAGTGGCACAGTAAATGAACCTGTTTGGTGATATCTGTGCATATTTTTATCATCTATATCAGGTATGTTGAGGATATGGAGGTGTTCTGTATTTATTCTTTTTTTTTCTTTTTGTACATTCCCCTAAGCCACAAAGAGTGAATAAATAAATATAGTAAAATAAAAATCTGCCAGAAACTCAAAATCATTCTTTGCTGTATAACCACCTGTGGCCATTGTGTTTTCTCCAACATAATAGTTCTATTACATAAAGAAGCTGTTGTTTGCTCAATGGTATTGCCACAAATGTGGCAGAAGGAATAAACAGCAATTACCTAATGGGTTACCAAGTGGATTATAAATGTCACTGCTCTTTTTTCCTCATGCTGTTCAGAATGCTAAACATCTGGATGCAGCATCCACTTATTATCACAGTTGTATGTTTACTATAACAGTCTGAGATGATAAAAGAGGTATAGTTTTCCAATGTTATGTAGGTCATATTTAGATGCATAGTTTGTATTTTGTGTTGATTTTAGATTTTTTTTTAAATGAAGCAATTAATAGGAATGCAAACAACTGATTTGCTCACTACCCCATAGGAAGCTTGCAACAGAAATAAAACAAAATGAATCTGAATCTATCCTTGTTTTCCAAGGCCTACATCCCAATCTAGTAAATGTTGAAGTCAAACAATGAAAATTACTGACTCAGAAAGAATACAAAATTGGTTCTGACTTAATATGGAAAAATTAATATATTTTGGACAGAGGAAATACAATTCCATTTATCATAAATTTGCAGAAGATAGACTTACATATAGGGTTATTGGGAATTTAAGTCATACTAGCAGCATTCTAAGTGTCTCCCAAATTTCCCAAACTTCATTAACCAACAATTGAAGGGGTGTTCTCTAAAAAGAAAATAAAATGCAACTGTCTGTGACATAAAACTTAGAGCCCTGTGTATACAAGCAAGAATTTTGCCATTGTTTAGGGGCATGGGCTTGAAACAAAGGTGACTCTACTAATAAGTTTGGAAAATAAGACCCTACTACCCTTCAAGAAGGCCTTACAGATAAGGCTTTGTCACTGGACTTATGGATCTGAATGTGTATCAAACCCTGTCCAATAGTTCTGATGAGTTGATGATGTCTTTTTTACCTTGGTGCTGATATATGGGTATTGTTTCTTTACTGTTACATGTTTTTAATTCTTATTAGCTGCCCAGAGTCATGAATTTGAAAAGGGAGACCGTATGAATTAAAATCAATCAATCAATAAATAAATAAATAATGACTGTGGGAATCCTGATAGAGATCAGTTTGCTGAAAAGCTAAGCAAATTTGTATTGAAATCTATATTATTACCTTTATTGTCAGAGTACAATATGTGTACAATGAGATTGGCTGAGCTTCCCTTTGTGCACCCCCCCACCCAAAATACAACTCACAGTGAGGACAGAAGTCTCTAACCCAGTCCCAATCTTATTACACTATATGACCCTGTTGCGATGCACCAACCTCACAAGTCTATTATACTATGTTGACATGGTTATTTTCCGTTCAGAAATCTGACAGCCCATGGGTAGAAACTGTTCTTCATTCCTCAGTGTAAAGTGGGGTGGGTACCTCTCTCTGCTTCCAGAAGCCTAACACCATCTCCTTTGTCTTGCTGATGTTTAGGTGCAAGTTGTTTTCTCGGCACCATGCTGATAATTTTTGAACCTCCCTCCTGTACACTGTTTCGTCTCCACCTATAATTAGACCCAATATGGCAGTATAATCTGCGAACTTAATGATCACAATGGATGGGTCAGATGATACACAATCATGTGTGTACAGTGAGTACAGGTACTGAGCACACAGCCCTGTGGGGAGCCAGTGGTAAACTTCAGGGAGGTGGATGTGGCAGATCCACACCTCGCTGTTTGTGGTCGGCCCCTCAGAAAGTCTTTGATCCAGTTGCAGATGGAAAGGGGAAAATCCAAGTCATTCAGCATTTCGATAAGGATGGTCAGCAGGATAGTATAGAAGGCCAAGCTGTAGTCAATGAAAAGCATCCTGATATCATTTCCAGGTTTCTCCAGGTGACTTGCTACAGTAGCTATGGCAGTAAAGCATTAGCTATGGCATCGTCTGTTGACCTGTTCCATTTGTAGGCAAACTGATGAAAAAATCAGCTAGTCATAGTCAGTGGGGTGGGGGGGGGGGTTATGTGTGTGTGTGTGTGTGTGTGTAAGAGAAGCGTTAGAACAAACTAGTTTGCAGAAAGCATGCCCACACAAATACAATTGTATAATAATAAAACACACACATACTTTTCTATGTCAGCACTGTCAAATTCTCGGCCCATGGGCCAGATGTGTCATGGGCTAGCCATGCCTATGCCCAGTTTAGTGAAGGGGAAAAAAGTTCAGATGATGCTGCCCTGACAATGTGAGTTTGATACCTCTGCTCTGTGCATTTTAGACAGTGATTTAGTTTAGTTAGTGATTTTACCACAGTAGGCCTTTAACAAGACAATTAACCAGGGAGATATTTAAAGGAAGAACCGAACTGACAAATAGTCATAGGAGTTTACCCATATACTGTAGTATTATCTGGTCCAATTCTAACCATGAGGCCTTCATTGGGATGCTGCTACTTGAGTAAAACAGAAAGCCATCTTAGCTGACTTCTCTAAGTACTTATTCAGTAATTCAGTGTTTTTCAACCACAGCATCTTTAAAATGTGTAGACTTCATCTCCCAGACTTTCCCAGCCAGCAGGTTGATAAATGCTGCATGATTTGTGGGAAGATCCAAAGACATTAAACAGTTGCCAACTGAATTTGTTAAAGCAACCCAATTGCTTTAAGACTTCTCTACCACAGAGCTACATACTCTTGACAGTTGTACTGAGACTTTTTATCTGTGCATGAAATCAGGCAGAGCCACATGGCAATCATCTTGCAAATTTATGGGATTTAAGAAACTGCTTTCCTTTAAAAAAAATTATTCAATTTTTCACATAAAAACAAAAAGCTTATTTTAGTGGACAACATATTCCCGGTCATCACTTTTGCAACAAATATAACAATAGTTATACATTCATATATACGTACTTAATTCTATTATTACCATTTCCATTCCAAACTTTCAGAAAGGAGAGAAATGAGCAAATTAATCCTAGTCTCTCACATTGATCTCAATCCAAACATCCTTTCGTTTCATTTCGATTATTTCAGATATAATCCTTTGATATTTATTTTAAACACAAAAATAACAATATATGTTTACCTAATTTAAAAAAGTTACCAATGTCTCTCCTTCCTTTTAATAGTCTGTATTAATTTATTAATTTAGATAGTTCTTTAATCTGTCATATTTTCTTTCCATCACATATTCTTTCTATAAATTCTAGATTAATACAAGTTTTAACACAAAAGAAAAAGAAACAAACATAGGTTTCCCCCCTTCTACTGCTTTGAGTGTGACATCTCAGTAGTTAAAATATACCTTTATTCCCTCATCTTAATTCCCAATAAACCTTTATTTTTAAGTAATTTCAATAATAATCGTTATGTCTTTTCATTTGGATTCCACAATATATTTTCCCTTCTTAATTTTATTTCTAATTTCAAAGAGGTAAAAAGATTGACTATTTAATTCCTGGTCACTGATATTGACTTCATTCTTAAACATCTTCATATTCAATTCCATTATGACAATTTCTTCAATAGACCTTAACTTTTCTTTTAAGGATAAAAATAAAAATATATATTCATCTAATAAGAATTTATCAGTATCTATCCCTCCTTTAATAATCTATATTACCCTATTTTCTAAATATTTTTAATAATAAATATATTCTTATTATCCCTTGTCACTCTCAGAATCTCCTTTTTAATTCATCAACCATTATTTCTAAAAAAAGCAATTGCTTTTCATCATTTTACTATTTCCATGTTTCTTTATTTTCGGCACCTGTTTCTTACTGCCTCTTCTCCCCCTCTTTTTCCCATATCTTTTCTCATTCCAGTTTCTTCTCTTTCGTGATATCTTCCTTTCCCCTTTTCTGCTGCACCTTTTTACCTTTCCTGATTTCACAGGTATTCCCCTTTTTGATTATCTTCTTAAGTCTCAACTTTTTAGCCTTCTTCCTTTCCCCTTGTCTTTGGAGTGTTCTTTGTGTTAATTGTCTGTTTAAGATGGCTTCTCCTTGAGTCGACTCCTTCTCCCCTGAATTTCTTTCTTTTTGTTCTTCAGTCGCCATTTCCATTTCTTCTAACACAGAGCAAAGTGATTCATCTCTTTCCTGTAGTAATTCTCTCATATTTTTAAGTTCCATTTTTAATTCCTGAAGAGATATCATCATTACACACTCTTATATTTTGTAATCATTGAAGTCCATAAAAAACACTTTTACTTTCCTTCTTTCTTCTTCAAATTTTACAAAGTTCTCAACTGGTCCAACCCAGGGTCTATACCAAAAATATCAATCAATTCCACATTCAGTCTCTCCTTGCTTCTTTCTTTATTCTAGTTCCATTTTCACTTTCTAAAATTCTTACTTTGTTTCAATATTTCTTTAACATTATATCAACATAAGTTCATACAGAAATAGGATGGTTTCCCTTTTGTTTGAGTTTAAGTTTTTGTCAGAAGATGGCACTCTCCATTATGCAAAATCTTCACCTTTTCCCCCCTATTTTATTATTTAGGGTTTTTCGAACCTCAATGTTCCAACACAATTCTGTCTCCAATTTGTAAATGTTACTGTTGTTATTTTTTTACAATCTTAAATCCAGTTTTATTTTATGCCTGTTTATTGCCGAAATAGTTTAGTCCAATTTAATTAAGTCTTTAGTTTCGGCTTCTTCCTTTCCCAGTTCGAAGCTCCGCTTAGCTGTCAAAAATTACTTTCTTATTTTTTTCCTGTCCCTTTGTATTTCCGCACTCATTTTTCTTTTCTTAAAAGTTCGATGTTACCTTAATCCTGGGGTACTTTTGGTTAGATTTCACCCAATTGTCCCAGCTCAGATGTTATCCACCTCTTTCTTCACTCCTGCGCAAATCTTAATCCAGCTGAGTCCTCCTCTTCGGGGTGGCCATTTTAAACCACTGCTTCAGTCGTCTTCGGGGGGGGAAGACCAAGAGGGGAGATGCAGCTCCCCTCAACCTGGCTTTTGGCTTCCCCTTACTCCCCCGCCCCTCCAAGGCAGCTTCAGCCCCTAATCGCAATGATTGGGGCTCTCCAATGAAAGAACACAGACCATAGCCATGCACAGTTACGGTCTATGGTCCATCAGCGAAGAGGGCTCAACCCGGAAGTCAAGAAACTGCTTTCCTAAAGGGCTAAGATTTTTAAAATTTGCTCATGACAGCCATAATCTCTAAATTGGGTGTCTCTATTTCTTTATTCCTAGTTTAGCAAGGAACAAATTTGTTCTGTGTTGCTTTGGAGCAGGGTTGAAGAACATGTGGTCTTCCAGATGTTCTTCACTGCTGGTCATACTGGCTAGGACTGTGGAAATTAAGAGACTGGAAAGTATTGGGAAATCAGAGGTTCCTTGCCCCTATTGTAGGGGCTAGGAATTAAACTAAATATTTCAAATTACACGAGAAAGTATAATTTAAGGAAAATCAGCTTGACTGATGAAATTGTGGATCATTCTAACCTATATATAATATAACAGCATATAATGTGAAATAAGACAGTATAGTATTTCAACAAATTATGAATTTAAAACTGTCTCAGTAAATGTATGAAGCTTTTGAAGCTTTTAAACAAAGATGGATGGGCAATTGCTGGCAATACTTTGATGGTGGAGTTTTGCTTTGGTTCTGGTTGCTTTAATGTAATGCTCCTCTCTGGTTCCAAAACCTGCAAATGCTCAGATCATACCAGGATATTCTTAACATTACAGGAAGATTTTTTTTTAATCCTATTGTGAAAATATGATAAAAGTTGCCAATGTACAAAGAGAACCTGAAGAAATCATTTTAGTTGTTTTTGACTTTCCTGTAGCAGTATGGATAAGGCTTCTTCTTAAATGGCCATGAATATATTAATACAATTGAAGCTTTACATTTGTGTTAAGCAGGGTAGAAACAGAAGCTGCATGTCAGATTGATTTAATCTGGTATCCTCCAGCTGTGTTGTCCTAAAACTCTCATTCCGTCCCCCCACTAACATGAGCACTCACTCTACTGGACAGAGATGATGAAAACTATAGTCAGACACAGTCAAGGGTCATCATGTTAGGGAAGAGTAACAAGCACCTATGTATTGGAAATAAAACCTTACAATCATTTGTTTAGTGACCATCTGAAATTACAACAGCATTGAAATCATAAGAAGTAGTTGCAAATGTCATAGAATTTTTAAAAATAATACCACCTAGCCACCTCAAAAACAACTGATTTCCTTACTCTTGAATGGCTACAATGCTTTTTGAACCCAAACCACAACTAGGAATAGTGAATTCCTACTGTGGTGGTAAAAAAGAGAAAAGGGTATTTGGGATAAACTTGGCACAGGAAACATTAATCATTTTTTGTGGCTTTTTTCTTCTTTGGCCTGTGAAGACTTAATGGGTGCAAGAAGCTTCATCAGTGTGGCAATTCTAAAAATTTTGGAATATGGAGCCATCCCTTATACCAGGTTGAAGTACTACATCTCTCTTTCTGCACTTTTTCAAGTGGTTTTTATCCATGGCCTCTTCCAGTCTTCCTCAATATTCCTTGGATGGTAATTGGTATGCTTTTGTTGTCAGCAAACCATTAATTGCACTATTGATCATGTGCCAGTGTGTTTTCCCCCGTTACATGTTATTCATCTGTGACTCTTGAAATATCTGAGACTCTCAGACATCCAAATGGTTTGCAGTTGAAAACTACTGCTCTTATTGGGCATGGATCCTTGAGGTTTCTGAAGATTCTTTTCCTTCATCATATAAAATCTAACTTAAAAATAATACCCGAGAAAATATGCACACATAACTGAGTAGAGCTAGATAAATGCCTTCATTAATCTGTTTCCTTTAGTGGTGACTGATGAGGAGGATGTTGGTCCCATATGTGCATATGGATCCCTTCAGACATACAGCACATTTAGATGTGTGCATATACTTTTTCTTTTCCTCATCCCACTTTCTCAAAAAAAACCCTGAGCAAATCAGATACTTCCTATCTTAGTGTAGGAAAGTGGTCACTTGGCCATTGATAGTCAGGTGATCAAGTTACCACTATTAAAGGCAGTAGAACACCAGCAATCTCTGTCAGTTGGACAAGTGTCCATATGGTAAGACATACTTTTACCCAGCCAAAGATTCTGTGAAATTCTTAGATCACACACTGCTCATCCACAAATTTGAAAAAAATAAGGTTTCATTTTAGTTTTCTGCATCAGGGCCTGTATTCTGCTACTAAGCTGTTGTCTTCTCTTTCCCATATTTGAGACTGTGGGAAAGCCCAAATCCCTTATTAAAAGAGGGATTTTAATGGTAGGCAGCTAAGACCTCAGAAAATCTCTCTAAAAGCAGGTGATAGGCATGGAGGGTGTAATAATAAGCAAGAAGCTCTCCACCACTATCTAACTGTCCTCTTGTTTTCAGCTGTTTTTAGAACTATGTTTAGTATTTTCAAAAATAGTTCCCCAAACATCCATTTCACTGCACCCTTCCAAAAGAGCCTGTCACCTGCTACTTGGATCCGCTGATGCTTTCAAAATGACTTGCCACTTTTGTCATTCTCCCAGCCCTGGAAGCCTGCTGGAAAATGTTGCAAGGACAACCACGGTGCTGGGTGAAGAGTATTTCTTTCCAATAGAGGAGAGGCTGCACTGCTGCCAGGACATTGAGGGAGTGGTAGTCTCCAATCCTCCAATCCAGTCTCCAATCCTCTAGAACAATGTTTCTCAACATCAGCATCTTTAAGATATGTAGACTTTAACTCCCAGAATTCCCCAGCCAAGAACCCTGGTCTGATCTGAGAGTTGGCGGATGTAGGAACAAAATAAGTAGCTTCCCTGCTGCCAAAAATAGAATATACTTGGGCCAGGGACAGGAAAGGCAGTGACATGGCAATTACAACTTCATTCAACTTACCTACATCAACCATGATTTACAAATCACATTGATTGTATTAAGCCACAGACATGTGGGAGGAAAACCACTGCACTTTTTTTCTGGCAATTTCTTACTTAATAGAGACCTTTAAGGGTTAATATCTTTAAGGGTTTCCTTTGTGTTGTCAAAGTCTTCTTCATCAAAATTCAGTTGATATTGATAGTTCCACTGTTTCCCGTTCCCTCTCCAAAAAAAAATTGACAGAATGAGACTATTTTGCAGAATGCAAAATGAATAGTTCTCGTTGAAAGGGATTGTTTAAACGTAGAATTTTATGCATCAGTAATCTCAAGACTGAAGTACTGCATTGCCCACTATATGTGCTACAACTTATGTAGGGCATAGTTTCCATATTGCACTGTTCTATATTGAATATCACCTGCTCTTAGCTGGAAAGCTAGATGACTTCAGACTAGGTACAATATATTTTCATAAATACACAAAGTCTTAAATATCTCAGGATCAACTTCCTTAAAGAATATCTCCCATTGTAACAACCCAAGCACCTACAATTTAGGGAGAAATTCTCTCTCTGCTACAACTTCCACATTGCCACTCGGTCATGGCAGAGAAACAGGTCTTAGCTATAGTGACATTTGCCTTGATCTCTTCTTACTGGCATGCCAGGGCCCAGCATTGACATCCTTCAGATGTTGGGTTTCCCATCTACTTACTCCATGTCTTTCTTTATTATTGTTTTTATTCTAAATGCCTTTATATTTGTTGCAAATGCTGCTAGATTTTCTCTAATCTGAAGCAAAAATGCTACATTGCTATGGGTAGCACTTGTCTGATTTATTTGTTTATCTTATAGAAGCAATTATAAAAATTATAGAAATCATATTTTACTCAATCACTGGTAGATGCTGATAACTGAAATATTCATAAACTTTAGAGTTTAAAAATAACTGTGTGTTGGTTTACTTCAATTAGACTTTTATTTGCAGGATGCAATTTGGGTCGGTCATGGGGACCAGAGGTTTAGTTTTCGGAGCTTTCCAACTTGTGCTGGAGCCCATCCTTAGGGAAGTTCTCTCTCACCAGAATGTGTCACTTTGATTAGACTTTGGTTTGTCACTTGTCTTGAATTATTTCAATTACTTGATGTATTTGCTTAGTGAGGAAAACGGACAACCATGAATTTGTATGTGAATATTACTTCCTTCTGATGCAGGCCTTGTGGCAGGTTTATTGCTTTGTCATCAAACAGTTTCTGAGTCTAATCTGCCACATTTGCAATAATCTTCTTAGGCTAACCACCAAAGCACTGCATAACCCAAGGTTTAAATCCCTAAAAATAGAACAGGATTTACTCAGGTTGCAGAACTTATAAGTTTTTTTTCCATTGGCAAATTTTCCATTTAGGAAAAGATTGATGGAAAAAAAATGGCCTACTTAGCATTAATTACTCAACTGACACTGAGAGTATTAGCATTTTTCTTACACCACTCGAATAAATCTTGTAAATTAGACACACACACACACACACATGTTTAAACATGGCCTTTTGGATCTCAGATAGGATCTCCGTGTCAAATTACAAAATTTGAAAATATGTATGTATGAATGAATGGATGAATGAATGAACAAACAAACTAATGAACAAATCATTGTATGGTTGAAGAGGCAATGAGAATGACACTTGATTAAAACATATTTTTATGCAATGTCCTAAAGGTATTATGTTGTTGTGAAGAAGTAATTTACATATGTTAATTTGACTCTCAGAAAAAGTTAATATATTCTGTCAGAGTATATTCATGAACTGGAATAGATATTGGTAACAAGGTCAGCCAATGAATAGGCATAGCAACTAAATCAGCCAATGAAGATAGTTTGGAAACTGAAACTAGAAGTAGCCTAGACTGGAAACTGAAACTAAAAGTGGCTATCGGTGTGGCTATATGTTAAGTTCTGCAACTCTGCAGCTATGGTTTGAGCTCTGAGTCTCTCTATTGAAGATGAAACTAACTTGCTTGCTTGCTGAAGATTGGAGCACTGCTCTGAACTTGCAACATGTTTCTGTTTGAGTTTGCTCCATGTTAGAGAAATCTACAACTGGTTTGTAAAATCTACTTATGTTTATAAAGATGTTAAATGAAGCATCAGCCATCTGTGTTTACTTTCCTGGCGCTGAATTATCACTGTAAAACTCTCAATATATTCTTTTGAACAACACAATCTAAACGTAGCAGGTACTCTATTCCAGGGATCACCAACCTTTTGGACCTCAGGGACCACCAAACATAATTTTAGATCCCAGGGACCACTAACCGGTTCTGTGAGCATGGCCTAATTTGTGGGTGTGGCTTGGTGGGCATGGCTGGCTGGGCATGGCTTGTATGTAAATATTTTAAATATTTATATGAACATAGATTTTTTTATTAAAAAAGAGCAACTTTTACCCAAAATCAGGCAAAGCAGGTAGGCAGATTGAGTTGCTCACAGAATCACAGATTCATTCAGAAATCCATCTGCCATTGGCTAGCTCAGTCTGTCACATAAACTTTGCCTGCAAGCAAACTCACAAAATTAACTCACAATACAACATGTATGTAAATATTGATTTTTTTTTTTATAAAAAAGCAATTTTTACCCAAAGTTAGGCAAAGCAGGCAGATTGAGTTGCTCACAGAATCATTCAGTGATCTATCTATCTATCTATCTATCTATCTATCTATCTATCTATCTATC
>BLBF01000022.1:35686442-35702750 GCA_015471245.1 Laticauda colubrina | reverse complement strand
ATCTATCTATCTATCTATCTATCTATCTATCTATCTATCTATCTATCTATCTGCCATCGGCTAGTTCAGTCTCTCAAATTTGCTTGCTGTGAGTCTGCACTGAATTTGCTTGCAAACAAACCTCAGTTCTAAGGGAGGTTTGGCTATGCTGAGCCGAAGATCTAAAGACCATCTAGAAAGTAAGAAATCCAACCATTTCCTGCTTCCTAGGTAATCTAAATCTCCCAGTACAGCAGAACAGATGATGGTCAGAAAAATAGCAATTTTATCAGGCAAGTTTGCTGGGTAAGGAGTGAGTGGGAGGGGAGCATTCCTGCGGGCCATGTGGGCGGCACAGCCTTGTGTTTCTGCTCAGCCTGGATTAATTGCTTTGGGAGGGTACTCTGGGGGTGAGATTTCTCTGCAGCCCACCAAATTTTTCTCAATTCCCACCAGTTGGCAACCGCTGCTTTATTCCCTTGATATAAAGAGAGTGGTCCTCCAAAATTGGAAAGGACCTTTGTTGTTTTGGTGCCTGCCCTCTGGAACCCTATATCCCCTGAGATGAGATTGTCTCTGATCCTGATGTTCTTTTGTAAAGCATTGAGCATCTGGGTGAGTTTGGGATACTTGATAACCCATTGAGACATCTTTGTTGCTTATTTTGTCTTGAATTTAATCCTTGGTGACACAGCATGTTTTTACCTTTTCATAATATCTTTATATTGTTGAAGTCACCAAGAGTCACATTTGTGAGATAGGAGACCATCTAAATCAAACTAATCAATCCATTAATCAATCAGTGACAAAGTTATGGCACCAGTTATTCAAAGTATCGAAAACCTCATGTTACTTTAATCTATTAAAAAAGTTATTTATAGAGATTATGTATGAAGGATTATAATCATATGTAGTCACCCATTATAGAAAGTATATAGAAACTTTATATGTGTGTCTGTGCATGAGTGTAGGAGAAGTCTATATATTATTTTGTTGCTGTTTTTTGTTGTATTGCTTTCTTTTTCACCTTTTGTCTTCTATTACTGTTTCATTCTTCACCACAACCATTGTTATCTTTCTTTTTTCCCTTCTCTTTCCATATTACAAATAGTCCTCAACCTACAACAGTTTGTTTAGTGACCGTTCAAAGTCACAACGGCACTGAAAAAAGTGAGATATGACTTTTTTCACATTTACCATTGCGCCATCCCCATTTTGACAAGATCAAAATTCAGACTCTTGGCAACTGGTTCATATTTATGATGGCTGCAGTGTCTCGGGGTCATGTGATGACATTTTGAAACTTTCTGACAAGGAAAATCAATGGGTAGCCAGATTCCCTTAGCAACCATGTCACTAACTTATCAACTGCCGTGATTTGCTGAACTGTGGCAAGAAAGATCATAAAATGGGGCAAAATTCACTTAACTGTCTTGCTTAGCAACAGAAATTTTGGGCTCAACTATGGTCATAAGTTGAGGACTACCTGTACCAGGCAATAGCATTGACATGTTTTCTTTCTTTAGTTCTTAAAAAGATGAGAAGGCATATAGGATTTTTTAAAGGTGGATTTTATTGTTTTTATGGATCTCTCAGAAAGGTGAAAAATTCCAATAATCGAGCCCTGACAGCCTGCTCTATCCACACACTAACAGAAAATACTGTCCCAAAGTGTGTTTTGGATGGGGTTGCTGAAATCTCTGGAGGAAAGAAATCATATCATATTAATTAAGTCCATATAGCAATGGCTATCCCGTGCCAAACACTAAGGGAAATTCATAAAATAAATGATTTGTTTTGTTTCAGCTAATGGTGTTGTTAGAGAAACAAACATTCCTGGCATTTGGAAATCCATAAACAATGCAAATTAAATTTCCGATGTTTCTGAACTTTACCCTTACAATATAAACCCATGAGTTTTCCAAAGCTAAAATCAGCTACTTTTTATTTTCCAAACTACTCCCATTTTCCCTCTGCTAAGTGCTAGCCAGGTTGACTCATAAAGTGACAACAATTACAGGGATGGAAATTATCTCAAAGTTCACCAAGTCCTAAACAGCACAGAGTTTCTCACACTTCGTCCTTAGGAATCCAGATTGGGAATTTGTAAAATCTTCAAAGGAAGGAGATGCAAAGCCTATTCTGTTTTTGAAAGATTGTCTCATGCTGTCTCCCAGTTGGACAAGCACATAATGAGAACATACTGTGCAAATAACCCTAAGAATAGCCAGTTGTCACGTAATTCATATTTAAAATGATATGATAATAATTTCTTGTATTGCAATAGAAACTAAGAACAAGATCATAACAATCAGTAACTAGGTTCAACTTCCTGCTTAAACAAAACAAAATGAATCCACCTTGAAGGAATCTGAATCCAGATCTGAAAGAATCCACAACAAGATGTAACTTCTCCATTCCATTCAAATTGAGAGCAGAGGGTACAAGAAGTGATGTAAAAATTTTACCTGTATGTAACAACTGTACAAACATGCCTGGGCAACATTGTTTCTTTCTGCCATGGCCCCATAACTTTATTTCTGTCTTGTCCCCAGCCCATTGTGGGGTCTATTTTTTACTGCATTGGTTCAAAAAGACTGATGCCCCCTCTTAGTCCAGCACCTTCTAGGGAAGTCTGAAAGTATGATCTCTTTTAGGCTTTGCCATCTTTTACATTGGAGGAAAATCCAATGCCTATATTGATTTGAGATAGGATAAAGGCAGGATAAGGACTGGCAGTAGTCACAACAAATATCATGCTGGTATCATTTTCTACAACTCAAGAAAAGGTTGAACCTAGCAATGACAAAAATCCCTTATCAAGCTGAGGAATTCCATGTGTTCATTGAATAACCTTGGAAACACTAGTCATTTCTTTGTAAGGTCAAACAATTTTGCTGAATGTTATGTTTCATTACAAAATAACAGTTTTAAAACTGTAAATTTAGATTTTATATATGTATGTATGTATGTATCAGTCTTAACTACTCTCTGCTTAACTACCTTCCCACTCTTGGCTATGCTTGTCTAGTTTAAATAACATTCTGATATCCTCATTGTGTCAGGTGAGTCAATGTCTCATTCATTCTTTGCATACGACTTGATGACAGGCAGTTTGAATTGCTTCCATTGCATTTCAAATTCCCAGAGGTGGTGGGAGAAGCTGCTGGCTGCTTGTGAAGGAAGCAGAGGGTGAGTAGAAAAGAGAGAGGCAGTTTGAATTGCTTCCATTGCATTTCAAATTCCCAGTGGTTGTGAAGGAAGCAGAGGGTGAGTAGAAAGGAGAAACATAGCAGCCCATATGCCTAACAGCATGCAAATCACATAACTATAAACCAAGAATGCCAATAAGACATTTAGGATAAGTGCGCTTGAGATTGTGATTTTATTTTATTTCAAAATGACCGGCTTAGTTCAGTGTAATACTTGTTTTACAGCTGTCTTTCACAGTCCTCTTTTCAAACTTGGATACTGTCCTCTTTATAAAAAAAAAAGTTACCAGTCTACAATGGAACTTCTGCTTGCAAGATATGGACGAATGGAGGTGCTGAAGCTTGCTCTGGATTTTATGTTACCTTTTCTTGCTGTTGGAGTGACCCTTAGGGATGCACGTATCCTGTAGAGAAATGTGCCTGTGTGGGAAGACTTGAGTTGCGGTGCAGAGAAAGCGATTCTCATTGCAACACAGAGAGATCCTGTAGAGATCATCAAGAGACTGCTAGTAATGGTGGTCCTGAAGTCCAGATCGTCACATACAAAAGGAAGCAAGTGAGTGACAGACTGTGTGAATCAGGAGTACAAATGAAAGAATTTGCAATCTTGACTGAGCATGGAGTATCGGAGAAAATTAGTCGGAGTGAAGCCCGAAAGCAGTGGCCAAAGTAGATACAAGTGGCAGTGAAAGTGAAAGGGCTCATGACATGGAAGAGGGTAAAGACGCAAGTGATAGAATAGAGAAGATAAGAAAATCGAAGAGATTTCAGTGACTGACAATAACTGAGGGGGGAGAACAACGAGCTTAATTTTTGGCAAGTGTGAGAGACTTGATTTGTGGATTTGGGGAAGATTGGAAGGAAGAATCTGAGACTGGGGGGAGATCTGAAGTGAGGAAACAAACAGCTTTATCAGAACTTTAAATATTCCTTGAACAAAACCTAATAACTTACTGGACTCTTTTTGGATTATTGGCTTGGAACTGTAATAAGTGGAGGAGATCTTTTAAAAGAAAAGACTATATGAAATTTAGAGAGTGACCTGCAAGACTTTAAATGAAAGGAGGAATGGTAATAGCGGAGAGTGCGATGAGACTGTAAAACCAGAAACATTACTCAGCAAGATTGTTCTTCCGATGTGTTTGGTGAAGGAACTCTCTGATTTAGAGACAAAGAATTGAACAGCTATATCAAGACACTTTATGCCTTTAACTCCTGCTGATTGTATAAATTATTTCCGGAGTCCAACTCAGCTGTTTTTCGAATGTGGTAAATGTGATTCATATATGGTTTAATTAATATATTAGTAAATATTGAAGTTCATATCTGGGCTTAATACATAGAAAGTAAAGGAAGTGATAATTAATTATTTAAGTATTGATATTCAACTATGGGCATTGATTGTATTAGATTAAATAATTAATTGTGATTAATTGTGATTACTATAGATTAAATAATTAACTGTTGTATAGCAATGTTAATATATCTTCAGTTAGATTTGTAAACATTTGAAATACTATCCTATAATATTGATGTTTAGATTAGGAATTTCATAGCACTTATAGATATACAGATTAGTAGTACTTAAAATATAAATAGAGTAATTTGATACAATATTAAGATCTACAAACCCAGGTATTTGATTCAGAAAATAGCCTTAAAACTGTGTTGGAGAATATATATTGATATAAAGTGATTAGTTTATTAACATATTAAATTAATTAGAGCAGTAGCCATTGCCATTTGATACTCTTCAATAGAGAATGCTAATTTGGGATAACGTATTTAGTATTATACAAAACAGAAACAAATTTTACAAGAAATGACCTCTATAACTAATACAGTGCTTAAATCTGGGAAGAAGATTACCTCAACACAAATAACTGCAACTGAGGGTGATGGCACAAAAGACAATTCAGGAAACACTATCTGGAGAGAAACAACCTCCTATCACGAATACCAATATCCAAGTGACTCTTCTTACTTTACAAGAATCTAAACTGAAACTTCAGGAAAAATAATGATGAAAAACCATACTGAAACAAGAGCTGATACAAATGATTTAAAAGAAGAGATGGGGAACTTAAAGGCAGAAATGAAATTAGACATCTTAAAGCTGGATCAAAAAATTGAAATAATACAGCAAGCACAAGAGAGAAACATATCAACAATAAAGGAGATTGAGAAAAGGATGGAACAAACTGAGAAGAAGTGGAAATGATTGGTGAGCAACTAAGAAACATGAGCAAAGAAATGGACAACTCCTTGGTCTATCTGGAAATGGACAAGGCCATAGCATATCTGAGATTCCAGAACATAATGGAATCTAAAGAAGAGGATTTGGAACAAGTGATGGCAGGAATATTAGCAGAACTGTTGGAAGAAGATAAGGATGATATTCTGAAAGAACTAGATGAAGTCTACAGAGTGAGTACAAATTACACAAGATGTCATAAATATCCAGAAGAGGTCCATGTAAGATTTGCCAGAAGAAAGGTTCAGGATGTTATGTATAAAATATCTAGAGAAGAAACAATTACATATAAAGGAAAAGAAGTCTGGTGCTTAAACAAATCCCAAGAAGAGTGAGAGATCAAAGGCGAGACTATAAATTTTTGGCAAACCAATTAAACCAAAAAGGCATTATATTTAGATGGCTAATCCCAGAAGGGATGTTAGTTTCATGGGAAGAAAAAAAAATCAGAGTAGATTCTGTGGAAAAAGCCCAAGAATTCTATGAATGATTAGTGGGCCCCGAAGAATCAAGTAGTAAAAATGAACTAGAATCAAATTCGCAAGATGATCAAGACTATCAAAAGAAGAGAGATAAGAATTTTAGGGACTCAAAAAACATACAACAACAACAAGAGAGAGAAGAACTGAAGACACTTAATTAGCTACAAAGAGAGACAGGAGTAACTACAAGACAAAGAGCAAGAATCAATGAGGTAATGGACAAGGAAAAGAAAATATTATCACTTAATATAAATGACCTGAATTCTAGGATAAAAAGGAAAAGAATACTAACCAAACTAATGAAACAAAATGCAGATTTAATATGCTTACAAGAAACTCATATAAGGAAGGAAGATGAAAAATATCTAAAATGCCCCAAACTAGGGAATTTGTATACATCGCCAGCAGACCTTGAGAATAAGAATGGGATAGCAGTTTACATGAAAGAGGATATGAAAGCAGAGCTAACTGGGACAGATCCCAATGGAAGAATTCTGGTGTTACAAAGTTGGATTAAATCAATCCCAATTCTACTAGTAGTAATTTATGCTCCTAATGACAACCAAAAATAATTTTTTAAACAACTTCATGGAAAAATAGTGGAACTAGAAAAAAGTTCCATTTGTATCTTGAGGGACTTCAATGCCATTGTGGACCATCAGAAAGATCACAGAATATTTGGGACACAATGAAGGCAATAATAATATCATGCATTGCTAAGAGAAATAAAGAAAAATATGCCCAATAAAACAAATTAAAACAAAGAATTAAAGAAATAGAAATCCAATTATAAAACACCCCAAAAGATTGTAAATTGCAAAACCAGATTATAATAACTAAACACAAATAAAATTTAATTGAACAGGAAGGAATGGTTTCAAAGTTGAATATAGCTAGACAGAGATATACTTTGAATAGGCCAATAAACCAGGAAGATGGTTATCCTATAAACTTAAAAAAGAGGAACAGAAAAGATTGATTTACCAATTAATATATAAAAATGGGGATGCCCAACAGGGAATAGAACAGAAAAAAGAAATTGCATGTAAATTTTTTGAAGACCTTTATAAAAAGAAGGAGGCAAATGAGGACATGATAAGAAACTATTTGGGTGCAACGAAAGATAAAATAATTAGGGAGGAGATGAAAGAAATGTTAATTAGAGATATTACGTGGCCTGAGCTAAAAACAGCAATGGAAAATCAAAAGAACAATAAAACCCCAGGACCTGATGGGATTTCAGGGGAACTATATAAGAAAATAGGACCTCTCATGGTGGAAGTATATAATGAGGTTCTACTTGCAGCTAGAATGCCAGATTCATGGAAAGAGACACTGATCTCATTGATCCTGAAAGAAGACTCAGATTCACGACTCATACCAAATTATAGACCAATCTCTGTTAAATACTGATTATAAAATATTTACTACAATTATAGTAAATAGACTAAAAAATTACTGAATGAATACATACAGTACATAAAAATCAAAATGGATTTCTTCCCAATAGACAAATTAGGAACAACTTAAGAATAGTGTTAAATGTCTTGGAATATTACAAAGCCCATAGCCCTTGTATTCTTGGATGCACAGAAGGCCTGTGACAACCTAAATTGCCAATTTCTAATTCAACAAATTTACAATATGAATTTAGGCACTAAATTTGAAAACATCGTGAGTACAATTTACAACTCACAAAAAGCAAATATTATAATTAACAGAGTGTATACATGCTCAATAAAAATAGAGAAAGGAGATAGGCAGGGGTGTCCATTATCTCCATTGCTCTTCATATTATCTTTGGAAACATTGCTGACACAAATTAGACAGAACCCAAGAATAAAGGGGCTAAAAATTAAGAAAGAAGAATACAAATATCATTTGCGGATGATATGTTTTTTTTTTTATAGAGGTCAAGAACGACTGAAAGAGTTAGATCAATTTGGGAAAGTTGCAGGACTTAAAATTAATAGGGAAAAAATGAAATTAATAATTAAAAATCTAACAGAAAAACAGAAATTAAAACTGGAAAGGACAATGGGACTACAAGTGGTAAAAAAATTAAATACTTAGGAATTTGGCTGACAGCTCATTGCAAAACCCTAATGGAAAATAACTATAGTAAATTATTACAAGTCAAAAAAGATTTAGAGCTATGGGTTAAATTGCAAATATCCCTATTAGGGAGGATTGCTACTATTAAAATGAACATTCTTCCTAAATTTATCTATTCCAAACAATACCAATAAAAATACATAAAAATTATTTTGTGGAACTTAGTAGGATAACCACCAAATTTATTTGGCAAGACAAAAACCAGGGATAAATATAAAGGCAATGCAATATATGAAGAGCAGGGGAGGTATGGCACTCTCAAATTGGGAACTATACTATAGCGCAGCCTTCTTGAGCCCATGTCACACTGCCCAACGGATGCAAAAAGGACACAGCGGACGAGCAAAATGTTCCATCCATTGTTATCCACTCTCAAAAGGGGCAAAAATTTGCATAACCGGAGCAGATAACACAGACGCGGGGAGGACGCAGTGCGGATGCAAAGCGGATGCGGAACGGAAGCCCAGCGGATGGAAGCAGTTGAGAGTGGATGGCACGTCCTCTAGGCTTCTGGGGGACCTCAGGAAAAGCGGACGCGAAATGGATAGAGTGGATGCACAGCGGACGCCGAATGGATGAAGCGGATGCACAGCGGATGCACAGCGGAAGCCTAATGGATGCCTGGTGTTAATTGCGCATGCGGGGAGGATGCATTGCGTCAGCCCCGCGGATATAACGGAAGCAGCTCGGAAGCACGTCGCCATTCAGAGGAAAGACCTGCTGCCGGATGGATTGGCTACCTTGCCTGCCCTGCCTGCATGTCTGCCTGCCAGCCTTGCTGCCAGCCTTGCTGCCAGCCTTGCTGCCAGCTCCCTGCCAGTCTTGCTACCAGCCAGTCTGCCTGCCAGCCTTGGTGCCTGCCTTCCTGCCAGCCTTGGTTCATGTCTGCCTGCCAGCCTTGGTGCCTGCCTTGGTGCCAGCCTTCCTGCCAGCCTTGGTGCCTGCCTTGGTGCCAGCCTTCCTGCCAGCCTTGGTGCCTGCCTCCCTGCCAGCCTTCCTGCCAGCCTGCCTGCCTGCCAGCCTTCCTGCCTGCCTTGGTGCCAGCCTTCCTGCCAGCCTTTGTTCCTGCCAGCCTCCCTGCCAGCCAACAACCCCACAACCATGCGGAAGCACAGCAAGACTCAGCCATCTGCTGCCAGCCCTTGCAAGAGGGACAGGGCTACCATTCCGCCCCCTGGCCCTCACTCTGGTTCTGCTGGGGCTTCTGCAGCACGGGCTCGCTCTTCTGGGGCTGGCGCTTCTGCTGCTTCTGCTTCTGGAGGAGCTGATGACAAGCACTCCAGCACCAGCCACCTCCACAGCACCTGGACCCTTCACCCATGAGACTGAGCGACCAAGAGGAGTGCCAGAGACTCATTTTTGTCTTATAGCTTGTTGTTAATAAAGTCTATTTTTGATTCACACACTTGCTTCATTTCTTTTTTTTAATAAAGTCTTGCTGGAAACTTTTAGAAATGGTTTAAGCCTTTACATGCTTGTGGGATGGGTTAAGATAGCTGTGGGATGGGGTGAGATAGCTGTGGGATGGGCAGGGATACCTGTGGGATGAGTAATAGCTTTGGGATAGATAAACCTCCAGTGCAAGCATAGTGGGACTGTATGGTCCACCCTCCCAGGTGCCACACCTACGGCCCTTTATTATCAATAATAATGTAATAATTATCCACACATGTCAACACAAACACAACTCTTTATTAAACGCCCTGTTCATTGTAGGCCAACCAAACATACATGGCCCAATCTCATCCATGTGATGAGACAGGCTGAAGGAAGCATCCATTAAGCATCTATCATCCTGTCTTGCCACTCCACTGCTCCAGCTGGGGAGTTGCACCAGTGTCTCAGGAGGTTGCACTGCTTCTTCGCACAAGGTCCACAAGCCTGTTCTGCAAGATTGGGTAGCGGGTGCGCATGAGATTGTGCAGGATGCAGCAAGCTTCCATGATCCTCCTCACGGTCTCTGGGCAATGTTGCATGGTGGTGAGAAGTACCTGGAACCTGTTGGCCAGGATGCCAAAGGTGTTCTCCACCACCCGCCTTGCCCTGGACAGCCTGTAGTTGAAGATCCTCTCTTCACGGGTGAGGAGTCTGGAAGTGTAGGGCTTCATGAGGTAGGTTGTGAGGGAGAAGGCGTCATCCCCCATGATGAAGTAGGGCACATCTTGTGTGTCGTTGGGCAGGGGGTCTGGATCTGGGAAGCCCACGATGAGGTTGCCTTCCAGCTCCTCCTTGAGGTGACTGGCGTTGTACACCTGGGCATCTGAAGATGAGCCGTTGCCAGAAGCATCGATGTACATGAACTTGTAGTCAGCATCGACCATGGCGAAGAGGATGATGCTGAAGAAGCCCTTGGAGTTGAAATAAGTGGACCCCGACTTGGCTGGAGATTTACAGGCCACGTGCTTGCCATCTATGGCTCCAACGGTGTGTGGTAAGTTCCACTTCTGATACCACTGCTTTGCAACTTTCTTCCATCCTTCTTCAGTGGAGGGGTACTGGAGGAGCTCCTCCTTATATTCTTCGATGATGGCCTGCACCACTTCTCTGACCACAATGCTGATAGTGTTGGATGGCACCCTCCAGCCGTACTGCATGCTCCTGTAGGAGGTCCCTGAGGCCAGGTGGCGCAGAGTGAGTGCCACCTTGAACCCAGGTTCCAGGCTGGGCCGGAAGCTGGTGTTTGCCTTGGTCAGAGAGGCACCCGTCGCATATTACTCAAGGACCCTGTCTAAAACTGAGAGAAATTACAGCCAACTCGACAGAGAAGCTCTAGCAATTGTCGCTGGAGTGAAACGCTTCCATGAGTACCTCTACGGGCGGACTTTTCAAATTATAACAGACCACAAACCGCTAATGGGAATTTTGGCGGGAAACAAGCCAACACCAAATATCCTTTCTCCGAGAATGACTAGATGGTCAGAGTTCCTAGCAGCCTATTTCTACACTCTGACACATCGATCAGGGGAACAAATTTCCCATGCGGACGCTTTGAGCACCCTTACCAGCAACCGAGGAAGACCTGGCACCAGCGATGACAACATTACAAATAGAGACTTGCCCCAATCTACCCATATCAGCTTATGATGTCGCCAGAGCCACCGTGAAAGACTCATTGACTGCCAGCGTTCTTAGCTGGGTAGGTAAAGGCTGGCCAGAAAACCAAAAAACTGAAAACTTTAAACCTTTCCGGACCAGACAGACTGAACTTTCTATTCAAAAGGGGTGTTTATTGTGGGGTGATCGGGTAGTCATTCCTAACAAACTACAACCCAGGGTACTTAGGATGTTACACGAAGGGCACCTGGGAATTGTAAAAATGAAAAGCCTTGCTAGAAGTTATGTTTAGTGGCCGGGTATTGATAGGGACATAGAATATTGGGTAAGCTCGTGCAACAAATGCCAGGGAATTAGACCGTCCCCACCTAAAGCACCCATTAGAGACTGGGAAATCCCACGAGGCCCTTGGTCAAGAATCCACATTGATTTCACGGGTCCTACCAAGGGGCATACATTCCTGATTGTCGTTGATGCCTATTCTAATTGGCTAGAAGTAAAAATCATGCCATCAACAACAACAGAAACTGTAATTAAACAACTAGACAACCTTTTTGCCACCCATGGTCTACCGGATGTCCTCGTATCAGATAATGGGCCACAGCTAACCAGCCTACAATTCGAGCAATACCTAGCCTCCCTAGGTATAAGACATGCCCTAACCGCCCGGCTGCAAATGGCAGGACTGAGAGAATGGTCCGGTTTACCAAAGAGGGGTTAGAAAGAATGGACACCGGAGATGTCCAACACAAAATAAACTGATTGTTCATACTCCAGCACATAACGCCCAGTACCATGACCAACAAATCCCCAGCAGAATTACTCATGGGGAGGAAATTAAGATCACACCTTGATAGGTTGCACCCAAATTTTATGCCAGAAAACCCTCCCGACTCCTCTACACAATTTAGAAAATTTGAAATAGGCGATTTGGTTTACGCTAAAAACTTCACCGGGGATCCTGTATGGCTACCAGGACAAATCACGCAAATAACAGGCCCCAAATCCTACCAGTTGACAATTGACGACGGCAAGGAATGGAAGCGGCACATAGACCAGCTCCGTTCCCGAAACATAGAACGAAATACAGACATACACCCATACGTTGAAAAAAATGGTGAATGGCAAACCAAGGTGGGGGGGGGGAATGCGAGAAATAAATAAAGAACCATTACAAACAAAACCCGAAGAGATTAACAAACAAAAAGAGCAAATGAAAGACTCACTGTTTGAAGAGACTTGCGGGAAGAGCCCATCGGAAGGGGACAGCCAGGCCAGCTCGATCTGCCCGGAGGAAACGGGAGGGAGCAGAAAAACCGCCGGCCTAAGAAACTCAGGTGGCAGTAGAATGGCTGACTCACCCTTCCAGACGGTTCCAGAGAGAGGGACGGACGACACAGCAGCCCCATCCGAACCGGTCGAAGTCTCTGCCAAAAATGAACTGCACAAGTCCAGTCGAGTCAGGAGAAGCCCCGCCTACCTGCGCGACTACGTCACCACGTAGGACTGAACTAAGGGGGGAGGGGTGTTCTATATGTAAATTGGGTTACTCCAAAACATGCAAACCTGATTGGTTAACTAAAGTAAGCATGGTTTACTAGGAACCAATCCAAATCAACTGAAAAAGGCGGCAAATTCAAACAGCTGCCATTGGCTACAAGCCGGCAGGCTAGCCTGTATAAAAGGCTGCCGCGGTTTCAGCCAAACGTTCCGTTCACTGACTATTTAAGAATAAAGACTTTGTTGTTGGAACCCGGTCTACCTCGTGTTTTTCTGAACAAAACAGTCGGTCCACTAAAGATAGAAGATGGCAAGGAAGTAACAGGCAACAGAGAGAAAGCAGAACTACTTAACTCATTCTTTGCATCCATCTTCACACAAAAAGAAACTATAGCTCAACCCACCAAAAACATAACTAAAAGACAGACCAGAAATAAAAGTTAAAATAAGCAAAAAAATAGTAAGAGAACACCTGTCTGATCTTGATTAAAACATATCACTGGGGCCTGATGGATTACATCCCAGAGTTTTAAAGGAGCTGGCAGAGATCATCTCAGAACCACTGCACCATATCTTTCGTTAATCCTGGAGCACCAGGGAACCACCAGAGGACTGGAAAAGAGCTGATGTGGTTCCCATCTTCAAAAAAGGAGAAAAAAAAACAGACCCAGGAAACTATAAACCACTCAGCCTAACATCAATACCCGGGAAGGTACTGGAAAAGATAATAAAAAAACAGATCTGCCAACATCTAGAAACAAGTAAAGTAATAGCTAGCAGTCAGCACGGGTTTGTTAAAAACAGATCATGCCAAACCAATCTTATTTCATTCTTCAACACAGTGACTAAATCAGTAGACCATCAAAATACTGTGAACATAATATATTTAGATTTCAGCAAGGCATTTGACAAAGTAGACCACAACCTACTTCTTAGTAAGCTAGAAAAAAGTGGAATAGACAGCACCGCCACTAGATGGATTCACAACTGGCTGGCAAACTGTACTCAACGAGTTGTCCTTAATGGGTCTAAGTCTACATGGAGGGAAGTAAGCAGTGGGGTGCCACAAGGTTCTATCTCAGGCCCAGTACTCTTCAATATCTTCATTAATGACTCAGATGAGGGAATAGAAGGGGAACTTACCAAATTTGCAGTTGATACTAAGCTGGCAGGATGGATGGATCTTGACAGATGGATCTTGACAGATTAGAACACTGGGCCAAATTTAACAAAATGAAATTCAGAGAATGTAGAGAATGTAGAGAAAAGTAAAGTACTACACTAAGGCAAGAAAAACCAAAAGTACACATATAGACTGGGTGAAACCAGGCTCAATAGCAATAACTGTGAGAGGGATCTTGGAGTCTTAGTGGACAACCAGTTAAATTTGAGTCAGCAGTGTGCAGCAGCAGCCAAAAAAGCTAATGCAATCCAAAATTATATTAACAGAGGGATACAATCAAGATCAAGGGAAGTACTAATACCACTCTGTAAAGCCTTAGTAAGACCACACCTAGAGTACTGCATCCAGTTTGTTCACCACATTGTAAAAAAGATGTTGAGACTCTAGCAAAAGTACAGAGAAGAGCAACCAGGATGATTAGGGGACTGGAGGCTAAAACATACAATGAATGGTTGCAGGAACTGGGCTTGGCTAGTCTAGTAAAGAGAAGGACCAGAGGAGACATGATAACAGTATTCCAATATTTGAGGGGCTGCCACAGGGAGGAAGGGGTCAAGCTATTTTCTAAAGCCAGACAAGGAATAATGGATGGAAACTAACCAAGGAGAGATTTAACCTGGAAATAAGGAGAAACTTTCTGACAATGAGAACAATCAACCAATGGAACAGCTTGCCCTTGGAAGTTGTGGGAATGCCACCACTTGAGACCTTCAAGAAGAGATTGGACTGCTACTTGTCAGAAATGGTGTAGGGTTTCCCGCTTGTGCAGGGGGTTGGACTAGATGACCTACAAGTCCCTTCCAACTCTGATTATCTGTTAAATCTGTTAAATGCCATCCCTGTACAATGGGTGGCTGATGATAGATCTACTGTTGAACTATATTCATATACAGTCTTTATTATTATCTGGCTGAGGGAGGTTCAAGTCTATGCAGTATAGCAGTAGAGACAGTGCATCACCTTGGTATATGCCACACTTGATGACTACTAGTGTGAACTGTTTTCAGTTGATTTCTGCAGTTGTCTTCCACAGTCCCATTGAGTTCTTGAGGGAAGTTCTTAGTGTTCTGTTGTCTTTGTAGAGAGCCATGCTTTCATAGATCCATGTGGTTGTGACACTGAATCTTCCTGTAATGAATCTATGCTGTTCTGTCTACAGTTGACTGTTCTTTGTATGTTCAACTGGTGTTTGGATGCTCTGATAATGTTCCCAATGCCCTTCCAAGCTGTACTCATATACTGGCTCATATGGCTCTATAGCTTAGTGGCTATAAAGCCTGATAAAATTGTCCCTTGTTTGGAAGGTTGATTATTGGCTGGAAGTTGACTGATGTTCCCTTATAGGATCCTAAGTGTTGACATTTGGAAATAGAATTTTTGTGAATAAGGGATAAGTGGAGAGAAATAACATGGGCGAAACAATTTTTTCTTATTAGAAAAAAAGGAAAAATATATAGTATTTCTTTATACTTTCTTGTAGATCAGCTTGTTATTAGAAATGGAATATACTAGCCTCTATTTAATCCTCAGAGTAATTAAATGTAGAGGGAGTTATTAAATCACAGGAAAACAACAATCACAGGCTGCTATTGCAGAGGGAGAACATTTGCCTGTTGAAGTATTTTCCTTATCAATAGCTTAGGTCTGCTGATTACTTTAAGCAGTATTTCCTGTTCTCATAGGTAATTAATATCTTTGCAGCAAAGCTATGTGATAATTAAATGAGAGAAAACACAGAGGCATCATTATTGTTGTCTGCTATGTTCGAAGCATTTAAAGGTCAATGTGTTATTGTTGTTTTCCTCCCATAATGGAAATGAATTAAAATTATAGTACTTTATAAACTGATACAATCCTAGCTACAGTTGCCCTAAACATGCATAGGCACAGCATGAAAGGAAGTCAGAGAAGCGGTGAAGAAATACAAATACTTCTCAATTAATTGGGACCAATATCTCTATTGCTAAGTGATACAGTTGCAAAGTGAAAACTCACATGACCATGCTGACTTATGATGGCCATCCTGAAGTTCTGGTTGTATTCTTTAAATGAATCATGCATGGTCATTAAATGCAATGTTATCTGACCATGACTGATGACTTCCTGCTGGCTTCACACTGAATTTGTTTGTTGAAAGCTAGCATGAGGGTGACAAAGAGTGACCACATGACTGTGGGATGCTGGAATTGCTGGAACTGCAAGTCAGTTGCTCAGCACCTAAATCACGATCACATAACCATGGGAACGTTGCAACAGCCACAACTGTGAGGGCCATTGTCACTTTGAATTGTCAGTGAATGAGTGGTTGCTAAATGAGTTCTACGTGTCATAATTCACTGTGGCCTAAACAGGACTTCTATCAAGTTTAATAGACAGCTATGGCAAAACTAGCACTAGCCTTCTTTAGCTACCTGTTCCTGTAAGATAAGCTGAAGTGAAACAGAAATGTTGATAAGTGGTCCTCCCAAAACTCCCCAGTAGGTAGAATAGAATAGAATAGAATAGAATAGAATAGAATAGAATAGAATA
>BLBF01000022.1:35655981-35686432 GCA_015471245.1 Laticauda colubrina | reverse complement strand
TAGAATAGAATAGAATAGAATAGAATAGAATAGAATAGAATAGAATAGAATAGGAGTATAATAGAGTAGAATATAATTTTTTATTGGCCAAGTGTGATTGGACACACAAGGAATTTGTCTTGGTGCAAATACTGTGTACATAAAAGAAAAGATACATTCTCATTGATGCTGTGACGAGAGTCCAGGAATAGGTTAAGGTCCTCCTTCTGATGTCATCAAGCTGAGTCTGCCACCATAAAAACACCAGCCCCTGGCTGGCCCGTCCATCTTTTGGCTCAGCTTCTTGTCTAAGAGCTAGTCTCTGGAAGGATTGCCTTAACAGAGCTAAGAGAAGGTTTGAAAAGTAAAATACCAGCAGAGAAGTTGTTGCAAAGAGGAGAGTGGGGATCCATTCTCTTGCAGTGTCGAGGCTTCAGCATGCCTCACAAAGGGCTGCAGATCCAGGAAGCCTTCTTAAAAGCTCCAGCGTTTGTGCAGAACTCTGCCACCGCCACCGCCCGAACAGCTCCACAGCTAACTTCGGATTTTCATTCTACCGCTTCTCAGCTATTTCACTGTATCTTGGGGGTCGACAATGTCCAAGCTGACTGGTTGAGTCGGTCTGTAGTTGACCAAGCAGAGTGGAGCCTTCCTTGTTCCCTGTTATTTGACTTGTCTCATCGATTAGGTCTCCTGACCATAGATCTCTTTGCCTCCCCTCAGAGTGCACAGGTAAGCAGGTTCTTCAACAGATTTCCAGCCCAGGGGGCAAAGGGTACCAATGCCCTTTGGAGCACCTGGCTTCCAGGTCTCCTCTACGCCTTTCCCCCGCTTCCCATCATTCCGGCAGTTATTCAGAAGTTATTGGAGGAGAAGGCAGAGCTCATTCTACTGGTGCCCCATTGGCCCAGGAGACTCTGATTTGTGGACCTGGTGAACCTGTCAGTGGCCCCTCCATGGAGGATCCCTGCTGCGAGGATCTCCCTACATCAGGGGCATTATTACATCCGAACCTTCAGTGGTTCAATTTCACCACTTGGCGTTTGAGCAGCAATCTTTGAGGGCTTCCATTTTTCCAGAAAGGGTGACTGACATCATCCAAGCTTCCCGGAAACTGTCTACAACTCGCATCTGTGATGTAACTTGGGAGACTTTCTGGACCTGGTGCATGCCTTCGGCCATAGATCCCTCTTTGGCTTCAGCAACTATTGATAGATGGATTAGAGCTTGTATAGCCAAGACATCCCAAACTTTGTCTGTGCCAGTTCCTAGACATATTACGGCCCACTCCACGAGGAGTGCGGCTACATTACCCAGTCCCACCCTGTACATCTGGTCATGATGGTCAGGGAAATGGGTATGTTAATTTCTTCTTTATCTTCCAGAAACATGTTACGTCTGTCAAGTATCTTCGCCTAAAAGATGGGCAGGCCAGCCAGCGGCTGGCGTTTTTATAGTGGCAGACTCAGCTTGATGACATCAGAAGGAGGACCTTAACCCATTCCTGGACTCTCTTGCAGCATAGATAGAAAGGGCGTTCTCAGGTAATTATTTAAACGCTCATTTGTCAAGAGTCAAGAATCATAAGGTACAACACTTAATGATAGTCTAGGGTACAATAAGCAATCAAATCATACTACGAAACAGTCAATATAAATCATAAGGATTCAATAACAAAGTTACAGTCATACAGTCACAAGTGGGAGGGGAGAGTGATAAGGAGTGATGAGAAGATTAACAGTAATACTACTGCAGACTTTGTAACAGTTGAAAAGTGTTGAGGGAATTATTTGTTTAGCAGAGTGATGGCTTTCAGGAAAAAAACTGTTCTTGTTCTAGTTGATCTGGTGTGCAGTGCTGTATAGCATCATTTTGAGGGAAGGAGTTGAAGTATTTTATGTCCGTGGTGTGAGGGGTCTGCAAATATTTTCACAGCCCTCTTTTTGACTTGTGCAGTACACAGATCCTCAACAGATGGTTATTTAAATTTGCTCAAATTGCATTTCTATTACTTGGAATTCTAAAACATTTCTTGGGGGTTCAAATAAAAATATAATATATCTCAGGGTACTCCCAATTTAATTTAGTCATGACCACTTGCCAGTGTAAAATTGATAAAAAAATATGGCTAAATCTATGTATGCTCCTACTTATGTGTTTTAGGAACAACTTTATAAAAGGGAGGAGCCATTATGAAGCTTCTTGAGTGGATTTTTTCATTTTCTCATTTTTGCTTTCTTTTGGATATGAGGAAAAGAAAGTAATTCAACCAGAGTTTGCTCTACAGCTTCACGTTCACCAGCACATTCTTATGCTACTGTAACCATAAACTAAAGCCCCTGTCACACTGCACCAACGGATGCAAAGAGGATGTAAAACGGACAAAAAAGCTTGCCATCCGTTGCAAAACGCGATGTACTCACTGCCCCCATTTTGCTTCCTCTCTATCCGTCCAGCATCCGTTTATTGATGTTTTATCCGCTCAGAAAGTTTTGAGCTGCTCAAAACTTTCATGCGGAAAATGTATCCAATTCGTCCGTTCTGCATCCACTACGCCTCCGCTACGCCTCCGTTTTGCATCCGTTACGCATCCGCTATATCCGCTAGGCATCCGTTACGCATCCGTGCAACTCGCATCCGCTCGGACGCAGGGAGGAAGTGGATCGGACGCAGAACAGATGCAGAACGGATGCAGAACGGATGCAACATGGAAACAAAGTGTTTAAAATGGAAAAAACGTTCGCAGAGGGGACCTATCTCGGATATTAAAGATGTCTAGAGGATGCTTAGAGGATGCCTAGAGGATGCAAAGGGACACCTATACTGCCTATAAGAAGGGGGAGCAACTCGTCTGCATCCCACTTTCAGCCCAGCAGCCCAGCTGTGCAGACCTCTTCAGCCTTCATCTGACTCTTGCTGTTCCACAGCATCCAGTCATGTCAACCATTTTGGCAGCCACCATCCTTCTGCAACAGTGCGAAGCCATCTATAGGCTCTGTGAACTCTACTACGGGAAGAAAAGGAGGCGGCCAAGAAGCGTCTGGGTCCGAAGATGGATTGGGAGAAGAGCAGAGTATGGACTGTACAACAAGCTGATGGTGGAGCTCAGGAACGAAGACACTTGGGCATTCCAGAACTTCATGAGGATGCCTCTAGCCATGTTTGACGAAGTTGTGCAGCGGCTGACACCCAGGTTGACAAAAGCAAACACCAACTTCCGGCCCAACCTGGAACCTGGGCTCAAGGTGGCACTCACTCTGTGCCACCTGGCCTCAGGGACCACATACAGGAGCATGCAGTACGGCTGGAGGGTGCCACACAACACCATCAGCATTGTGGTCAGAGAAGTGGTGCAGGCCATCATCGAAGAATACCTACAGGACCTCCTCCAGTGCCCCTCCACTGAAGAAGGCTGGAAGAAAGTTGCAGAGCAGTGGTATCAGAGGTGGAACTTCCCACACACCATTGGAACCATAGATGGCAAACACGTGGCCTGCAAAGCGCCACCCAAGTCAGGCTCCACTTATTTCAACTACAAGGGCTTCTTCAGCATCGTCCTCTTTGCCATGGTCGATGCTGACTACAAGTTCATGTACCTCGATGCTTCAGGCAGCGGCTCATGTTCAGATGCCCAGGTATACAATGCCAGTGACCTCAAGGAGGGGCTGGAAGGCAACCTCATCATGGGTTTTCCAGATCCAGACCGCCTGCCCAATGACATGCAAGATGTGCCCTACTTCATCATGGGGGATGACGCCTTCTCCCTCAGAACCTACCTCATGAAGCCCTACACTTCCAGACTCCTCACCCGTGAAGAGAGGATCTTCAACTACAGGCTGTCCAGGGCAAGGCAGGTGGTGGAGAACGCCTTTGGCATCCTGGCCAACAGGTTCCAGGTACTTCTAACCACCATGCAGCATCGCCCAGAGACCGTGAGGAGGATCGTGGAAGCTTGCTGAATCCTGCACAATCTCATGCGCACCCACTACCCAGTCTTGCAGAACAGGCTCGTGGACCTCCAGCAAGGCAATGGGGACATGGAGCCTGGGGAATGGAGGCAAGGGTGAAACCTGATAGACACTGAGGATGTGCAAGGCCCCAACAGAGCCTCACGTGAAGGGAAGAAGCAGCACAACCTCCTGAAACACTGGTGCAACTCCCCAGCTGGAGCAGTGGAGTGGCAAGACAGGATGATAGATAATTAATGGGTGCTTCCTTCAGCCTGTCTCATCACACGGATGAGATTGGGCCATGTATGTTTGGTCGGCCTACAATGAACAAGGCATTTAATAAAGAGTTGTGTTTGTGTTGACATTTGTGGATGATTATTACATTATTATTGATAATAAAGGGCCATAGGTGTGGCACCTGGGAGGGTGGACCATACAGTCCCACTATGCTTGCACTGGAGGCTTTTCTATCCCACTGCTATCCTTACCCATCCCACAGCTATTACCCATCCCAAAGGTATCCCTGCCCATCCCACTGCTATCTTAATCCATCCCACAAGCATGCAAAGGCTTAAACCAATTCTAAAAGTTTCCACCAAGACTTTATTAAAAAAAAAGAAATGAAGCAAGTGTGTGAATCAAAGATAATCTTTATTGAACAACAAGCTGTAAAAGAAAAATGACCCAAGTCAAGTGTCCAAATAAAGTCCACAGGTAGCCAGCTACCCAGTCTCTGGCACTCTTATTGGTCACTCGGAGGTGTGCTCAGTCTCAGGGGTGAAGGGTCCAGGTGCTGTGGAGGTGGTTGCTGCTGCAGTGCTGGTCTGAAGCCCCACTGGGGTGCCTGGTGACGGTGTGTTGAGAAAGCTCTCGGATAGCTGGCTCAGACCCATGATTCTGAGAGGTCCTTCCTCCATGCCATGGGGTATCAGCCCCAGTACTGATGAAAGATGTACTGAGGCCGGGCTTGGCTGTGGGGTGGAGGAAGGAGTAGTGTAGTGGGGCTGTCTCGTCTGCCACTGGGTGAGGACTGGCGTGGGTGGCATCGCTGTCGTCGGTGTCACAGGCATCATTGGCATGAGTGGCATCGGTGGCATCAGTGGAACCGGTTGCAACGGTGTCACCTGATGACTCTGTGCCTGGACTGGGAAGGGCTGCTGCCTGTGCTGCTGGACCTCCTGGTAGCCTTAGCCCTGGTAGGTGAGGGGCTGTGGGAAGCCTTGGAATGGGAGGGACACAAACTGGGGTGGAGGAGCAGACCTGGACTGGGTGAGAGCAGGTTCCTCTGGATCTGGAGGGTTGTGAAGCAGCTCGGTGATCTGGTCCTTCACCACCTGGTACTGGGCTTCCTCCATGTTCCTGAGGGTCTGGTTGACATAGGTGAGGAAGGGCTTGCAGTTGGAGGATGAGGAGTCGATGTTGACCAGCTGAGAGAGGAGATCTATGCTGGTGCGCATGGTGTCCCTGATCTCCAGGAGGACAGTGTGGCTCTGCCCCTCCTGCTGTCTGGCTCTCTGCCTTTCTGTGGAGGTGGAGCTGGGGGGGTGGATGCGGCTACGACTGTGGTGGACTCGATGTGTCCTTTCTCCCACTGCACCAGGGAGTCCTCCACGTGCTCCACCATGGTTACAACACCTGTCCGCGGGTTCTCCGCCGTGGCACACTCCACAGAAACCTGCCTGGAGACAGGGACTGACTCTCGGCCGGAAGAGGACTGGGTCTCAGCAGGCTGCCGGAGAGAGAGGGTTGTGAGAGGCACTCCTGGTGCTCCTCGGTGGCAGATCTCACCCTCCAGGAAGCTGCACCTGGCCATGACATAGGTCTCTCTGTCCGTCAGCTTAACCATGGCCTGGCCAGATTTCTTCAGGTGCAGCTTTCCGTACCAGGTGTTCATATGTTTCCACCAGCCGAGGAGCACCTCCAAAGTGTAACCCATACTCTCCGCCCTCTCTCTCCAAGCAGCCTGCTTCCTTTTGGTGTCCCTGTACAGCCGGTGTCCCTTCCGCCACAGATAGTCATTCTCTCTCAGCCACTCCAGCACCTCATCCTCGTGTTCCTCCTCAATGAAGTATTGCCTCCTCTCCCGTTCCCGCATACGCCTCTTCCTCCCTTTGGCAGGACCAGATGGGCCCTCATCAGAGGGGATCCTAGGTGGTAGGGGCTGCTCCTCCACACCACCAGCAGCAGCAGCACCAGCAGGATCATCATCATCATCAGCAGCAGCAGCAGCAGCAGGATCATCATCATCATCATCAGCAGCAGCAGCAGCAGCAGGACCAGGATCAGCAGCAGCAGAGTAAGCACCAGGAGCCCCAGCAGCCCCAGCAGCAGCAGCATCAGCAGGACCAGGAGCACGAGCAGGATGAGCAGGACGAGCAAGACCAGGAGCACGAGCAGGATGAGCAGTACGAGCAAGTCCAGGAGCATGAGCAAGACCAGCAGGACCAGCAGGACCAGCAGGACCAGCAGGACCAGCAGGACCAGGAGCAGCTTCAGCAGAGTACGCAGCAGCAGAAGCACCACCACCAGGAGCAGCTTCAGCAGAGTACGCAGCAGCAGAAGCACCACCGCCAGGAGCAGCTTCAGCAGAAGCTCCAGCACCAGAAGAGCGAGCCTGAGCAGCAGAAGCCCCAGCAGAAGCAGAGTCAGGGACAGGGGGCGGGAGGATGGCCCTGTCCCTCTTGCCAGGGATGGCAGCAGGTTGCTGAGACTTTTGCTTCTTCCCCATGGTTGTGGGGTTGCTGGCTGGCAGGGAGGCTGGCAGGCACCAAGGCTGGCAGGAAGGCTGGCACCAAGGTTGGCAGGAAGGCTGGCAGGAAGGCTGGCAGGAAGGCTGGCAGGAAGGCAGGCAGGCAGGCACCAAGGCTGTCAGGTAGGCAGGTACCAAGGCTGGCAGGCAGACTGGCTGGCATGGAGGCTGGAAGGCAGGCTGGCAGCAAGTCTGGCAGCCAGGAAGAGAGCAAGGCTGGCAGGGAGGCTGGCCAGGAGGCTGGGAGGCAGGCTGGAAGGAAGGCTGGCAGCAAGGCTTGCAGGCAGGCATGCAGGCAGGGCAGGCAAGGACTCGATGTATCCTGCAGCAGGTCGTTCCTCCAAATGCTGTCCACGTGCGAGCTGCTTCCCTTTATATCTGCGTGGCTTATGCAATGCATCCCCCCCACATGCACAATTAACGCCAGGCATCCATTAGGCTTCCGCTACGCATCCGCTCGGCTTCCGCTCTGCATCTGCTTCATCCGCTGTGCATCCGCTTTATCCGCTCGGCGTCTGCTCTGCATCCGCTCTTTCCATTCCGCATCCGCTTTGCTGAGGCCCCCCAGAAGCCCAGCGGATGTGGCATCCACTCTCATCTGCTTCCATCCGCTGGGCTTCCGTTCCGCATCTGCTTTCCATCCGCCCTGCGTCCTCTCCCCGTCCGTGTTATCCGCTCCGGTTATGCAAATTTTTGCCCCTTTTGAGAGCGGATAACAATGGATGGAACATTTTACTCATCCGTTGTGTCCGTTTTGCATCCGTTGGGCAGTGTGACAGGGCCTTAAGATTGAATGTTGCCCAGTGATCCAAGCCTGGTATGAGTTGGGCTCAATTGAAATAACATATGATTAGCTCTTTCTTTCCCACTTATAACCACTTCCCATTTATGCTGTTAGGAACAGAAACTCTGAAGATACTATTTAAAGTATTTAAAGAGCCATGGTGGTGCAGTGGTTAGAATGCAGTATTTCAGGCTACTTCTGCTGACTGATGACTGCCAGCAGTTTGATTCTCACCAGCTTAAAGTTGACGCAACTTTCCATCCTTCCGAGATCAATAAAATGAGGACCTAGATTGTTGGGGACAATATGCTGACTCTACAAACCACTTAGAAAGGACTGTAAAGCACTGTGAAGTGGTATATAACTCTTAGTGCTAAATGCTATTGCTATTACTAAAGAGCATCCCATCTTCCTCAGGATTAGCTTGGACAATCCAATGAGCATTAATGAATGTAGTCATTATTGCCTCTATATGAGGGCTTTATTTAGAATTGTAGAAAGGTTGTGCAAGCGACTTTCCATTTAAAAGAGGGACTCCAAGGTCTCTCAAAGACAATTCAGCCCCTCTCCTCTTTAGTTCAAATTGCAAATGACAGCAGGAAATCCTTTTACTCATTATACTCCAATTAGCTTTGCAATGTCAGGAACAGTAGACCCATTATATTCAAACTGCTGTCTTTTTCAGATACAAAATATTGCCTGAAAACTATGGCCCTTGTCAAATGCAGCTGTCTGTTAGCTGCAAGAAGACCTCTGCCTTCTGAAAAGAAAAAAAGTGAACTGAAGATGGCAACCTTAAGTGCTTTTATTCTAATTTTGGAAGGTTGCACTTGACTGATTCATTTCTTTCCTTTCCTTTCCATTCTGACTTTGTGAGGTAACAAAACTGTACTGACAATAACCTAGAGAAATGTTAGAGTTTGATAATATTCACAGCAGCTATGATTTAGCATAGAAAACACGCAGTTTCAAAAATTCCAGGTCCCAAAGAATTATGTTAATCAGGGATATCAGCCAAACCGGTGCCTTTAAGATCAGGATAAAGAGTATAATTTCTTAGCTGTATGTGACCAAGTTGGGTGGGGGGGGAGCAGGAGGTTAATGCAATCATGCCCCACTGACTCTTCTTGTTCCACTGCAATTCTGGACTTTCTACCTATTCACCTCCATGCCTTAATACAGCATTACTCTTGTCTACTTTTCTGTCTTTTATCCTACATTCTTTGTGCTGTTTCCCCTCAATCATGACACTATTCATCTTTCTGAACTACAGTTGTACTTAGAATCTGAATAAAACATTGTGGAAAAAGAAAACTGTTTTAAATGAGTCAGATATTAGTCCAGTTTTGTCTACACTACCTAGTCCAGTTTTGTCTACACTACCTAACATCACTTCTTCAGAGTTCCAGGTTACAATTTCATTCCAGAACTGCAAAAAGCGAGGTCTTTCTGTATGTGAAATGTGGACTATGCCCTTGAATCACAGTACTTTTTTACATTTTTATCCACTGTCATTGTTTAAAACACTTATAATATATTGAAAGGATTCTGGCTTGGCAGTCATTTTCTATGCACTTAGCATAGTCACACAAGAGAAACTGAAAGGAAATATATCACAAAGATATCATTATTTTTCCATTACACATTTCTTACATCAATTTCTGTTGTTTAAAATTATTATTGTGGAATGGCACTTTAGAGGTAAAGATGGGAGAGATATTTCACATTCATTTTCTTCTTTTAATATGTTTCAGAATTATGTGTTTGTTTAATATGTAACCATTTATGCTATGAAAACAAAATGGAACATTTTATTTATTCAAGATATTTTTTTTTATTTATGTGATGTATGCATTTTCAAAGTTTTCTGACATTTCCTTCTATCATGAACAATTTCAGGGGGCAAATGGGGATATATATACACCATCATATCATCAAGCAATGACATTAATTTTATCATGTGACTGATATAAATTTACCTGATCATGTCATCACAATACACATGACATCAGTGTGGTTCATCCAGGTGCCAATGTCAATTATAAGGAAATAGTTGTGGAATAGTTTCAGCCTATATGAACGTAAATATGCTGCATGATGAAATCCTGTTTGGGGGAAGGAAAAAAATACAATGAAGGCAGAATTTGTTGATATTTAATGAATATATAAGCTTTTATATCTAAATTTCAAACTGGTAACTAGAGGCAAAAGTGCTCCAGATAGTAAATATTAAAACAAGATATTTAATATGAAAACAACAGCACTGTAACCACTCCTCTGACTTTTCAGTTAGACCACTCTGAAATTCTGATATGCAGCCTGGAACTGTAGCTGAACTGTGCTAGCCTTTCTTTTGTATAGGGATACTCAAAATATTTCATTACCCTGTTTCATTTCTCTGTTTGTGGTTCTATTCTCAGAGTCAATTTTCTCCAGATCTGTTGGAATCTGGGCCAGGATGTAAAAATTCATGTTGTACAAATTAAGATCTACTGTACTTAACATATTGTTCTATTTTATAAGAAAGCATCAATTTCAAATGAGATTAATAGATGAACAAACTATGTATAAGCATGCTGGAAGATATTTACAATTCAGCCTCAGCTACTGTTGCTCTCATTGCATTTTACAGGATAATTACTGCAGCCTGAATTTGCTGTCTTCAGTATGCTTAGAACCTGGGAACAGAAAGATAAATCAATTTAATGTAAAACAATATATTTTACAAATGAATCATGCCACAAAATTTGGATTGTAGAAAATTCAACAGAGAGGTTGCTTTCATTTTAGAACCCAATTTATTCAGCAAATTATTCGGGTGGAAACCTCTTCTATTATTTTTAATATCTTTCTGAATCAGAAAGTTGGGTGCTCTTTACCCAGGTAAAGGATGTGAGCAGAACCGAAGTCATGTTGGATGACCCATTGAATTAAATAAGGAAGAAACACTTGACCAAACTACAAGCCCTCATACGAGGGGCAGACATGTTAGGGTATAAAAATGCTGCCTGAATTTTGCTCTGGGTTCCTTCAATGCCTGAGGGAACCCATCTCTGCAGACACGTGAATAAAACCTTGTTTTCCTTGGATCAGCGAATCTTTTGGTGGTTTTTTTATCTGCTTCCACCTCACAATTTGGCACTCAATGTGGGCCCCGATGGAATTTCGACTGGAGAAAAGGGACTGGGTAAGTGTGGCGCCACTGCCTCCCATTGTAGAGGGGCCCCTCCCTTGTCTCAGTTGGATCCCGGGGTAACTGCACTCAGCAGACGATCCTTGGAAACAAATGAGAGAGAAGCCGGCCTGACACTCTGGGAGTGTCGCTGATCACCTGAAGTGGGGACGCCCACACTCCTTTCGTCTCCGGGAGACCAGGGGTGTATCAGGTGAGTTTGTTGCCTTTCGGGATAGAAGAAGGGATATACAGCCCTTAAACTCTGGGAATCCAGCGACTGCTGGAGGACAGTGTAAATCCCTGAGTTGGGAATCTCTGGGAGATTGTTGGCAGGTAGCGTGGAGAATGGGAAAGGGACAAAGCAAGTGTGAGACGTTCCAAGAGGGAACGGGTATTGAGATAGAAAAGACCCCGAGAAGGCTGATTCCAACTGACTTCCCATTGGGTCAACTACTACAACAATGGTCCTTGCCCCATCTGAGGACTTACACTCAGAGTCTAGAGAAAAAGAAAATGATCTACCTATGCCAATATAGGTGGCCGAAGTATCCCCTAGTTGACCCTGAGTTTCCTTACCACTGGGATCCCGAAGGGAATACCAGCACGTACTGGATAACTCAGTTGAAAGAGTATATAGTGAAACACCGGATGAAGGAGCAAATACCCTATGTGGAGGCATGGTATCATGCTCACTTTGAAGGTCCAGTTCCACCAGAAACAGAAGTAGGACACTTTGTCAGCAAGGTGGAGGAAAGCGAAACTGAGGACTGGATGGGGAGTCTACCGGCATCGGCTCCGGTAGTCCTGGCACCACCGTCCCTGCCGGCTCCAGTTGCCCAGGCTCCACCTCCACCTGCATATCCAGGACTCAGAAGGGAACTGGCTCAATTAAACAAGGACCTAGAGAATTTGCCTCTAGGAGGAAGGTCAGCCAATCCCATGTCGGCCTTCCCAGTCACATTTTTGGGGCTGTCCCCATAAAAAAATCTGCCGAGTTATGGGATCTGAAAAAGACCCTTCCAAAACTCCATGAGAATGCTCATGAAGTGGCAGAACAGTTGGAATTGTTTCTGGGGCCCAGTGAATACACATACCAAGAACTGGTGTATATTCTTGGACACCTTTTCACCCCCGAAGAGAGGAACCTCATTAGGAGGGCAGCAATGGCTGCCTGGGATAGGAGACATGCAGGGCAACAGGGAGCAGTGGCTGTAGACACAAAGTTCCCCATAGCTGATCCAAATTGGAACATCAATAATAACGCTCATAGGGAGCACATGAGAGATATGAAACACATGATCATTGAAGGAATTAAATTGGCCATCCCTCAAGGGAAAAACTTGACCAAAGCATTTGAAATAACACAAGGAAAGGATGAGTCCCCAGGGGATTTCTGTGCTCGGCTCTGTGAAGGGTTAACCAAGTACTCCGTAGTGGAGCCAGAAACCCCTGCCTTCGAGACTCTCCTGAAGATGCAATTCATCACCAAAGCATGGCCAGATATCCAGAAAAAGATCCAGAAGACAGAGGGATGGACTGATTTGGGCATGACAGATTTGATGAGAGCAGCCCAACAAGTTTTTGTGAACCGAGACTCAATTAAAACTAAACAGAAGTCTCAGATGATGGTAGCTGCTCTGCAAACGGCAGCCAAGAATGATGTTAGGAAAAACAGGGAAACCCAGATGTCAGATCCGAGGCCAAGGTGGAGAGATGAAAGATCTCCCAGCAGGGAGTGGAGACCCCAGGTTAGGTGAGGAGGTCCAGGGGGTAATCGAGGCAGTTGATTCCTATGGCTGTCCCAGAGTAGAACTTGCTTCAGATGCGGGAAAGAGGGACATTTTGCGCGCGAATGTCCCCAAACCCCAGAGGAACGAAGCTATGCCCTATACGATTAGGGAGGTTCTGGCTCCCCAAGAGGGACCTGCAGGGAGCCATTGGTAAATGTATTAGTGGGTCCTGACCATCAGGAATGGCTGTTCCTGATTGACATCGGCGCAAGCCGGACATCTGTATGCGATCCAGTAGAGGGAGCATGCAGGTCAAAGCAGACTTTAAAGGTGGTTGGGGTGAGTGGGAAATCCCAAGAGGTCAAGATTTTGGAAGAGGTGAGATTGGAATTGAATGATGTGGTTACTGAAACCAAAATATTGTATATTCCGGATTCAGGGGTGAACTTGCTAGGAAGAGACTTGTTGGATGTTTTTGGAATAGAATTGTGGGATAGAAGGAAGGAAGTTTGCATGTGTATGCTATCAATGGAAGATGAGGAGAAGATATCATCAGATGTGTGGGCAGGAGGTGAAGGGGTTAGTAGGGGGAAAAAAAGGTGAAATATTTGGGACATTACATTCAGCAGGGGGTTAGGTCCTTGGACCCTGAAAGGGTGAAGGGGATCATGAGCTTGGCTCCTCCCAGGAACAAGACAGAGGTGCGGAAAGCGTTGGGATTATTGGGGTATTGTTGAATCTGGGTAGACCAATTCACAGTGTTGGCACAGTTTTTGCATAGAAAGTTGTTTGGAAAGGGAGAGCACATAGAATGGGAGGAGGGAGATAGTGAAAGGTGGGAAGAGCTGAAGAAGGCTTTGTCAAACACTCCAGTTTTAGCCTTGCCAAATCTGAAATTACCGTTTCATTTGTATGTGGCGGTGGCTCAGGGAACAGCAGTTGGAGTCCTTGCCCAAAAGAGGAAGGGGCAGTACCAGCCGGTAGCCTTCCTAAGCAAGGGTTTGGAGCCAGTTGTGAAAGGATGGCCAGTTTGTGTTCAGGCTGTGGCAGCAACAGCGATGTTGGTGGTGGAGAGCAAAAAGTTAACCTTTGGGGGAGCTTTGGTGGTGCATTCGCCTCATCAGGTCATCTCAGTGTTGAGCCAGCTGGCTACCACTTGGATGACCGAAGGGAGGATATTGAAGTATGAAACCATTTTGAGAACCAGTCCTGATGTGGTAATAGGGACAGACAAGAATCTAAATCCAGCAGAATTCTTGGAGGGGAGAAGGCAGGCGTGAGAACCGGAAGATCATGATTGTCTATTGCAAGTGGATCTCATGATGAAGGTTAGAGAGGACTTGGAAGAGACTCCATTGGAGAAGGGAGAGAGGTGGTTTATAGATGGATCTAGCAGGGTGGAAAATGGAAAGCGAAAATCTGGATTTGCAATAGTAACCGGGGAAGGTGAGGTAATAGAGAAAGTGTCACTCCCAGCTGCTTGGTCAGCCCAGAAATGTGAATTGCTTGCCCTGACCAGAGCCTTGGAATTGGCTGAGGGGAGGGAAGTAATGATTTGGACTGATTCCAAGTATGCATGGGGGTATGTGCACACGTTTGGGAAAATCTGGAAAGAAAGAGGGTATATCAAAGTGGATGGGAAGCAAATAGAGCAAGTGCAGTTAGTAGAACAAGCCTTAGAGGCATTGCAACTCCCTAGCCGAGTATCAATTGTCCATGTGAGCGCACATCAGAAGGGGAATACACCGGAGGTTGTGGGAAACCGATGGGTGGACAAATGGGCAAAGGAAGCTGCAGGGGAGATAGACTTGGTAATGGTATCTATACCAATACTGGAAAAGGAGGATGAGAGGGAGGAATGGGAGCCAGAGAAAAAGGAAAAGTTGGAGTTGGAGAAAGAGAGATGTGTCAAAACCCCAGAGGGATGGAAGACATCGGAGGGAGTCAAGGTGGTGTCACCCATTGTCATGAGGGAAATATTGGAGAAAGTTCATGAAGGAGGACATTGGGGAATGGAGGCCTTGGTCATGTCCCTTAAACCTCACTATTGGAGTCTGAGGATGTGGACGGTAGCTCAGAGCATCTGCTGGAAATGTTTGATTTGTTTGAAAGTAAATAAGAAAGCGGCACGCAAGATAGAGATGGGAGGGCGACCCCTAGTCGGTTGGCCTTTTCAGAGAGCACAAATTGATTTCATTGAGTTGCCAGAAAAAGGGGGTTGGCAATACCTGCTTGTGATCAAAGATCAACTAACGGGGTGGGTAGAGGCTTATCTCACTAGAAGAGCCACAGCTCTCACAGTAACCAAGATCTTACTAGAACAGATTATCCCACGATATGGAATGATGGAAGCAAAAGATTCAGACAGAGGAACTCATTTCACCCAAAAGGTTCTGCAAAGGGTAATGGAGGTGGTGGGGTGAAATGGGAATTACACACCCCATGGTATCCTGAATCCAGTGGAAAAATTGAAAAAGCGAACGGGGAATTGAAGAAACACTTGACCAAACTACAACTTGAAAATGGCTTGCCATGGACAAAGAATCTTCCCTTAGCTCTGCTCAGGACCAGAACTTGTCCAAGGAAAGACACAGGGGTTTCTCCTTTTGAAATGCTGATGGGGAGACCCTATTTGGCCAAACTAGGCAATCCCATACTGGAGTTCAGGGACTTGTTCCTTTGGAAATATTTGCTGGCACTCTCGGTCTTTGCTTTCTCTTCACAAACAGGGACTGTTGGTGCAACGACCACCTTTGGCTGGTAGCCAACACCCACACGAGGTTGGAGACTGGGTCCTGATAAAGACTTGGAGAAGTGAAAAACTGCAACCTAGCTGGGAAGGTCCGTACCAGGTGCTACTGATGACTGAATCTGCAGTCCGTACTCAGGAAGGAGGCTGGATGCATTACAGCAGAGTCAAGAAAGCACCAGAACCTGAGAAACCTTGGAAGGCAATCCCAGTGGACAGTCAGCTGCTAAAGGTAACTTTGAAGAAATAGCCAGCATAAACCACCATGGATATGTCGGCTGAACTCTGGAGAGGACTATTTGTTGCAACTATATTTACATTAATACATCAAAGAAGTTCACAATATGTTGGACCTGCGGGTGACTTGTGAACAGACTTGTGGGATGACAATGTATTCATAAAGGATCTCAAGAAGGTCTCACATTCCTTGAACATTACCAATTGCTGGTTATGCATGCACATGTCAGGAAGAACATGTGAACTGGAGTGGCACATGTACAATCGGGTATGTGATATAAACTTGATGGCCTTCCCCAAGGCCAGATACATAATAAAAGAGACTCAGAATCTGGCCTTACCCGGAGACTCTAGACCCAAATATCCCGTGGTATAATAACACCATTGGGAGTAGCCATGAACTACCGAGATATACATATTCTAAATAACTTCATGGTAACAATGTTCAATGATACAATAAAGACTATTAAAATGATCAACACCGAGCTTCCTGAAATAAGACAGGTTGCTCTACAAAATAGGTATGCTTTAGACATTGTATTAGCTACAAAAGGGTGTGTGTGTGCTCTGATTCATTCACATTGCTGTGTATACATCCATGATTTCCAACCCAATATTACAAAGACAGTAAAAGTAATGGAAGAACATATTCACTCTAATCCATTGTCACAAAGAGGTGACTCCTTATTGCCAGACCTGTGGGGAGCACTATGGTCTTGGCTTCCCAGTTCCACTTGGTTTAGATCTACCATAATGGGAATTATATTGATTATTATATGCTGTGTATTGTTGTGTTGTTGTGTTCAGTGTCTCCCTGGTGCAATAACAACGTGTGGGAAGATAGGGAAATCCTTGGGTTCAAGATTTGAGAAGAAGCAGGAAGCAGAACCTTTAATGATGTATCAGAGAGAAATCACTCTGAAAGAAGCAGGGGATCTGCTATTTGAGCTTGAGACAAGAGTGGAAAAAGAAAAAGGGGGGATTGTGAGCAGAACCGAAGTCATGTTGGATGACCTATTGAATTAAATAAGGAAGTGTGTCTCAAACTCAGTAGCTCTGCTAAATAAGAAAGTGTTCCAGTTTGTGCACAAGAGAAAAAAAACAAGATAAGGCTAGAACAATGAGGAATTGTGATAAAGTGCTGCGATGTCAGAAACTGTGCAACTGCTTTTGCTAGATAGGGAGCTAGTATGAACCTTCAAAATATATGTGTCAATTTGAAAACAGAAAGAATGTGAGCCAAGCCCTCGTACGAGGGGGAGGACAGTTAGGGTATAAAAATGCTGTCTGAATTTTGCTCTGGGGTCCTTCAATGCCTGAGGGAACCCGTCTCTGCAGACACGTGAATAAAACCTTGTTTTCCTTGGATCAACGAATTTTTGGTGGGTTTTTTTAACTGCTTCCACCTCACAAGGACATGGAGGTGTCTATTAATAATGTTTTCCCAACTACCACCTGAATATTTTTCAGGAAGTGAATATATCATTGCCAGCAGTTTGGTAGTTTCTACTGCTACCACCTATCTTTACTAAATGCAGGGATATATGCTCATCTGGCTTTCTATTCAGTGTGACAGATAGGACTGTCGTATAATGTATTGTTTTCTGACAATTGAAAAGAAAAAAAAAACAAATAATTTTAATTGTTTAGCAACTTGCCTATGGAGCAGTGGTGGTATTTTACCAGTTCGTCCCCATTCTTCCAAGCTGGTAGAAGTGATGAGCAGTGGAGACCAAACCAGTTCTGTCTACTATTCTGCTGTTGGGCCCACCCACCCGCCTGGGCTCCTATACTCACCTTTATCCTCTGTTTTTGAAGCACAGCTGCTTTGCACGGCACAGCAGAGTGCTGCGTGGCAGCTGCTGAAGCAACTGGGAGAGTACAGGCTTGCAGGAGGTGAGTTGGAATGCTTTTGCGCCTGCTCAAATGCATCTGCACCTGCGAAAAGTGCACATTTGGTGCACACATGCACGCAAAATGTGTGCATGAGCGCAAAGTGCGCCTACCAAGCCATACCCACTGAACTGGTGGTAAAACTTTTTAAATCCCACCAGTGCTATGTAGCATAGAAGCATCTGACGAAATGTTTTAGCATTTTCTTTCCAACTTGGGAAATAGAGCAATCTCCCCAGAGATAAACAAAACCAAAGTTAATTATATTTGTGGCAAGATAAATGGAATATCTATATGAACCTATGAATGAAAGGTTCAGGTTAACTACCCAATTTCATCATCTGTACAGAGAAATTTTTTAAAAATGTATTTTTTTCTAAGAATTAGCAACTTCTTGAAATAAAATTTCTTCTAGTCCTGTTACCGCAACTTTTTTTTTCAGTTTTTTCAGGGTTTTCCATATTCAGAAATAATTTCTTAGGATTTGATAAACCTCCACTCTTTTTCAGCATTGATCCACACATACTTCTCTGGATTTCTTTCTTTTAAAACAAAGTACAATATTTTTATTACCAACAGATTAAAGGTCTGCCAATCTGATTCTGTGCATGACCAAGAGTCTTTTCTCTCTTGAGGGAATATGACTTGAGCCCACAACATTATTTTAACTGATCCTTCTTTCAGTCAAAGAATGGTATAGCAAATCTCACAAGAACTTAACCAGAGATTAGTGGTAGATTAATAGATAATAGATAGAGGAATTAAAATACCTATGAGTATGCTGTAAAATACACTTCAGAATACAGTGCTGTTGTATTCATTGCTTTCTACAGAATAATAGTACAGCTTGAGTTAGTTGTCTTCTGGATGCTTAAAATCCATGAAGAGAAATAGCAGAAAGAGGAAACTTTTCCATTGCAGACTTAATTAGAGTATTTTATTTTATCAACCAAATAAATGAGGAATATTTCTAAATACAAGGCTAAATTTCTCCAAACAGATTAATGGATTAATTCTTGGGAAACATTCTTAAATAGGATTAAGGATCCAGAAATAGGATGAAGAATAAAAACTCACAGAGACTATTAGTGTCGGTACCATTGGAACTACCATAGAAATCTAACTATCACTAATATTAATTGGAAAGCCAAGATATAACATTTTGACTCTCAGGCCAAGGAGAGTTAGTTCAAATGGCAACTTGTTCATGTTTATTATATTGGTTTTTCAGACTACATCTCCTTTTGCCAAAGCTTAACTCTAAGATGCATCTGAATCCACAAAGCAGATTACAACACACCTAGAATCTTCTGTTATTTCCACACGATAGAGGCAGAACTCTCACCGAATGCTTCTGAAAAAGGGGGATATGGCCACTCCAGGCCTTGGTTGTCCAGATGATGCAAATGACATTTTTAACAGTTCTATACAAGAGACAATTTCAGCAGGACTAGTGAATTCAAATGTGTCCTTTAATTTAAAATATATGTCCTTGGAAACAAGCAAGCCAAGGTTGAAATCTACCAATATTCTTTGCCTAACTCTTTCAAAAGAGTCAGTTTTCTAGCTCTGTTTGCATCTGATTGTCCCCAAAACAAAGAATTATTTGTAAGTGAGTGTTAGATATATTTTAAAGTTTATTACATGTGATCACTAAATCTATCAAAATATTGCTACTTAATCCTCAAACCATAGTATCTATGGTTTTTCTGCCTGTCCCATAGACCAGGCTGAGTGGGATGCTCTGGGGCCCTTCAGTGAAGCAGGGTTACTTTCTGGATCCTAGGAAATGTGCAGTCTCTTGTCATGGCATCTGTCTTTTGGAACAGCCTCTTCCAGGAGATTTAAGCCAGTTAGACTTCTGGAAGACTGTGAAGACCAGGCACTAACCTGGGAGTTACTGGAACTTTGGTACGCGGCTGTATGACACACTCCGGTAGAGCTTTATCTGTTTTTAATTGATCTGGATTATATACTAAGTTTTTACTTTTTGTTTAGAATTCCACTAATTAAACAGCCATATATGTATGTATTAAATACGTATACACATGCATATATACATGCATGTATTTATTAATATTCAGATCAGCTATTGACCACAATAGTTTCTCAGGAGCAGGTTGGGAAAAGTTCTTGGATTAGGAACAATTAGGTGCTCTTACTTAAGTGAAGCAATATATAATATCCATTTACCAAATATAAATATCAGAAGCTTTCTGCAAAGATCAATGCCACAATTGATGCAACACAGTTGCTGGTCAATGGTGATAGACTGGGAGAAGTTAATACCAAGAGAGGAATCTTTCAAGGAGATTCACTAGCATCACTACTTGTCTATGGAGATTCTCAGTCATCCAGGTCATGGTTGTCCCAAAGATGCTTTTTCAAAAGATACCTGGGTTTTTTAAAGACATTTCGCTTCTCATCCAAGAAGCTTCTTCAGTTCTAAAGAAGCTTCATGGATGAGAAGTGAAGCTTCTTCAAGGAAAAACAAAGCCCAGGTACCTTTTGAAAAAGCATCTTTGGGATAGCTTCACTAGTGTTTGCCATTGCACTTATTCCTCTATCAACAAAGCAAGTCAGACTATGGTTATCAAACATCAAAAAGGTCTGCCAGAGTATGTGGGTAATTTGAAGCAATATGGAATAACAGTAGAATTGCTGTTCAATTTGGGCACAGTATTGCAATGGAGTTTGGAATGAGAAATGTGCCATGATTGCCATTAAATCACACTAAAGTCAATAAGAATATTAGAAATGAATATATCATGATTGTGAAGAAGATCTTAAAATCCAAAGTCAGTGGAGGAAATACTACCAAGGCAATTAACACTTCAGCAATTTCACACATTAGATACACAGCTAGAATAATGGACTGGATTCAAGCACAGCTAGAAGTCCTGGATAGGCAGCAGTGGTGGTTGTTACATATTAGCATACTCCAAATACTCTGTTCCCATTGGCCCACAAATACTGAAATCTGATTGGTGTTCTATTTGACAGTGATTGGTCAAAAATAACTAGTTTATGATTGGCCACCTCAGTGGTGGGAGAATCAAGGAGCCGTCATTGGCCGCGAGCCGCGAGCAGCCTCTACATAAAAAAGGGCTGCTGAGGCTCCTGGCTGAGACGGAATCCAGCAACGAATAAAAGAGCTGAAGTTATTCTGGTCTCAAGTCTCATTCTTTGCGAACACAACACTGGTGACGAAGGTGGGATTCTGAGACAAGGAGACCAGTTGAGCACGTGGCAATGAGAACTGAGCAGATGAAATGGCCGGAACGAACTTGCCACCCACACCATTCAACCCAGCGACGGAGGACTGGAAATCATACATTGACAGATTCCTCATGTTCCTTGAGAGCAACGACTTACAAGGAATCTCTGACAACAGAAAGAGAGCTGTGTTTCCTGACGCACTGTGGGCCCACAGTGTTCAAGATGGCCAAGGCATTGGCCAAACCAGAGGATCTAAAGCAGATGGCCTGGCCAGATTTGGAAAAATTGCTGAAGGCTCATTACGCACCGACCATCTCCAGCCTTATTCGGAGACATGAGTTCTACAAACGGGACCAGAGAGAAGGTGAGAGTATCGCAGACTTTGTAGGGGCTCTCAGGTACATTGGAGGGGCATGCGAGTTCCTCAACATGGATGAAGCCATGAGGGATTGCGTGGTCCTTGGTCTAAGAGATCTCACTTTGCAGAGCCGACTGCTAACCCGACCAAAAATTACAGTCACTGAGGCTATCGCTGAGGGCACGGCAGCTGAAGCCACTAAAAATTCAGCAGCCAAAATGCAACAAATGAATGTGACAACACAAAAAACACCGGCAGAAACAAGCCAATTTCCAGAGAAGAAGTCAGAGAACACACACAAGACCATCACACACCACGAGGATAGCGAATCATTGTCTGAGACCGATGACAAAGAGGAAGAAATCCACAGACTCCAGTCAGAATGAAATAGACGGGAGAGGAAAGTCAGGGTTCCAGTGTGCCGGGTGCAGAGGAGACCACCCTCATTCCGAGTGCCGTTTCCTAGATGCCATTTGCAGGTACTGCGAAAGACAGGGACACATAGCAAGGGTCTGCCGAAACTGGAAAAACTACAGCCCCTGACGTAGAGACAACACCCCACCAAGAATAAAAGAAAGACAGACATTGAGCCATGAGAGTCAAGAAAGCAGAGGCAAATGGCTAAACGAAAGCTACAGAAAAGAAGAAACACACCAAACTATAACCATCGGCCATTCAAATGCAACCAATGGCCGGAAGGTACATGTGGCAATCAGCATCGAAGGCCAAAAATGTGAGATGGAGATGGACTCTGGCTCATACCTATCAATGGTATCATGGAATACCATTAAAAGACTCATACCGCATATACGCAGAACGGAATTAGAAAACCAAACACTGATACTGAAAGACTACCAAGGGAACAGGATCCCTGTAGTCAGACGCAGACACTTCCAAGTCACATTCAAAAAACACACAAAAATTCTGTCTTTAACCATCGTAGACCAGAACCACCCAAGCCTACTGGGACTCGAATGGTTCGAACCCTTGGGAATCGGAGTGACTGGAATCAACAGCGTCACTGAGACAGACTGGGAGGAGAACCTAATGAGGGAGTTTCAGGACGCATTAGATGGGAAACTAGGCAAGTACCGAGGGTCCCCCATATAATTTAATTTGAATCCGACAATAGCTCCAATTATGTTAAAAGCGAGGCAAGTTCTCTTTGCATTAAAACCGAAGATCGATAAGGAATTAAATGAACTCATAGCACAAGGGATATTGGAACCAATAGACCACTCTAAATGGGAAACCCCAATCGTAACCCCAATTAAACCAGATGGGTCCGTGAGAATCTGTGGTGACTACAAGGCCACCCTAAACCATGCACTACAGCAAAGTGCATATCCTGTTCCGGTAGTGCAATACCTACACTCATTGGGGAGAGGCAAGGTTTTCGCAAAGCTCGACCTTGCACAAACATACCAACAATTGCCAGTCGACCCCGAAACAGCAGAGGCACAAACGATCGTGACTCATAGGGGAGCATTCAAATGCAAAAGACTGCAATTTGGACTCAGCGTGGCCCCAGAGGTGTTCCAAAGCCTGATGGAGCGGTTGTTACAAGGCATAAAAGGGGTAGTCCCATACTTTGATGACATGTTAGTGTCAGCCAGCAACAAGAAACAACTAGAAGCCCATCTCAGAATTGTATTGCAAAGATTCCAAAAGGCGGGACTCAAGGTCAAGAAAGAAAAATGTCAGCTAGCCACCTCGAAAGTTGAATTCCTGGGGTATCTAACTGATAAAGATGGTATCCACCCCACAGATAAAAAAAATCAAAGCGATCAAAGAAGCGCCCAGACCAAAAAACAAAACAGATTTACAAGCATTTTTGGGACTTATCAATTTTTATAATATTTTTCTGCCACAGAAGGCAACGACGGTGGAACCACTACATAGATTACTGGACAAGACAGCCACCTGGACCTGGGGACGACAAGAAGAGATCACGTTCCAGAAAATAAAAGATTTAATAACATCAGAATCTGTATTGATACAATACAGTGAGACACTGCCACTGACAGTCACCTGCAACGCATCATCGTTTGGCATCGGAGCCGTACTCAGCCACATGCTACCAGATGGGAGAGAAGCACGGATTGCATTTTATTCCAAAACACTGTCCAAAGCTGAAAGGAACTATAGCCAGTTGTACAGAGGCGGAAGCAGCAATATCTGGGTTCAAATGGTTCCATGAATAACTCTAAGGGAGGACCTTTACACTCATTACAGACCACAAGCCCCTATTGGGAATACGAGCAGGGAACAGGGCCACCCCAAACATACTCTCCCCATGAATGACAAGATGGTCCAAGTTCCTTGCCACATACAATTACAAATTAATTCACTGACCAGGCAAGAACATTTCACAACCCGATGCTCTGAGCCGTACTTCCCTACCTGAACTGGGAAGTGACCCGGCACCAACCACATCCACCGTACAGATTGAGGCACTACCAAACCTACCCATAACCGCAGTGGACTATGCAAAAGAAACCACAAGAGACAAAAAATTGTCACAGGTTCTAAACTGGGTAGGAAAAGGGTGGCCAGAAAACGAGACAGACATAACTTTTAAACCATTCAAGAACAGACAGACTGAACTTACAATGTTAAAAGGTTGTATTCTATGGGGGGATTGGGTGATCATACCGGAGTTATTACAAGAGCAAGTACTGAATATTTTACGTGAAGAACACCCGGGTATTGTACGAATGAAATCCCTGGCCAAGAGTTATGTATGGTGGCCAGGGATGGATAAGGATATTGGGAGATGGGTAGAAACCTGTACTAAATGCCAAAGATCCTGATCTGCACCCATTGCGACACCTATACTCAACTGGGAAACACCGAGGGGATCCTGGTCAAGAATACACATAGATTTCACAGGGCCTACAAAAGGACACACATTTTTAATTATAGTAGACACTTACTCAAATTGGCTGGAAGTAAGCGTCATAACTCAACAACTATAGAAGCAGTTTTCAGACAACTGAGGAAACTTTTCACCACACATGGGTTACCAGACATATTAGTTTCAGATAACGGGCCACAGTTCACAGCATTGACATTTGAAAAATTCCTCGCTGAACACGGCATAAGGCATGCCTTGACAGCACTGAGCCGGCCAGCTACAAATGGGCAGGCAGAATGCATGGTTCGATATACCAAAGAAACCATAAAAAAATTAGACACGGGAGACATACAAGAGAAAATTTACAAAATGCTTACCATACAACACATCACACCTAACTCCACTACAAATAAAATCCCAGCAGAATTATTCATGGGCAGAAAATTAAGATCATATCTGGATAGATTACACCCCACATACAGCCCTGAAAAACCAACAGACTCCTCCAGCAAACACCACACATTTTAAACAGGGGACCTAGTCTATACAAAATATCTCACGGGGCACCCATTATGGGTACCAGCAAAAATAACACAAGTAACAGGACCCTGGTCATGCAGATTAGAAACAGATGATGGAAGAAGCTGGAGGAGACACATAGATCAATTAAGATCAAGAACATTGGAATGAACCACTGACACACTTAGGCACGAAGAACAACAACACATACCAGTACCACAACAACCATTCAACAAAAACAATAATAATCAAACAAGAGAGGGGGGAAACCCCTCAAACACAAATAAGAGGGGAGGGGGAAACCCTCCGTTAGAACAAGAAACACCACAAAATCAAAAAAACAAACCACAAACCAAATTCTCAAATAAACCCAGAAAGAAACAACTACTTACCTGAAGAAGACTTCAGCAAAGAGGAACAGGAGGCGCAAGAATACCAAGAAGCAACTCCGGAAGGGAGCAGCCGAGCTGACTCTACCAGCCTGGGTAGGCCAGGCGGGAGCGGCATGGCTGACTCCACCTTCCGGAAGGTTCCACAGAGAAGGACGGGAGAAACAGCGATCCCATCCGAACCCACTGAAGACAACAGCACGACTAAACTGTGCAAGTCAAGTAGACAACATAAAAGCCCCACCTACTTACGTGACTACGTAATGTAGGATCAAACCAAGAGGGGAGGGGTGTTACATATTAGCATACTCCAAATACTCTGTTCCCATTGGTCCACAAATACTCAAATCTGATTGGTGTTCTACTCGACGTTGATTGGTCAAAAATAACTAGTTTATGATTGGCTGCCTCAGTGGTGGGAGAATCAAGGAGCCGTTATTGGCCACGAGCCGCAAGCAGCCTCTGTATAAAAAAGGGCTGCCATGGCTCATGGCTCATGGAATCCAGCAACTAATAAAAGAGCTGAAGTTACGCTGGTCTCAAGTCTCATTCTTCGCGAACACAACAGTGGAATTCTACCAATTTGGCTCAGTTCTGCTGAGCTGGTAGTAGTAATGAGCAGCAGATACCGAATCAGTTCTCTCTGCCGCTCTGCTGGGCTCTGCTGTTGGGCCCATCCACCTGCCAGGGCTCCCATACTCACCTTTATCCATTGATTTTTTTGCGTGGCACAGAATAGCGCCACACAGCAGCTACTGAAGCGACCAGGATCATGCAGGCTTGCAGGAGGTGAGTTAGAACACCTCTGCACCTGCGCAAATGCCTCTGCACTTGTGCAAAGTATGCATTTGGCATGCGCACATGCACAAAGTGTGTGCACATAAACAAAGCATGCCCACCAAACCATAGCCACCAAACCGGTGGTAAAAATATTATCCCACCACTCATAGGAAGACTAGAAAAATGAAGAGTAATGTCCTTCATTTTCACAATTGTGTTGACAGATTCATGCTAAGAAAAATAGGTGGATATGGAATGTTGTAAGTACATTAGACCAGAGGTCTCCAACCTTGGCCGCTTTTAGCCTGGTGGACTTCAACTCCCAGAATTCCCCAGCCAGTTTTGCATTGGAAGAAAAGAGCATTGGAAGAATATAACTAGCATGCAAACAAGTAACAACAGGGCCTGGCAATGGCGAAGAAAGGATTCAATAACTGTTTTTTGATTTTCCATTCTCAACAATTATCTATTTTGAGATAGTAAGCAAAATCATTTTCATCTGCTCTAATCTCTAGTACTGAACTATAACTAAATAAGCTCGATACATTGTTGGAATAGGAAATACAATAAAGAAGAAGAATGTTCCACTGGTTTGGCAGCATGCTCAATGTTGCAATAAAACTTAAAAGAAAAAACTCGGAAAGATAAAGAGCCATTTTTTCACATAAAATTAATTGTTTAGCAATGCTGAGCTCTGGTGAACAGCTGAGAGTGACTCAGACTTGAACACGTGTTTGCTCTCTCCGCAGTGTTTCTTTTCAGTATGAAAACAGATTGCAGATTCTCTTGTGTGATTGACAATGACTAAGCCCCAAAGGCACCAGAGCTTGAGTCATTTTAGACTTGTTTGTCTCAAAGTGATAGCAAAATAAATTACTTAGGGCATGGGGGGCACAGATCAAAGGATCTGCAAATTTTCAAAAGGATTTCATTTTTAAAATATAGACTTTTAGAGTAATTAAAAATCTTGAGAGACTACATTCTAAACAAACTTTAACAGTACTTAATAGTTCAGTCTGTTCAGATGAGGGATCCCCCCTGATCCTTGCTAGTGCTGCCTCTGAAAAAGATTATGAGCTCAGTTCAAACATTATCCTAAATTAGAAATAATAGTATATGCCCACATCCAATTTCCCCACAGATGTTAAACTATCTCTCCCTTCTGAATCTTTCTGCACTGAGTAAGAATTTCTGAAGTTAGGATCATAATGGTAGGGTAGTTGCTGTACTGTATATGTACATGGTAAACCCAAATTCAGTCTTGAAACTCCAGTTAGACTTCAAAGAGTCATTCTATCTCAAGGCTGATATGGAATTCCCTCACTTTTTGTTGTTCCAAAAGTGCTCTCTCAATCGAGTTCATCATTCGGTCAGAGATGAAAAAGTTTCTTGGATGAGAAGCCAAACGTCAAGGAGAAAACAAAGTCCAGTTGCCTTTTGAAAAAGCACTTTTGGAACACCCATGACCTGGATAGAATCTCCATAAGCACTCACTTTTTGTTGTTGGGTGATTTCGATCTCCATGCCCCAGAAAAGCATGGGATTTCATGAGACCATGGCAACATACTTCTGCCCCAGGTTATTTCTGCACCATAACACAATGGTGGTCCTCAATGAATCTCCAAATGCTTGTGTGGTCTGTATGTGAATGACATTTCATTCATCTTTTGATATAATTTGGATTATTTCCTGCTCCTGATGGAGTTTATTACTACTCAGGATTCCAGTGAAGCAACCAGTTTGATGTCCTTCACAGGAGCATAGTGGATCCACATGTGTTCCACAAGATGTTTGTTGTTTTTTCAAAATACAGTGTTCTACAGCAATAGGAAGAGACCCTGGCTCTTGATGTAGTTGCTTCAGGTTGGTTCCTTGTTTATTGTTTATTGAGAAACAACAGGGGATGGAATGGCTCTTGAGACTTTCAAGAAGAGATTGGACTGCCATTTGTCAGAAATGGTGTAGGGTCTCCTGCTTGGGCGGGGGGTTGGACTAGATAGCCTACAAGGTCCCTTCCAACTCTAATTATCTGTTAGATCTGTTAGATGAACTCTGATGTCTAGAGCACTGGAAAAAGCCTAAAATTAAACCTGCCCATGCACAACTATGAGCCCATGTCTGACCCTATGTCATGTCAATAAAGAACATGATTCTACTTCTTTGTTATTGTATTGGCAATTGTTAGCCAATAGCCTTATTTAAGTTTGCTCTAGTCTTGATTCTTTATGGATAGGGACTGATGAGCCGTGTAGAGTAATATCTTACAATTTTATCTGATCACCATGAATAAAGCTTGTTCATTTTTATATTATTTGTTCAGGGACAAAATTGTTCAAAAGGTGTTCCAGTGTCAGAGAAGTAAGATTGAAGCTGATTAGATTAAGTATACATCATGTTCATTATGAGTGATGGTGACTTGGAACATTAGGTCTCATTGTTCCTTTATCAAGAAGAGATCTTAAGAGCAATGAATTGTTCTCTTCCTTGTTTTCTGTGATGGGTCACAGAAATCATAAGCCAAGACTTTTTGACCTTTATAAGCTATTTTGACTATCATTGCTGCCTTAGTTTTGTAAATCCAGGCTATCAAACCCAGAGATTAACACAGCTGTAAACTTTGTGAAGAATTTTCTTGAGCAATTGTGAAACAAGAATTACAGCTGATAGAACAGTGGAAACAAAACACACCAAAAAATATCTTCCCAGTGTTTTGGAATTTTGGAATGGGACAGTAAAAGAAAACTCTTTCATTTATCTTTCTTACAAAGCTTGCCTTTTCTTAACTAATAAAAATTGTTAACTCTGTGTGCCTTAATAAATATCTTATTCTTATTTAGTTACAATGTATTCTGACAGTTTTATAAATTCCTCCCAGATTCTAAAAAACTCTTTTCAGCATTGTAGGCATGTGTGGGTGGCAGGGATGTGCAAAATTTTAATTTTAATTTGGTTTTCTTTTTTAAGTTTTAGCTTACTGAGATTTTTAAATGGCAAGAAATGGCCCGCCTCCTCTTTATCCTCCTCTCTCTCCTCCTTCACATTTTAAAGGAATACAGTGAATCAGAAGATATGTTAGAGGCCCTGGGATGCATTCACTACATTTCAAAAGGGTTTTGAGAGAAATCCAAGACCTGAAATATAGTTGTGATTCCTTTCTGTCTGTACTATTAATTTTAAAGCACTTATTAACTCTCCATTATGGACCATTCTCCTCCAGCTACAACCAGAAAATGCCCTGTGTGTTCCCAGAAAAGGCATCTTACATCTTGTTCATTATGCTGATGGAATATTTCTTATGCTTGCCAGTTGCTTAGATCTATTGCAAAGCTCTTCTCCCATGTATTCTGAGATAGCCTTCAATGTATGCTAATGCATGGCCTTTAAACATTAGTCTGCAAATTTTCAAACAAGATAGAAATGAACTGACAGCCAAGAAAAACTGGATTCCATTATTTATGATCCTGCTTTCCATGTATGGGAATATGGGAAGCCTATTACACACAATATCCTAGAACTGTGATGGCGATCCTATGGCATGCGTGCCACAGGTGGCAAACAGAGCTATTTGTGTGGGCACACGAGCCCCAGGCAAACTTACCTCACTGCACATGTGCAAGCTCATGCCTCCCAGCTGATTTTCAGGCCTTTTTCAGCCTGCCAGAGGTTTGAGGGAAGCCTCTGCAGGCTTTGCAGGCTGAAAAATAGGCCTGTTTCATCACCTCCTGTAATTCTTGAAAGACCGGAAGTCATGAAATGGGCCCATTTTTCTGCCTGCAAATCCTGCAGAGGCTTGCCTCAAGCCTCTGGCAGGCCAAAAAAAGACCTCAAACAGGCTGAAAATCAGCTGGGAGGCACAGTGCAGGTAAGGGGGAGGGAATCGCGGTGTGGGGGCTTGCGCATTGACTTCTGGGTGCTGGCACATGGGTGCCTGCACACAAGCGTGCACACAATTTTTGGCACAACAGCCCAAAAAGGTTAGCCACCACTGTACTAGAATCTCCTAGTTCTACATTTATTAATTATGCATTTAGAGTAAATTATACAAATCGATAAAATTTTGGAAAGATGTATTCAGAATTGTTGTTTCCAGATTCAGATTTTGGAATCTCCAACTAAAAAATTCAAATGTTGTAAAAGATGTTTGCTAGAGTTTCAAAAGCTATTGCCAGTAGGGTAGACTGGAAATAGGCAGATTGCCTTCAGAAGTTTTGTGTACTTAATCACGGAAGGTTTTTAAGAAGAGACTAGACAGCTACTTATCTGAAATGGTATAGACTCCTGCTTGAGCAGGGAGTTGAATGAGAACACTTCCAAGGTTCCTTCCAGCTCTGTTCTGATTAGATAACAACAGAGAATTCCAGAGGTCTGCAAAAAGTTATCCATGTTGCTAAGAGAAAGCGTAATGAGAAAGCGTAAAGCCAATAGAAATATCTTGGGATGGGGAAGGAAACAGGAATTTTCTAGAAAGCAATTTCTTTATTGTCCTCAAATGTATAGGGGAAAAAATAGTCCAAATTCACCCCCAGCTTCCCCAAAATATGTTCCCTTTGCTGATGAATTTTAGTAATGAAATCTAGACTGCTAAGAGCTTTAAAGGGGAGGTTGGTTGGTTTCATGCAGCCTGCCAGTTGCTCTACTTGGGAACAAGATTACTGAGCTAAATGGACAAGCTAACTGACATGCTGGATGACAACATTCATTGTACATTCTCCTTTGTATAGCTAAATGACAAGCTGGAATCATTTAAGAAATTAGTTATAAGACTCACTGAAGTCAGTGAAGTTTATTTCAGAGTGCAGATGTTTTGGGTTGGATGTTATATTTAATCTGTGTTAAATTGCCAGATTACAATAAAATCACTATGGCCTTTGATAATCTTTTCACTATGCTTCGCAGAATAGCCTTGCTTCTACTGTGGAAGAATCCTTAGATTATTTTGGCAATAAAAGCCAGACTCTGTAGCTTGTTTTATACATAATATAAAATCCTTCAAAGACCCCTATCAACCACAATTTTGTCTCTATGTTTCTGAGTTGAGAATAGAATAGAATAGAATAGAATAGAATAGAATAGAATAGAATAG
>BLBF01000022.1:35637636-35655971 GCA_015471245.1 Laticauda colubrina | reverse complement strand
ATAGAATAGAATAGAATAGAATAGAATAGAATAGAATAGAATAGAATTCTTTATTGGTCAAGTATGATTGGACATACAAGGAGTTTGTCTTTGGTGCATACTTAAAAAGTAGTCTCAAAAAATAGTATTTGAATTAGATTTTCAAGTTGGATTTTTCAGGTTAAATGTTCTCCTGGATGTTGCTAAAGCAGATGGAAAATGACCCTAGAGAATTTTATGCAGTGAATTACTCATACATTTTGGCAGCAGGAGCAACAGAATTCCCAGTAATGTTAATGCTACTTCACTGACAATTCATTTGTTTATGCTACAATTTTGACAATCATTTTACAATTTTGCTTAATAATAAATGATCCAGAACATTGTCCTTTGTTTTAATTTACCTGAATAATTTCATCAGTCATTAGTAGACACATAGAGATAACCACACATTCAAAAGAGATAATAAAAAAGGAGCATATACTTTTCAAATAACCAAACTGAAGAGTAAGATTCCATTCTTTCTTTACATATCTTCTGCTGTGCTATATGAAGATTTAAAGGTAATTAGTTATGAATGATTGAGCCAAAATATCAGAATGCTAAGCCATTATAGAAAAAAGTAACTGAGTCCTGTGAAGGTAGAGGCATAATGAAGAAACTCAAAACTATTCCACCTTGATGGTACCAGGTATAAGTTGAAGAAGACATGAACTTTGGCAGACTTTCAAAATTCTGTGGCAATTTCCTAATCACATTAAAGTACATTCAAGGAATCCTAGCAATACCTGTTTCTTGATCTTGCCTATTTCAAACTGCGTAATATGATCAATTGTGCCTTGACACTCACTAGTATCCAATGAGGTGATTTCAAAATTGATGATATTCTAGCCTGGTGAGATTGCTTCACCAGTAGTCTCACTGCCATATTCTGCACACTATAGGTTTCTGATTGTCTGCAAAAGCAATATGGCAGTCCAGCAGCTAAGAGGTGATTACAGCAAGATTTATCATTAAAAAGACTCCTGGTTCAAGTAGGGATGTAACCAGTACACCAGGAAAGTTACTTGAAAGTGCCCAATGAATTCCATTTCCTGCTCCATTAGGAACTGAGAATCCAGAAGGACTCCCAGGTCACAAACCATTTTTTTTTTTTTTTTGAAGAGCATAACCCTATCCTAAATTCGGGGCAGATATTGAAATATTTATTGACTAGTAACTCTGTTTTAGCAGGATTTAATTTGATCTTGTTGATCCCCATTCAAATCCTCACAGCCTCCAGGACTTCTACTGCATATCCAGCTAAGCCAGGGTGGTGATATAAAGGGCTCCCATAAAAGAATATATCAATTCTTTCTCCATTTATGTTGCTGTATATCTTCCAGTGTATGCTGCTGCATCTAATGAAGGTTCAAATGAAGAGCCCATCTGAACTTCTACTATGAACTGTGGCACCCTTTTTCTAAGCTTTCACTTTGTTCAGCAAAAGTAGCCATTGTGCATGTGAATAAACCACTTCCATTGAAGTGAAATAGTTGACCAAGTTAATTCAATCTTGTTTCAATGCTTTGCAATTGAGACAGAACAATGGTTCCTGAAAGAGAAGTACCTCACTGAAACACATGATGTTCATTATGTCTAATCTCTAGGAAGCAATGATACTAAAACCATCTCCATTTCAAAGGTTGGAAGCTATCAAAAAAATGTGTTAACTTTCAAAAAAAAGTAAGATAATATAAATGGGACAACAAATAGAATTGAAATGCACCCTGCAATGGTGGAATAAGGAATGCAACAGTAGTAGGGGGTAAATCCCTCCCCCCAGGAAAAAATGCTAAATCTAATTAACTGCACCCGAGTCACCTCCTTCCAGTTATAGGTTCCTGTGTTTCTATCGGATAAGAAAACTGATCACCAGAACTATTATACCTGTGCCAGCACTCTGAACTTTCTGTTCTGAATTTTGAATAGATAAAGTAATGTGCCTATACATTCAAGTCTGGTCAGTGCAGAGTATATGAATATTGTTTAAGTTATTGCCCCAGGAGAAAAAGGAGAGAAAGGAGGTCAGGAGAGAAAGGAGAGGAAACATTTATTTCATATGGTTACCCTTTCAATAAGGAAACAATTATTGTTCCATTTGGAAATAAGTTGCGCGAGACCGGGTTCCAACAACAACTTTTTTATTTCAACAAGTAATGCAATGGTAACGGAATAACAGTCCAAGCCACGGCAGCCCTTCTTATATCAGCTTGCTCATGGCTAGTGGCCAATGACAGTACTTTAAGTGGTCCCGCCATTCGGCGGGCCAATCGTATTGGTTCCTAAATAACCAATCCGAGAACGGCCTTCTCGGCCAATCAGTTGAAGGTATTTGGAGTCTACCAACACAACACCCCTCCTCCCTTGGTTTCGTCCAACATGCGTCACATAGTCACGCAGGTAGGTGGGGCTTTTTTGAGTCCTGGTTGACCTGCGCAGCTCAGTCTTGGCGTGGTCTTCAAGTGGTTTGGACGGGATAGCTTTCTCTCTGTGCCTTTTCCATGGAACCTCCTGGAAGGGTGAGTCAATCTTGCCGCTCCTGCCTGAGTCTCTCGCGCCGGTTGAGATGGCTCCACCGCTCCCTCCTGGTTTGTCTGGGCTGGTTGAGCTGGCCTGGCTGTCTCCTTCCAGGAAGGCCTCGCCTCGTTCTCCTGCTCCCAGACTTCTTTTCTGGGGTTCATCTAACCATGAGTGCTCTTTTTGATTTGTTTGTGAGTCTTTGTGTAATGCTTGTTGTCGTGTTATGGGAGATTCATCTCTCCCTTTTTTATTATTTTGTATTTCTCCCCCCCCCCAGCTGTTTTTGGTTTGTTGATTGTCAGTGCTGGTGTGGTGTTGCGTTCTAGGGTGCGAGAATGAAGCTGGTCGCTTCCATTCTCTTCCGTCGGCCAACACTAGTCGGTAAGACCGGGGGCCTGTTATTTGGGTGATTGTGGCTGGAAGCCATAACGGGTCCCCGGTAAGGTTTTTCACGTAAATCAGGTTGCCTATCTCAAATGAGAGGTATTTGCTGGAGAAGTCAGGGGGTTTATCCCAGGGTGCACTCTGTCAAGGTAGGAATGCAATTTCCTACCCATTAGGAGTTCTGCTGGGCTCTTGTTGGTGGTGCTGCTAGGGGTAATATGTTGCATGGTTAACAATCAGTTTAGCTTTTCTTGTACGTCCCTCTTGTCCATTCTTTCTAGGCCCTCCTTAGTGTACCGAACCATGCGTTCAGCCCTACCATTTGCAGCCAGATGAGCCGGCGCTGTCAAGGCATGTTGGATGCCTTGTGCAGCTAAGTACTGCTCGAATGCCAACGTGGTAAACTGGGACCCATTGTACGACACTAGCACATCAGGAAGTCCATGCGTGGTGAAAAGTTTGTCTAACTGCTTCATCACTGCCTCGGTGGTCGTGGAAGCCATAAGTATGACTTCTAACCAGTTCGAGTAGGCATCCATGGCTATCAAAAAGGTGTTGCCTTTTGTTGGCCCAGCAAAGTCAATATGCAGTCTCGACCATGGGCCTCGGGGAGTTTCCCAATCCCTGACTGGTGCCAGTGGGGGGGTATGCCTCGATTTTTGGCAGTCATGGCATGTTGCCACCCAACATTCAATGTCTTTGTCCAGCCCTGGCCACCAGACGTAACTGTTGGCCAGGGTTTTCATCTTAACTATGCCCGTGTGCCCCTCGTGCAACATACACAATACATTTTCCTGTAGTTTTTCAGGGATTACCACCCTGTCACCCCACCAAATACAGCCTTTCTCGAGAGACAGTTCAGTCTGTCGGGTGCAAAACGGTTTAAAGGTCTCAGTTTTGTTTTCGTCCGGCCAGCCCTTACCTACCCAATGCAGAATGCGAGCTGTCAAAGGGTCTTTCGTGGTGGCTTTAGCAATGTCCGCTGTGGTTAGTGGCAGGTTCGGCCAGGCCTCGAGTTGGAGAGTTGAGACGGTGGGAGCTGAGTCGTCTTCCATGATGGGCAGCGGGGAACGGCTCAAGACGTCTGCATGGGTGATGGTCTTCCCTGGGCGATGGATTAACGTGTAGTTGTAGGCAGCCAGGAATTCAGACCACCTCATCATTCTAGGTGACAGAATGTTCGGGGTCGGTTTGTTTCCTGCTAGAATCCCTAACAGGGGTTTGTGATCAGTGATGATCGAAAAAGTTCTGCCATAAAGGTACTCATGGAATCTTTTGACTCCGGCTATGATTGCGAGGGCTTCTCAGTCAAGTTGGCTGTAATTTCTCTCCGAATTGGATAGTGTTTTTGAATAGAAGGTGACCAATGCCTCTCTGCCATCTGGTAGCTTGTGGCTCAGGATGGCACCGATTCCAAAAGGCGATGCATCACAGGTGACCGTCAAAGGCAGGGTATTGCTATATTGGATCAAAACAGTTTCAGATGTTAATAGATCTTTGATATTTTGAAAAGCTGCTTGTTCCCGATGGCCCCATTTCCAGATAGTTTTTTTGTCTAACAACCAATGTAAGGGTTCTGCTATGGTTGCTTTTGGGGGAAGGAACACATTGTAGAAATTTATGAGACCAAGGAATGCTTGTAAGTCAGTTTTGTTCCTAGGTCTAGGTGCGTCTTTGATTGCCATTATCTTTTTTTTCGGTGGGGTGTATTCCTTGCTCATCTATGAGATAGCCTAGAAATTTGACCTGGTTGGTGGCTAGGTTACATTTTTATCGCTTTACTTTAAGGCCTGCATCTCTGAATCGTCTTAATACTTCTTTTAATCTGCTTTCTAGCTGGTTAGCGTTTTTTGCTGACACTAGTACATCATCAAAATAGGGAACAACTCCCTTGATTCCATTTAGAAGGCGCTCCATGAGGCTTTGGAAAATGCCTGGGGCAACGCTAACGCCAAACTGAAGTCGATTGCACTTGAATGCCCCTCTGTGTATCACTATAGTCTGTGCCTCTGTGGTTGTGAGGTCAACGGGTAGCTGTTAGTATGCTTGTGCGAGATCAAGCTTCGCAAAAAATTTTCCTCCCCCTAGGGAGTGCAATAAGTGTTGCACTACTGGCATTAGGTATGTGCTTTATTGGAGCGCATTATTTAGGGTTGCCTTACAGTCTCCACAGATGCGCACAAACCCATCTGGTTTGACAGGAGTTATGATGGGTGTTTCCCACCTGGCATGGTTGATTGGCTCTAACACCTCTTGTGCTATTAGTTTGTTCAGTTGTTCCTCAATTTTTGGTTTTAAGGCAAAATGGATGCATCTGGCTTTGAGCCGGATGGGGGCTATTTTCGGGTCTAGGCTAAACAAAATTGGGGTCCCCTTGTACTTGCCTACGGTCCCGTCGAATACATCCCAGAATTTTTGCAACAGGCTCTCTTCCCAGTTGGCCGCAGCAATGCTGTTGATTGCAGTCATCCTGATTCCCAGGGGCACAAACCATTCGATTTCCAGCAGGCTAGGGTGATTATGGTCGACGATGGTCAAAGGCAAAATTTCGGCAAGATTTTTAAACTCGACAAGGAAACGTCCAAGGCCCACTACTGGATTTCGATTTCCCTGGTAGTCCTTTAAGATCAGTTTTTGTTTTTCTAGTTCTTTTTGTTTGATGTTTGGTATCAGGCGTCGGATGATGTTCCAAGATACCATGGATAAAAAGGATCCGGAGTTGACTTCCATCTCATACATAGCTGATGTACTAAAACAAGAAAGATTCAAGAATGAAGGATATTACAAGAACATGGATTGAATGTAAAGAGTCCCAAAGGTCCCAACCCTGTTGGCTTTCTGAAAATCCCTTAAAACATGGTTTGTGCAAGTAGTTTGGGATCCTATGATGGAGAGGAGCCTGTTAGATGGCTGAATGGCAGTTAATGAAATACTGTACAATCACTGTATGTTTTGCTGCTGCTTTGATTATTGTCTTTATCTTGTTTTTATTTTTAAATTCCAACTGGTTGAATTGATAGTTTTTATATACTTTATTTATATAATTATTATTATGTACACTGTTCTGAGTTTGCATGTTTGATGGCAGTTGTAGAAATGTGAATGAGTGAATGAATGAATGAATGAATGATACAGATAGTCCTCAACTCATAACCACAATTGAGCCCAACATTTCTGTTGCTAAATAAGGCAGGTGTTAAATGAGTTTTGCTCCATTTTACAATCTTTTTGGTCAAAGTAGTTAAGTGAATCACTGCTGTTATTAAGTGAATCATGTGGTCACTAAACAAAGCTGGCTTTCTCCATTGCCTTTCCTTGCTGGAAACTGGCTGGGAATAGCAATAACATTTATATACTGCGTTATAATACTTTGCAACCCTCTCTAAGCAGTTTACAGAGTCAGCATATTACTCCCAACAATCTGGATTTTTACCAACCTCAGTTGGATGGAAAGCTAAGTCAACCTTGAGTTGTTTGGGATTGAACTTGTGGCAGTGGGCAGAGTCAGCCTGCAATTCTGTACTCTAACCACTGCTCTGCCGCAGGAAGATTAAAAATGGTGATCACATGACCCCAGGACAGTGCAACTGTCATAAATGCATGCAAGTTGCCAAGCACCTGGATTTTGATCATGTGATATGGGGATACTGCAGTGGTTTTAAGTGTGAAAACTGGTAATAAGTCACTTTTTTCAGTGCCATTGTAACTTCAAAAGGTCACTAAATGAATGGTACTAGGTCAAGGACTACCTGTATAAAGAGAAAAATGTTGGGATGGTAAACTCCCACAGAGAATGAAGTTTGGCTTTAAGTTTCCACATATTAAGAAAAACAGGTTTCTATATAGAAATACAGATGGAAAATGTCATGCAACATTGAAATATATCTGTCTTGTAAGTGAAAGGTTGTGATTCTCTTGAATAGAGTAGGATAGACTCCTGGCAACATCATGGACATATCCTTTGACTGTCTTAATTTCCATATACAAGTGATTTGCCATTGCGTTATTCTGCTTTGCTTTGTTTTATTTTTAATTTTCACCTACTTCACTGACATTTCCGGATGGCCTTATTTGACCCTGTTTTGCTTTGGGAAATGAGTTAAGCTTGGCTAGCTAACTGTTAAAAACACATTTCACTCATTTTGCTATTTCAGATGATTTAAATTTCAGCTTCTGCATTTCCATCTAGCAAAGTTTACTTGTGGAAACAAGAAGGAGATTACAAATGGAAAATCAGCACATCTTTGTTAGAAACACCATTTCTAAAGCAATAGAAATGAAGTAAAAATAATGTATTGTTCAACTATGAAAGAGAAAGGAATATTTGAGTTTTACACTATTTCTTAATAACTTTTTAATCATAGTTCCCAGAATATTTCTCAGAGGCCTATTTGTTCATACATTCATTATGAACATTCAGTATTTAATTGTTGCATCACTAATATAAATAAATTATTTAATAAAATAAAATAGAATTCTTTATTTGCTGACTGTGATTGGACACAGAAGGAATTTGTCTCCAGTGCATAAGCTCTCATTGTTCGTACAAACAACAAAGCAATATAATCATAAGATACCAATCGTAGAAGGTAAAAGGAAAGATGAGAAGGATAACAGTAATGCTACATGGGTAAATATCCTTAAACATAAGGCAGGATTGTCGTAATTAGGTGTTCAGCAAAGTGATGCCATGAAGGGAAAAACTATCTTTGTATCTAATTGTTTTGGCATTCAATGCCCTATAGTGGCATCCTGAGGGGAGGAATTTAAACTGTTTATGTATAGGATGTGAGGGGTCTGGAGATATTTTCTCAGCCCTCTTTCTGACCTGTGAAGTATACAGGTCCTCAGTTGAAGACATGCTAGTTGCATTTGTTTTAACTGTCCATTGAAGTCTGTACCTGTCTTGTTTGGTTGTATACTTAGATACATAATGATAAGATATAATCTGTTTATTTTATATTAAAATAAATATATAAAAACAGCCCTATTCACCCTGCAACTAGAATAAACAAATGGAAGTGCTGTTTTAACTTTCTTCTCATATCTCTTTTGTCAAATGTCTGGATAGATCCTGTAACTATGCACTATAGCTAGATAAGCCTTGTAGACCAGAGAAGACCTTGAGTTTTCTGGAATCCAAGATTATCAACAGAAAAGACATGTTTATATAGATATGATATGTTCAGAACTCCAGCTGGATGGTAGGGACAGAGCCAGGAAGTGTCATCTGACTTCTTCCCTCTAAATGTCTATTTTAGAAACACATCTGTTGTGCAAAGTGAACTTCAGTCATTTTTCTTCAGTAGAAAAGAGTTCTTATGTTTTCAGAGAAATAGAGTATCCTATTCAATACTGATGCAAAAACTACAGTGATCTAAAGGCCAAATAATGCATTTGGGAAATATGTTCACAAATAAAATTTGATACATGCTTTTTTAAACAAAGAAGCAGAGAAAAGCCACAGGAAAAGTATTCAGTGTCATTATCAGTGTTATTGGCTAATATGGCTTCCAAAGCTGACAGTTATATTTGTACAGTGTTCAAGACATGCAATCTCAATCCAAGTGATATCCCTAAAGTAACAACAGTTGCACATTTAGGAGCACATTAGGGTTCATCCTTACCTCTAACTAACCACTGCACATCTCACCATTTTTTAAATCCTCATGATTTTGGTTTTATTCTGCTCCAGAGGTAACACAAATCTATTTTTTTTCTGTCTTGACATATGAATAGTCTGCAATGTGTCTTTAATAATATTGATAGATGTGGCCTGGGGGAGTTGGATGTCTCCAGTTCCAAGGGGATTTTTAAAATTGCTATAGGAAAACCACCCCTTTTTGATCCATTGGTCCTTAGCGATCATTTTGGCTTGCATAAGAGATTAGATTTCAAACTCTTGTATAGGTCATCCAGCTATAGGCTTTCTCTATACATGGCTTTAGTTCTTTTCTGAAAGACCACTAAACCTGTGTTCCAATAAGAACCTGGCTGACATACATGCAGATCAGAGATACATGCAGATCAGAGATATATGATGCAGTAGGAGTGTTCCCTTACCTTTCTCCTCCATTCCATGTGAGATCTATCAACTAAATTATTTGGGGGATGGGATCCCTGATAGGAAAGAGCTGGATATATATTTAAGGAAACTGCTCCAAAGCTCTTTAATAAAAATTTCAATCCCAAATTACAAAGTAGTATTAATGACATGTCAACAGTGTACAAAGTCCTAGTCTAACAACCCATCATTCAGATAAATTCCAAGTAGCTGTTGTTCCCGCCTCTCCATTATCTCCCCTCTACTCATTAAGGATGGCAGTGCTTGTTTTTTTTGTCAAGTAAAAACTTGTGTGGGAGAGGAAATGAAGCTAGGACAGACCACTAACTGTGATTATTAACTGTAAGGGCAGCATCAAATTTCAGTTTCATTCCTAAAGTAGAATAGTCTATCCATCAGGCCAGTAGAATTTATGTCCAATTTATGCCTATCTTTCAACTAATGGAGGGGGAAAAGCCATGAGGTAGACCCTAAGCCCAATGAAATCATTCAGTAGATTTAATATTCAAAAGGTACAACACCCACTCAGAAGTTTCTGAGGTGTATAGTATCTGGACTATGAACAGTTTGTTTAAAATTAGGTTAGTACGCTACTGTTGTTATTACATACCCATCTCAAATAAGTAAAGCTTGAGATGGATAGCATAAAACAGACAAGAAGATAGCACAGTTGTTTCTGGCTTGGTCAAATTGTTGAAGCTACAATTCAACACAGTTGAACAAGATCAAGCAAGCAAGAAATACAGATTTCAGTAAAATATTTTCAGTACTAGTCTTGGGATAAATATAAAATCTTGAAAGTCATAACAGCCACTGTGAAGGATTTGAAATGCATCTTTTTTTGCTCTCTGGGCAGTTTCCATTTATGAGATAAGGAGGCTGCTGACCTGCTAGCTATCTCTACATGCGTTCCCATTCCTTTCTTGGCCTTGCCCAAATCTCTCTTAATCCCCTTTATATTCTAAATCAATACAGAGGCCTAAAAACCAATGCAGACATTGACAACTCTAAGTATACAATTATGGCTGTGAAGGCTGAGTAATGGATGGGGTTATCCTTCAATGCAGGCAGAAATCCATGGATATTTATTATTTGCTAAGCTCCATTCTGGCAAAAAGCCAGACAAAAGTGTAAACTGAAACCAGAATAGAGAAGAGAAGAGGCTGAAAACAGCTCTGCTGTTTTAAATGTTCACTTTATATTTTTAGCACAGGGAGAGTGAGGGAAATAGGAGAAAGAATAGAACACATTTGGAAAAATAACAGGAAGTCAGACAAAGGCAAGGGAAATTGTCTTGTTATATTTGATTGTGTCACTTGCAGCAGAATTGTTTTATTATCAGCAGCATGGGAATCACAAACAGCTAAAGCCCCTGTCAAACTGCACCAACGGATGCAAAGAGGATGTAAAACGGACAAAAAAGCTTGCCATCCATTGGTTAATGCGATGTATCCGTTCTGTACTCACTGCCTCTGTTTTGCTTCCTCTCTATCTGTCCAGCATCCGTTTATGGACATTTTATCCACTCAGAAAGTTTTGAGCTGCTCAAAACTTTTGCGCGGAAAAAGTATCCAATTCGTCCATTCTGCATCCGCTAGGCATCCGCTAGGCATCCGTTATGCATCCGTTATGCATCCGCTATATCCGCTAGGCATCCGTTCTGCATCCGCGCAACTCGCATCCGCTCGGACGCAGGGAGGAAGTGGAATGGATGCAGAATGGATGCAGAAGGGATGTCTAGTGGATGCAGCACGGAAACAAAGCATTTAAAATGGAAAAAACCTTCGCAGAGGGGACCTATCTCGGATATTAAGGATGTCTAGAGGATGCCTAGAGGATGCAAAGGGAAACCTAGGGGAAAACCTATACTGCCTATAAAAAGGGGGAGCAACTCATCTGGATCTCACTTTCAGAACAGCTAAGCCCTGCGGTGCAGATCTCTGCAGCCTTCATCTGACTCTTCCTCTTCCACAGCATCCAGTCATGTCCACCATGGATCATAAGAAAGTCCTTTTGGCAGCCACCATCCTTCTGCAACAGTGAGAAGCCATCTACAGGCTCTGTGAACTCTACTACGGGAAGAAAAAGAGGCGGCCAAGAAGCATCTGGGCACGAAGATGGTTCACCAGAAGAGCAGAGGATGGAATGTACAACAAGCTGATGGTGGAGCTCAGGAACAAAGACACTCGGGCATTCCAGAACTTAATGAGGATGCTTCTAGCCATGTTTGATGAAGTTGTGCAGGGGCTGACACCCAGGTTGACCAAGGCAAACACCAACTTCTGGCCCAGCCTGGAACCTGGGCTCAAGGTGGCACTCACTCTGCGCCACCTGGCCTCAGGGACCACCTACAGGAGCATGCAGTATGGCTGGAGGGTGCCACACAACACCATCAGCATTGTGGTCAGAGAAGTGGTGCAGGCCATCATCGAAGAATACAAGGAGGAGCTCCTCCAGTGCCCCTCCACTGAAGAAGGATGGAAGAAAGTTGCAGAGCAGTGGTATCATAGGTGGAACTTCCCCCACACCGTTGGAGCCATCGATGGCAAACACGTGGCCTGCAAAGCGCCAGCCAACTCAGGGTCCTTTTATCACAACTACAAGGGCTTCTTCAGCATCATCCTCTTCGCCATGGTGGATGCTGACTACAAGTTCATGTACATCAATGCTTCAGGCAACGGCTCATCTTCAGATGCCCAGGTATACAACGTAAGTGACCTCAAGGGTGGGCTGGAACGCAACCCCATTGTGGGCTTCCCAGATCCAGAACCCCTGCCCAACGACATGCAAGATGTGCCCTACTTCATCATGGGGGATGACGCCTTCTCCCTCACAACCTACCTCATGAAGCCCTACATCTCCAAATACCTCACCCGTGAAGAGAGGATCTTCAACTACAGGCTGTCCAGGGCAAGGCGGGTGGTGGAGAACGCCTTTGGCATCCTGGCCAACAGGTTCCAGGTACTTCTCACCACCATGCAGCATCGCCTAGAGACCGTGAGGAGGATCATGGAAGCTTGCTGCATCCTGCACAATCTCATGTGCACCCGCTACCCAGTGTTGCAGAAAAGGCTCGTGGACCTCCAGCAAGGCAATGGGGACATGGACCCTAGGGAATGGAGACAAGGGCGAAACCTGATAGACACTGAGGATGTGCAAGGTCCCAACAGAGCCTCACGTGAAGGGAAGAAGCAGCGCAACCTCCTGAAACACTGGTGCAACTCCCCAGCTGGAGCGGTGGAGTGGCAAGACAGGATGATAGATGATTAATGGATATTTCCTTGAGGCTGTCTCATCACACGGATGAGATTGCGCCATGTATGTTGGGTGGGCCTACAATGAACAGGGCATTTAATAAAGAGTTGTGTTTATGTTGACATGTGTGGATGATTGATTATATTGTTATTGATAATAAAGGGCCATAGGTGTGGCACCTGGGAGGGTGGACCATCCAGTCCCACTATGCTTGCACTGGAGATTTATCTATCCCACAGCTATTACCCATCCCAAAGGTATCCCTGCCCATCCCACTGCTATCTCAACCCATCCCATAGCTATCTTAACCCATCCCACAAGGATGTAAAGGCTTAAACCATTTCTAAAAGTTTCCAGCAAGACATTATTAAAAAAAAGAAATGAAGCAAGTGTGTGAATCAAAAATAGACTTTATTAACAACAAGCTATAAAACAAAAATGAGTCTCTGGCACTCCTCTTGGTCGATCAGTCTCAGGGGTGAAGTGTGCAGGTGCTGTGGAGGTGGCTGGTTGTGGAGTGCTTGTCATCAGCTCCTCCAGAAGCAGAAGCAGAAGCAGCAGAAGCGCCAGCCCCAGAAGAGCGAGCCCGTGCTGCAGAAGCCCCAGCAGAACCAGAGTGAGGGCCAGGGGGTGGGATGGTAGCTCTGTCCCTCTTGCAAGGGCTGGCAGCAGATGGCTGAGGCTTGCTGTGCTTCCGCATAGTTGTTGGGTTGCTGACTGGCAGGGAGGCTGGCAGGAAACAAGGCTGGCAGGGAGGCTGGCAGGAAACAAGGCTGGCAGAAAGGCTGGCAGGAAGGCTGGCAGGAAGGCTGGCAGGGAGGCAGGCACCAAGGCTGGCAGGAAGGCTGGCAGGGAGGCAGGCACCAAGACTGGCAGGAAGGCTGGCAGGCAGGCATGCACCAAAGCTGGCAGGAAGGCTTGCACCAAGGCTGGCAGGAAGGCTGGAAGGGAGGCAGGCACCAAGGCTGGCAGGCAGACATGAACCAAGGCTGGCAGGAAGGCAGGCAGCAAGGCTGGCAGGCAGACTGGCTGGAAGCAAGGTTGGCAGGCAGCCAGCCAGCAAGGCTGGCAGGGAGGCTGGGAGCAAGGCTTGCAGCAAGGCTGGCAGCAAGGCTTGCAGGCAGGCATGCAGGCAGGGCGGGCAAGGCTGTCAATCTGTCTGGCAGCAGGTCTTTCCTCTGAATGGTGACCTGCTTCTGAACTGCTTCCCTTATATCCGCGGGGCTTATGCAATGCATCCTCCCCACATGCGCAATTAACACTAGGCATCCTTTTGGCTTCCGCTGTGCATCTGCTGTGCATCCGCTGTGCATCCGCTGTGCATCCGCTTCATCCGCTCTGCATCCGCTCTGCATCCGCTGTATCCGTTCTGTGTCCGCTTTGCTGAGGTCCCCCGGAAGCCTAGCGGATGTGCCATCCACTCCCATCCGCTTCCATTCGCTGGGCTTCCGTTCTGCATCCACTTTCCATCCGCTCTGTGTCCTCCCCGCGTCCATTCCTTTCCGTGTTATCCGCTCCGGTTATGCAAATTTTTGCCACTTTTGAGAGTGGATAACAACGGATGGAACATTTTGCTCTTCCGTTGTGTCCTTTTTACTAACGTTTTGCATCCGTTGGGCAGTGTGACAGGGCCTTTAGCTCACACATTAAAATATATAAAGTAGCAAAAACATGACCTGCTGCTCATCTATTTATTACACAGAGGTATTATTTAAGTTTCCCTCTCTCTTTTTCTCAATGGTTTAAGCTACTGGCTTTATCTAATCATACCAAACAGGGAGTGAACTCTACTTGGTACTGCTTATAAAATAATAATACATTTTACAATTCAAAGAGGTCTTTTTGGTGTTGCTGTGTGTGGAAGCAGACAATGAATCATAGAACTCTAGAAATATTGAACAGTTAAGAAAAATTTTAAAAGGAAAGGAATTAATCTACAGTGAATTGGTTCCCATAAAAACATCTTTTCTATGAAGAAACTGTAACATTCATATGATGTTCATGCTGTTTTTCCAAGTTCAGTCCCTGAAATCAGCTATGAATGAATCTCACAAGCAGTGGGTGCTGACAAATTCTTCTGCTAAAACTCCTAATAGCTCCATTAGTCAGAGATGACAATATGGGTTGGAAGGAACAGATCTGACAACTGCATAAGATTTCTTCCTATTGGGATGAAACACAAAATACATGTGTTAAATTTCAGCTTCATTTGCTTTATTGCCTTAACAGAATCACTTTGTAAATATTTTTGTTTTGAAAGATTTATCAACAAGGAAGGCCAGGAGCAGAGTTCACAAAGGGATTGCTACCTATTCAGCCTAGCTGATTTTTGCAAAGAAAAAATGGGTAAGAAAAAGGCTGATAACAGTGGAACAATAGATCTTGGAAAAAAACAGATTATTCAAAAACATTGTCTGTCAGTCATGTTTATTAGAGCTCAGAAACTTCATTCATATATCAAAATAAAGGGGGAAATTTAAATCTTTCAGGATTGCAGAAACAAGCAATCACCCTTGTTACAAGAGTAAACAATAAACAAGCTGTATAAAAATAGAGCTATGGAATACCTTCCCATATTCTCTCCTGTAATGTCTTCTTCCACTTGGAAATGTCAGTAGAGAGGCAAAAGGTACTCTTTTTGAGACTCTTGAAAATTTGAAAAAAAATATTTACAATTTTAGGGTTATACAGAATGCAAATTAGTAATTGTGATAGGGATAGTAGTGATATTTCCAAGATTATTATTTTAGTTTAAATGCAATATACATAATACAATATCAGAAGAATGGTAGGAAAAGAGAAAAGAAATTCAATTCCAACCAATAATATGGATATAAATGTGAGACAGAGTAAGCATTCTACAAAGGATATTTTTACTCAATTTGGCTTTCAAATATTTGGAGCAATATTGAAATATCTCTTTTTATTTCACAATAAGTTCACAGGTAACATAAATGGTAGATATTGTCTAAATCAGGATCTCAACTGATTCCCTGATCTCTTTTAAAATTAGTGCTACAGAATATTGTCACAGGTTGTTTTGCTTCCAGGGTAGAATCAATGCATGCAGGGTTGATAGTTAAATGAGACAAGTTTCAACAATAATTCATTTATCTAGCCTTTGGTTCAGGGAGTTGGCAGAGATTGGGTGCTTTTGTGCTGTCCCACTCTCACACATATAACTGTGGTTTGGTGGATTTATTGATTTTCCCCAGCAAAGTTCCTTTACCAAAAACCCAGAACTGTTTGAATTAAGTCCAGCCACAAGCAGACCAATGCTAGTTCACAGAATGGCCGTGTGTCCACAAGACTGTTGAAAGTTTCCCAATCAAAATAAAACCCACCAGGCAAAATTAAATCCACAATACAAAGAGGGTTTGTGAGGCAACAGAAGTCCAGAGTTGACAAGGCATGATCCAAGTCAAGGCACACTGTCAATCCAAAGCAAGACAAGAATCACTATGACCAGAAAACACACAGCTCGGAAATGAACACATTGTTCCCAGCATTGCTTCTATCCTGTGTTTCCATCCTAAATAGCCTGCTTCTGGTTCAACCCAACAAGAAGAGTGAGGCTTTCTCCTCATGAGTAATCTGGCTAACTCTCTCCTGTCTTTTCTTTGCCCTACATGTGCAGAAGGCAGCTCCTCTTCCTCATCATTTGACTGGCTGCGGCTGCATGCTTTCTCTACCTGAAGCCTCAGGCTCTCTTGCTGCAGCCATGCTTCAGCCAAATCCTTCTCAGATGGCTGCTTGGAGCCATTGACCAACTCCCCTCCAGATGTCCCTAGAACTAGTTCATCCTCCCTGGATGTGACATCTAGAGAGGTATCGGGGGAAGTGTCCAGGGGAGTCATCACCGCTTTTCATTTTCCCACATATCCTGTTGCTATTACTATATTGGACTCTGAGTGGAAGAGGATGAGAATGGTGGTGGGCAGGATGGGCAGAAGGGAGATGGTAGCAACCGAGGGCTTCCCATTTTCATCCCCTTGCCACTGGCATGGTGGCAACTTCATGGCAGCTTTGCACCCAGGCAGAGAGTGGCATCTGCAGCAGCACTATGCCTAGTGCAATAGCAGCATGAGCTATGGTGCGTCAGGATCATAACCACCATGGGGCCAAAGGGAGTTGTGAAAATGGGAAGCCCCTGACTGATGTTACCTACCCAACTTCCTCCCCAATGTGCTCTGCACTCTGCCCACCTGCTCACTACCTGTCTATCTGGCTCTCTTTCCACCAGCTACAGCAAATTGTTCTCACAGCAAGTTGGCTGTGTGGAGTTGTCCTGTGGCAATTTGGCAGTGGTGAGCTGGCCATGGTGAGTTGGCCACAGCAAGTTGTCAAGTCACAAATCTTTCTATCTTTTTCTTTCTTTCTTTTTCTTGTCTGCATAGTTCCTTTTCTTTTAAATATGTTTTTACATTGGAGAATGAATATTAGATGTATTTGAGAGCCTCGTGGGAAAACATTCCTGGCTGATCTTTTCCTTATACCATTTCACCAAGTGTTATCTTTTCTTATATTCAGTCTGACTATTCTGTGATTGTCCCTCATTGGAAACATGAATCCGGGTGATCGTTGTATAGTCTTTCCCTTGGAATCCCTTGGTCTGGCATCTGCAATGGGGTAGGGAATAGTCATTAGAATGAAAAGCAGAATATTTAGGCATCTGCACCTTCAATTTGTTTCAAAGCAATAGTTTTTAACTCTCATCCATCTGTAATATTTGCCTATGTGCATTTAATATTGAATATTTTAAATGTATTATAATTTTGTTTTATTTTATTTAATAATGTATTTTTTCTTTATAATTGTTTGATGAGCATGGCATCCAATTATTTGAAAATAGGAATGCCACACATAAATCTATTTAACATATACATAAATAAAAATAATTCCTATCTCCACAACATGCTTAATCCCTCTCATTTTACTAAATTTTGCTAATTAAATATATTTCAAGGAAAAGATGTGGAGGGTCTTTGTATGTCATTAACAGCAGATTCACCAGGTACAGAATATAAATCTAACTATAATCTCACAAAAGTTTGAAATAAGGAGTCCAGTTTTTTAACATGTAGTGAAATAATAGATTTTGCCAGCTCCATAAGAATCTGTTTAAGTACATTGTTTCTTCTGGCTTTTTTATTTTTATGTAATATTACATTTTTATAATGTAAAGTACCCAAAGTCATTCTGAGACAGATGTTTTTAAATGCTATGTAAATCAACCAACCAACCAACCAATCAATCAATCAAGAACTGCAGATATTATCCTCCTATCTCATACATAAATCTAACATTATCTCCTCACACATGCATGCTTTTGTATACTGACAGCAAATGATGCTCTTTCCATTCCAGTATTGTGTGACCACTAAGCAATTTATTTAATTGTGCAATAGAAGTCTCAGAGAACAGGAATTTGGCATGAGAGTCTGAAACTACAATGTCATGCTTCAGGAAAAATGAGTACTTTTGTTATCCAGAAAACAAATCAAATTGTTCACTACTGTAGCCTTAGAATCCAATTTACACTGTGATAATAAAGTATTGGGTTCACTGAAAGATTCTTAGCAATGAAGTCTTGAAATGGGACACCAGATCCAAGCTGCGAGCCTGAACCCTTCCTGCTGAGATATCAGCAGCCATCTGAACTTCAGATAATAAAATAAAAAAGATACCCCAGAAGGCATAGAGAACTATTTGTAGTACTGCAGGGATAACATACTGACATAGTCATACAAAGTTTATCTACATTTCTATTGAATGGATACCTAAAATTAGACTTGTGAAAAGGTTAAATAAGGGCAATTGCCAAAGAAGTCTTCAATGTACTCATACTGAGATCCTATTCAGCCATGATTGAGAAGTGCAGCATATATTTCAACATGGAGATAGGAATGGGGGCTATCCAGAAGGGCCTGAAAAGAAATCAAAGAAGACAGTGTGGGAGGTTAAAGCAGGATTGAACGTGCAAAATGGCAGAGGTTGGACCACAGTAGCAGAATACTACTTTCATCCTTTTGACCAAAACCTCCAATCCTGATACATGCATCCCACAGAGAAGATCAAGTGATCTCCTTAA
>BLBF01000022.1:35590939-35613669 GCA_015471245.1 Laticauda colubrina | reverse complement strand
AGGAAAGGAAAGGAAAGGAAAGGAAAGGAAAGGAAAGGAAAGGAAAGGAAAGATGTCTATGTAACTTTATAAACTATGATCTTAATTAGGGAAATGCAGCTGAAATATTTTTAAAGAAATACTTTTAAAATCATTATTAGTGTGTAACTTCAATTAATGTTACCATTCTTCAGGCTACCAAGGTAAATATTGATATGGCAATTGAATACTTTAGTCCAACAGATTTCTGTAGATAAAAATGAAAGGCAGGTATTACAACATTCCATTTCAATGTATGCTAAGTTCTCAACACATCTCTCATATTCCCTGTCAGCCTTCAAGATTTCTTTCCTTTGCTTTGCATCTTTCAGCTGTCATATGTAATGGGGGGAGGGGTGAAATAGTTATGGGAAGCAAGCTGGTGGTTTCAGAAAATAAAATATATAAGTTGGGGGAGGAGTTTCTTGTTTATGCTTCTTTTTTATGCTATGCGCATGCACACAGTAGGCCAAGGTCAAAGGACAGATGCCTCATCACCACCTGAAGATGCCCACATAACATTACACACAACTTTTAATTGGATGGACAGTTTAAACTATTGTGGGTAGGAACGTTGTCATCACTTTGTATATGTGATTTTTGCGCTCAATTCCTCAGATTCAGAATTCCTTTGATGCTACCACTTGATTTCCAGTAAAAGATATCTTTTCTCTAATTAATGGAGTCTAAGTGTTTTTTTCTTGGATTTAGAACGGAGCAGACATTCCCTGAGGAATGTCAGACATTCCCTGAGGATCAAAGAGGCACAGATGCCCTAAAACCCTTTAAAATTATAGAACATTCAAACAGCACTATAATGTAAAAACATTGGCCACTCTTGCAATATTTCCAAATTCAACAGCTGTGAACTTAAATACTACCTTTTCTTTATGAAACAACTGTTTCTGTTGTTATAAGTCAGAAAACGGAGTGTTCTGAAAAGTAACTTGAGTAAAGGCCCTGTCACACTGCCCAACGGATGCAAAACGGACACAACAGATGAGCAAAATGTTCCATCCGTTGTTATCCGCTCTCAAAAGGGGCAAAAATTTGCATAACCGGAGCGGATAACACGGACGGGGGGAGGACGCAGGGCGGATGGAAAGCGGATGCGGAATGGAAGACCAGCGGATGGAAGTGGATGAGAGCGGATGGCACATCCGATGGGCTTCCGGGGGGCCTCAGCAAAGCGGACGCAGAATGGAAAGAGCGGATAAAGAGCGGACGCCAAGCGGATGAAGCAGAAGCACAGCGGATGCACAGCGGATGAAGCGGATGCAGAGCGGAAGCCTAGCGGATGCACAGCGGAAGCCTAACGGATGCCTGGCGTTAATTGCGCATGCGGGGGGATGCATTGCGTAAGCCATGCGGATATAAAGGGAAGCAGCTCGCATGTGACCAGCATTCGGAGGAAAGACTTGCTACAGGATACATCGAGTCCTTGCCTGCCCTGCCTGCATGCCTGCCTGCAAGCCTTGCTGCCAGCCTTCCTGCCAGCCTGCCTCCAAGCCTCCTGGCCAGCCTCCCTGCCAGCCTTGCTGCCAGCCTGCCTTCCAGCCTCCCTGCCAGCCAGTCTGCCTGCCAGCCTTAGTGCCTGCCTGCCTGCCAGTCTTGGTGCCTGCCTGCCAGCCTTGGTGCCTGCCTGCCTGCCTTCCTGCCAGGCTTCCTGCCAGCCTTGGTGCAAGGCTTCCTGCCAGCCTTCCTGCCAGGCTTTCTGCCAGCCTTGGTGCCAGCCTTCCTGCCAGCCTTGGTGGCTCCCTGCCTCCCTGCCAGCCTCCCTGCCAGCCAACAACCCCACAACCATGGGGAAGAAGCGAAAGTCTCAGCAACCTGCCACCAACCCTGGCAAGAGGGACAGGGCCACCCTCCCACCCCCTGTCTCTGACTCTGCTTCTGCTGGGGCTTCTGCTGCTCGAGCTCACTCTTCTGGTGCTGGAGCTTCTGCTGAAGCTGCTCCTGGTGGTGGTGCTTCTGCTGCTGCGTACTCTGCTGAAGCTGCTCCTGGCGGTGGTACGTCTGCTGCTGCGTACTCTGTTGAAGCTGCTCCTGGTCCTGTTGGTCCTGCTGGTCCTGCTCATCCTGCTCGTCCTGCTCGTCCTGCTCGTGCTCCTGGACTTGCTCATACTGCTCGTCCTGCTCATGCTCCTGGTCCTGCTCGTGCTCCTGGTCCTGCTGGTGCTGTTGGTGCTGCTGCTGCTGGTGCTGCTGGGGCTCCTGGTGCTTACTCTGCTGCTGCTGATCCTGGTCCTGCTGCTGCTGCTGCTGCTGATGATGATGATGATGATTATGATCCTGCTGGTGATGATGATGATGATGATGATGATGATGATGGTGATGATGATCCTGCTGGTGCTGCTGCTGCTGCTGGTGTGGAGGAGCAGCCCCTACTACCTGGGAGCCCCTCTGATGAGGGCCATCTGGTCCTGCCAAAGGGAGGAAGAGGCGTATGCGGGGACGGGACAGGAGGCAATACTTCATCAAGGAGGAACACGAGGATGAGGTGCTGGAGTGGCTGAGAGAGAATGACTATCTGTGGCGGAAGGGACACCAGCTGTACAGGGACACCAAAAGGAAGCAGGCTGCTTGGAAAGAGAGGGCGGAGAGTATGGGTTAGACTTCGGAGGTGCTCCTCAGCTGGTGGAAGCACATGCCCACCTGGTACGGGAAGCTGCACCTGAAGAAATCTGGCCAGGCCACGCTTAAGCTGATGGACAGAGAGACCTACATCATGGCCAGGTGCAGCTTCCTGGAGGATGAGATCCGCCACCGAGGAGCACCAGGAGCCCCTCTCACAACCCTCCCTCTCCGGCAGCCTGCTGAGACCCAGTACTCTTCCAGCCGAGAGTCAGTCCCTGTCTCCAGGCAGGTTTTTGTTGAGCGTGCCATGGCGGAGAACCCGCGGACAGCTGTTGTAACCGTGGTGGAGCGCATGGAGGACTCCCTGGTGTGGTGGGAGAAAGGAGACATCGAGTCCATCACAATGGACACACCCATCCACACACCCCAGCTCCACCTCCACAGAAAGGCAGAGAGCCAGACAGCAGGAGGGGCAGAGCCACACTGTCCTGCTGGAGATCAGGGACACCATCCACACCAGCATAGATCTCCTCTCTCAGCTGGTCAACATTGACTCCTCATCCTCCAACCGAAAGCCCTTCCTCACCCATGTCAACCAGACCCTCAGGAACATGGAGGAAGCCCAGTACCAGGTGGTAAAGGACCGGATCACTGAGCTGCTTCACAATCCTCCAGATCCAGAGGAACCTGTTCCCACCAGTCCAGGTCTGCTCCTCCACCTCCACCCCAGGTGATGTCCCTCCCATTCCAAGGCTTCCCACAGCCCCTCACCTACCAGGGCTATGGCTAACAGGAGGTCCAGCAGCACAGGCAGCAGCCCTTCCCAGTCCAGGCACAGAGTCATCGGGCGACACCGTTGCCACCGGTTCCACTGATGCCACCGATGCCACCCACGACAATGATGCCACCAATGACAGCAATGCCACCCACGCCAGTCCTCACCCAGCTGCAGACCAGACAGCCCCACTACACTACTCCTTCCTCCACCCCACAGCCAAGCCCAGCCTCAGTACATCTTTCATCAGTACTGGGGCTGACACCCCATGGCATGGAGGAAGGACCTCTCAGCATCACGGGTCTGAGCCAGCTGTCTGAGAGCTTCCTCAACACACCATCCCCTGTTGTCCACTCGGGGCCAGGCACCCCAATGATGATACAGACCAGCACTCCAGCACCACCCACCTCCACAGCACCTGGACCCTTCACCCCTGAGACTGGGCACACCTCCGAGTGACCAAGAGGAGCACCAGAGACTGGCTGGCTGGCTACCTGTGGACTTTATTTGGACACTTGACTTGGGTCATTTTTTTTTTTACAGCTTGTTGTTCAATAAAGTTTATCTTTGATTGACACACTTGCTTCATTTCTTTTTTTTAATAAAGTCTTGGTGGAAACTTTTAGAATTGGTTTAAGCCTTTGCATGCTTGTGGGATGGGTTAAGATAGCAGTGGGGTGGGCTGGGATACCTGTGGGATGGGTAATAGCTGTGGGATGGGCAGGGATACCCGTGGGATGGGTAATAGCTGTGGGATAGATAAACCTCCAGTGCAAGCATAGTGGGACTGTATGGTCCACCCTCCCACATGCCACACCTTTGGCCCTTTATTATCAATAATAATGTAATAATCATCCACACATGTCAACACAAACACAACTCTTTATTAAATGCCCTGATCGTTGTAGGGCCATTCAACATACATGGCACAATCTCATCAGTGTGATGAGACAGGCTGAAGGAAGCATCCATTAAGCATCTATCATCCTGTCTTGCCACTCCCCCGCTCCAGCTGGGGAGTTGCACCAGTGTTTCAGGAGGTTGCACTGCTTCTTCCCTTCATGTGAGGCTCTGTTGTGGCCTTGCATATCCTCAGTGTCTATCAGGTTTTGCCCTTGCCTCCATTCCCCAGGCTCCTATCCCCATTGCCTTGCTGAAGGTCCACAAGCCTGTTCTGCAAGACTGGGTAGCGGGTGCGCATGAGATTGTGCACGATGCAGCAAGCTTCCACAATCCTCCTCACGGTCTCTGGGCGATGCTGCATGGTGGTGAGAAGTACCTGGAACCTGTTGGCCAGGATGTCAAAGGCGTTCTCCACCACCCGCCTTGCCCTGGACAGCCTGTAGTTGAAGATCCTCTCTTCACGGGTGAGGAGTCTGGAAGTGTAGGGCTTCATGAGGTAGGTTCTGAGGGAGAAGGCGTCATCCCCCACGATGAAGTAGGGCACATCTTGCGTGTCGTTGGGCAGGGGGTCTGGATCTGGAAAGCCCATGATGAGGTTGCCTTCCAGCCCCTCCTTGAGGTCACTGGCGTTGTATACCTGGGCATCTGAACATGAGCGCTGCCTGAAGCATCGATGTACATGAACTTGTAGTCAGCATCGACCATGGCAAAGAGGATGATGCTGAAGAAGCCCTTGTAGTTGAAATAAGTCCGACTTGGGTGGTGCTTTGCAGGCCACGTGCTTGCCATCTCTGGCTTCAACGGTTTGTGGGAAGTTCCACCTCTGATACCACTGCTCTGCAACTTTCTTCCATCCTTCATCAGTGGAGGGGCACTGGAGGAGCTCCTGCAGGTATTCTTCGATGATTGCCTGCACCACTTCTCTGACCACAATGTTGATGGGGTTGTGTGGCACCCTCCAACCGTACTGCATGCTCCTGTAGGTTGTCCCTGAGGCCAGGTGGCGCAGAGTGAGTGCCACCTTGAGCCCAGGTTCCAGGCTGGGCCGGAAGTTGGTGTTTGCCTTGGTCAACCTGGTTGTCAGCCGCTGCACAACTTTGTCAAACATGGCTGGAGGCATCCTCATGAAGTTCTGGAATGCCCGAGTGTCTTCGTTCCTGAGCTCCACCATCAGCTTGTTGTACAGTCCATACTCTGCTCTTCTCCCGATCCATCTTTGGAACCTAGACGCTTCTTGGCCGCCTCCTTTTCTTCCCATAGTAGAGTTCACAGAGCCTGTAGATGGCTTCGCACTGTTGCAGAAGGATGGTGGCTGCCAAAAGGATTATGTTACGATCCACGGTTGAGATGACTGGATGCTGTGGAAGAGGAAGAGTCAGATGAAGGCTGCAGAGATCTGCACAGCTGGGCTGCTGGGCTGAAAGCGAGATGCAGATGAGTTGCTCCCCCTTTTTATAGGCAGTATAGGTGTCACTTTGCATCCTCTAGGCATCCTCTAGGGATCCTCTAGACATCCTTAATATCTGAGATAGGTCCCCTCTGCGAACGTTTTTTCCGTTTTAAACGCTTTGTTTCCGTGCTGCATCCGTTCTGCATCCGTTCTGCATCCGTTCTGTGTCCGTTCCGCTTCCTCCCTGCGTCCGAGCGGATGCGAGTTGTGTGGATGTGGAACAGATGCCTAGCGGATATAGCGGATGCGTAACGGATGCGTAACAGATGCGTAGCGGATGCGTAGCGGATGCAGAACGGACGAATTGGATACATTTTCCACGTAAAAGTTTTGAGCAGCTCAAAACTTTCTGAGCGGATGAAACGTCAATAAACGGATGCTGGACGGATAGAGAGGAAGCAAAACGGAGGCAGTGAGTACATCACATTAACCAACGGATGGCAAGCTTTTTTGTCCGTTTTATATCCTCTTTGCATCCGTTCGTGCAGTGTGACAGGGGCTTTAAGTTCTTAGTGAATGATCAATGCCAGTGATAAATGATCAATGCCAGTGATAAATTTAAATTAATGGTTAATTAGAGATGTAAAAAGTAGCTCACATGATGAAATGAAATCAAGATGTATTTAAATTGATCGATATTATTTTCTCTTCTATTCTTATTCTAGTATGGATAAATATATTCAGGTAATATATTTAAGACAGATTTAAAAACAATTATTATGCATTGTACACAAGCTACATTCAGATAAATTTAATTCAATTCAGCGATCTCGCAAAATATGCTCACGCCTGATTTTGATATTTAGGTATGAAAAAATAATATTGTACGATGTAATAGCTAATTTTAACTATCTAGCGGTGGCCAATTGTTTTATCAGTTTTGTGCCTTTCTCATTATCTACTATGAAATTACTTTTATAATAGCAAAATGTCTGCCCATTTAGGATTATGAATCAAGTTTTAGGTATAACAAATGCTTAAAGTTTGAATTTTTATTATTTGTCATAATGCTGTCAGGCCTCCTAGGTAAACCAAACAGAAACATGACTAGATGAGTTAATTCAGCTTTATTGTATGGCTACATTAATAGAATCTTGCAAGCCTCAAAGTACAAACTTCCCACTGACACTTTTAATGACCTGAACAATAAGGCAGATCCTTCTTTAATTTCTTTTTTAATGACCTGAACAATAAGGCAGATCCTTCCTTAATTTCTTTGTCTGATTGTTAATCCATTTGGGGCTCCTGCCTCTCCTATCTGAATTTTAACTAGACAGCATCTTTTCCACCTATCATCCAATCTTTTGCATCCCTATACTATTTTGGTGTCCAAAATGACACTCTTTAGATGCAATTATAGTGAAAAAATGATTTTTTTTTTCTTAGCAGAATTTTAAAACAATGTTCCTTCTTGTATCATACAACCAAACCTTATTCTTCATTGGACGTAAATCCATTATATGACCTTAGAATGGCCAGATATTATCAATTTATACAATAAGAATATTTTCCATACTGGTAATAGCTTTCTACACTTTTGAACAAAGATTTGTTTAGTTCTACCTGAAGATTCTAAAGTTAGAAGTTAAATTCAGTGTGGATGTTTTACTATTAAGCTACAGAGAGTTTGGTATGAAGTTTGATCATCTGATATTTCAAGTCATAAAATAATCCTAAAACTCATAATTTGTTAATATTAGGAAATCCCAAAACTGGATTTTTGATTTGAGAATGAAATTGATGGAGGGAGTAAATGCAGGAAATGAAACTAATATAGAAACTAACACTCTAGCATATTTACATTTCTGAATGGCCAACATGTTTTAATAAAGGAATCCATTGATCTCATCAGCTGGACGTTAAATGCACACAGACACATAGACACACTTAATAGAATGTACAAAACTAGCTTTCCACAGAGGTAAGCAGAACATAATATTTTATCATTGTTTCTAACTATTTTGCAGTGATAGCTTGATTGGATTACAAACATATAACAATGTGCTGTCTAGTGGAAAATCTTTTTAATAAACACTTGTGGATTCAAAGGTCAGATCATGTGCAATGATTTGTACTAAACTCGATAAACTCCTTTTATAACTCATTTGTAGCTCCATGTGTAAACTATAGAACCTAGTTTGTTTAAGGGAGTAATAAAATAAGGCAAAAAGTAATAAAAGACACAGTCAGATTCAGTAATAGAAATGGGTTTGAAACATTTCAGTTTTTTTTTTTGTCTCTGTATAATCATACACAAAACTGCTTGCTTGCCAAGAGGATATTTCTTCCCAACCACAAGTTAAGCACAGAGCTAATTTATACATGATGGGGGAAAAAAACCTCGGATTCAGATCACTACATAAACATTTGTAAAATTCTTTACTCTGAACACAGATCCCATCATGAGCCTTGCTTACAAGATGCCATGCTGATTAATTACCATATTTGAGGGTAGGGGTGAGAAAATAGAAGATCAATGTTTCTAAGGTACACCCAATTAGTCATAAGATTTTAATCCTGGCCTGCGTAAAGAGAACATTATTTTTAGGCACAGAGGAGACATAGAAAGCAGAGATAGGAAAATCCATGACCATTCCAACATTGCAGGATTACAATTCTCATCATCCTGATGATTAGTCATTATGGCTAGGATTAATGGGAGTTTGTGTTTATTAGGGGAGAGCACATTTCTCATATTTAAAAAGAAATCTGTAGCACTCTAATTTCCAGAAGTATTAAGCATATAAATTTAAAGTTACATCAGAATATGTGCAGCACATTTGTGGCTGGGATTAAAAAAATAAACAGATTCCAATAACCAAAAATAGTTACAGCAGTCATTTTCTTCATAACAGACAGAACACTTTAAGTTTTGCAGAGACAAGAAATAGTGTTTATAGATTCCTGAAGATTTTAGTGAACTAGTTAAGATTACTTGCAATTTCCTTATATGAACTACAAAGAGGTAAAAATACGGAATCAGTTATATTTAACAGCTGCATTTTATCAGAGTGTATACCATCTGCAGGTTGTAGATGACCAAGAAATACAGCAGAATTTTCTTCCATGCTTGACTTACTAGCAAATTGCTTATAATTCAAACAAACAAAAGGAAATTATAAAACTCATTCAGTTCAGAAATTGGCTGAGTAGAAATAGTAAGCTACAGGGAGGTGCTAGATGTTAATTCCTGACAAGAATTCAATTCTTAATAATGAAGGAAAGAGAAATTTCTTAGAGAATTTTAAAAATTCATTTAGCCAGATAAGTTGTGCTAAGTTAACATAAGTAAAATAAAAATTATGTTCCAGCTTTTTGTACATTGGAGTTGCCACCTCTAAACAGACCTACACAATTCTAATATATCTAAGGAGGCAGTCAAAAGATAGAATTCATATAAAGGACTTACACATTTGAGGGATATAAATTTATAGAGATTGGAAATAGAAGATTTCTTATAGAGATTGGAAACACTGAGAGCAGCATTTCTTATTCTCAGTAACTTTAACAGGTGTGGACTTCAACTCTCAGTGAGTATGGGGAATTCTGTTCACACATCTTAAAATGTATAAGACTGGGAAACAAATCCAAAAGAAAATGGGCTGTTAAAGCTCCACATCTGGCTGCTTGTTTTAAAAAAGTTTTCTACTCTCAGGTGGAATTTAAGAGACAGAATTTAGCCAACAAAGTTATTAATTCAAAACTGTCCAAGGTCCTACAACTCAATCTTATGTCCTATTGCAGAACTCAACCTCTTGTGCTTTGTGATTTCTTTTATGGTCACAAAGGACACTTCATTGATTGGAACTAATTAGCAAGGAAGAGTCCACACTGATGTGAACTAACTAAATTCTATTTGGATCTAATGGTAAACAGAATGCATTTGTTAATATGACTGGATCTGCTGCTTTCTCTCGGTTAGGAACTTTTGAAGTGATCTTGTAACAAATGACAGACAAAACCTGCAACTTCTCTAGTCAAATGAAGATTAACCATCTTGACTATTTATCTAAGGCACTTTTATAACTGATAGTTTCTAGGGTTTTGTTTTATATCTGAAAGGGGAATTGTGGGTGGCTGATTCTGGGGCTAAGACTCAGTTTACCAACACATTTACATGTACTCAGCCAAAGGAAAGAACACATTTACATGTACTCAGTACAAAGGAAAGGGGGGAAAGCATTAGACAGGATTTAACAGACATACTCCAGAATCTATCTCCTTATCAAAGGGCAGTAGTAATCTGTAGTCAATTGTGGGTTCTGGGTTAAGATGATATTGTAACATCTGAACCCAGAAATATTAGAGATATTATAATTAACCAAGTACTTTTATATTAAATTTATTTATCACCTAACCAGAAAAAGATGTTTGGATTTGTGTGACACCATGCTAATCATGATGTGTTGGGGTAACACAAATCACAACTTACTTCCTCTGATCTCTCTTGAGTATTGAGTATACCAAACTATTCTTCCAATTGTATTCCCTGGTTGGGAAGAGCTCTTATCTTTTTCTCTTTTTTCATCTATCATGATATCCACTGCCAGTTACTATATAATGCATTATACTTGAAGACTGATTCAGCCAAACCTTGTTTAATTTTTTAAAATGATATATGGTGTAGTTGAAAATAATATAGATGCTTTTTTATTAAATGTGCATTTTCTCCTCCATTTGAACGTCTATCAATATATTAGTATAATGATACCTGTTCATTAACACACACTTATTTTGCCAGACACATAAAATAGTAATTATGATGAGTTTCTTCAGCTTCACAAAATGTTAGAATTTAATCACAATATTCTTCATAAACATTTGCACATAGACTGTTCCTGTCCTTATACTCTCATTTTTCATGCTAATTTTTAACAAGCCAAAGGACAGTAAATGAAACAATTTTCTTTTTATTACTTGGCATAATTCTTCTCTGTCCAGGGAAAATCGTAATGATGCCATGTATTTTTAGAATTCATTTGTATTGAATTCGTGGAATTATTGTCATACTACTTTTTCTGACATATACTTCCTTCTTTTGTTCAATAATTCAAGCACATACTTTCTTTAAAAACTCAGAACTAGAAATGGTTCTGTTTTCTTTCTTATTTTAGTCTTGTAATTTTTGGGGAATCAAATCCTGAATGGAAGTGACTCATTTCTAATGTTTTGGGAATGCAAGGAGTTATTATTCCAACACATCTAGAAGGCCCTAGATTGGAAAAAGCTGGTATACTCGGATCTAAAAGATGTAATTATTTGGATCTGACTTAACGTTATGGTAGAAAATTAGGGAAGAAAATACACTCTCAAACAAATAGATTTATCTTTTCAAATATTTCATGATGTGATATCTCATAATTATCATCTTCATCAATATCCCTAATCTTTATGTCTCCATACTTGGGCAAGTATTGTAATTTGTAGTGACATCATAGGAACTACATATCCATGCCATGGATGTACAGCATATGTTATAACATGGTACCAACTAATATATTAAATGGACAGAATAATGCTGTCATGTTATCCTTACTAATACAATTCATCTCCCCTTCCCCTTACATTTAATATGCAGTCACACTTATTTGCAGCAGGAAGAGCACATGCATGTAGTTTTTCACTTTCTCTTATCAAAGTGAACAATGCTGAAAGTGAGTCATTGTCATCATGCCATACATCTCTCCAGTTTATTATCACCCAGATAATTATGTAAAGCAGAGATGGAAATCTCTGTCATCTAACATTTATGTTGGATCTGACAGAAGAAATGCAGAGCAATACTGGGTCCTTTGTAACAATATTTGATGCACAGTTCCATTGCCTTCTGTGCCATAATTTTCCTTGACAAATGGTGTAAATACATGAACAAGAGATGGCTGAGCAAGCCTACATATTGATAAAATAAGCTTCTTTTTCACATCTGTACAAATTATTAACTTGGAGGTGGTGGGCATAGACAACATTTAGATCCCCTCCCCATTTGCTCCTTAAGAACCAGCTATGCATGTACCATAAGCTGCTGCACCATATGTCCTTAAAAACACTTTGACTTTTTTCCTCTCTAATTATTAAGCTTCTTTGGTGGCAGTAAGCCAGTAAGAAAGGATTAGAGAGGTTACTTTTTGCCCCTGCACCCATGAAAATCTCTTGGTGACTGCTGCACTGCTTGGAGTGTCCTGAAAGATTTAATGTAATCCCTGCTCTATGGCTGCTACTGCCATTACTGCCTTCATTCTATTTAGATTCATGCAAATGCCAAGCTGATATCCAGCTGTGTTTGTACCAAGAAATATGTTCTAATACAGTCATCAGCCTGGTCTTGTATTCTCTAGATGTGTTGGATCCCAGAAATCCTTAAGTCAAAAATAGCTACTACAGAATGTTTACATTCACAATCCTTTTACATACTGTCATTCTGGCCAAGAGTAGGAAGTGTATAGTGTAGATAAGTACAAATCATGTGCCTTCTATCAGTAAATTGTTCATAGAACATCCTAAGTCTCACTTATCAAAATGGTTGAGACATATGTTTTCTTTTGTGGACATGTACATTCAATACAAGTTAGCCCAAGGTCTGCATACTAAGTGGAAAATACGGAGTGAAAATTAAAATTGGTTTTAAACTAGAGAGTTGCAGCTTCTTCTAGGCTGAGGGTTATATTTAACTTTTGAGTGGCAGGTAACAACTGTAGTATAATAGGTAGGACAAGGCCAAAAACTATATTCCATTTCAACTAAGTGTTATTATAATTATAGTTAATGTTTGTCACATTAAATGGCAATTTAATAACTTTTAGAAGACTTTCAAAGCTACATTGAATTCCATGTGGCCCTGAAGCCTTAGGCTGTTTATGTTAGACCAATAACACTGAACTGAGATTCTGTTGAGCCAAACTATGAAAACCATACATTCATGGATTAACTACAGGAATACTGACTTCTACAATGCCTTCATTTTTCTTAGTACAGACATCCAAAGATTGAGAGAATTCATTAGGTTTAATATTTATTTAAATCTTGATTTGCAATGATAGATATAAAAATACTGTATATAACTGGCTGTGATATAATAAATTCAAAAACAGATTATTATTTTTATATATTCAGAAAATTTGGAAAATATTAATTAGACTAGAAAACCAAAGAGCCCATTGGTATAATCTACTTGAAATATTTTGATTGCTCTTACACCCATAAGTATTAAATATATGATGAAATGGTTCTACATATTAAACTAATAGATAGATGATAGATAGATAGATAGATAGATAGATAGATAGATAGATAGATAGATAGATAGATAGATAGACATACACATACACACACGCATATATATAAACATATACATACATACATACAAACATACATACATACATACACGTACATATATCCCATGAAATCAGTATCAAACATCAGCCATTAATTCAGTCTCACTGATTTCTTATTCATTAACTTTATATGCTGCCCATCTCCCCAGTAAGGCAACTCTAGGTTTCTTACAGATCATAAAAAAATAGAGAAACAGTGAAAATTTTAAAACTATGCAAAATGAAAAATGTTAAACTATGAAGGGAATCTAAATGCAAATAATCCTGAATTCAAACTGGCATGATTTTATTCCTACTCTAAATTTTCAAGGGAAGTTATCAAAGGATGATATACTTGCATATGGAATTTCATAATAGCTGCCAGAATTTATCTTTAAAAAGAATAATCAATTATTTACACTGAAGCAATAAAACAGAAAGTGAATGGCCATACTTCAAGCAATTGTAGGGAAGAGCAGTTTATTCAATTGGAAAAGCATAAAAGTAAATATAGACTTTTGCAGGTCAGTCTTTTCTTACACTTAACCACATATTATTGGCAGCGACTTAATCATATTATTGTTAACTTGCTTTTTCATAGATAAAACCAAAACAAAGAAGGACCTTGGATTAGACTGGGTTAGTTTTTGCTGTTTTATTTTTATCTCTTCAAAAATTTTGAGAAAATCAGTCTAGATATGAAGTATGAGATATTTAGGGTACTTCTGTTTGAGAATCTGAGAATCTGAGAAAAGATTGAGTCCTGTATCAGGTTGGGTATTTTAAATCCTGTAGCTATTCACCCTAATTTGTGCAATATTTGACTACTGTGCAATTAGGGCTTGTCAGCTTCTGCTGTATTGTCATTTTTCAGTATGGAAAGTGTATTTAACTTTTCTCCTTTCTTATCACTTTCTACCTAACCTGCTTCTTTATTAAGATAGAAGAAGATTAATTGGATAAAAAATGTGGCCTGACAGAGTATTGCTCCCAAATGCATCTCCCTTAAGAACAGGCCAGACATCAGAATAAAAATGGAACGTGTTAATATCTTGGGCAGAATAAAGAATGGGGTATTGTCTTTTCCTGAAACCAATTAAAGAGCAAGAGAGATCAATCTCTCTGTGCTTTTCTAAGTATACAGATGCTTGCATAGGCTTAATCCTGTGTACTGAATGTGGTCAAATCTGTGGCAACATGGAAATAGGTTCCTGTGAAAACTACAGGAAGAAATTGAGTAATTATAGCAGCATTACACCAACAAAAATAATATTACTATGATGAATACTATTCATAACTTAATATTGTTCTCTTTTGTAGGGGTTGTAGGGATTAAAAAATGTGGGGGGAACTATGTGAATCTGGATCTGTTGGCAGTGTTCCCTATTTTGTAGAGTGTCAATTTGCAGCTTGGGAAGTCTCAAGAGAAAGTGCGAAGTAGCTGTTCCCATGCATGCCCAACAGGGCATTCCTAACAGATCTCTTCATCAATGAGCTCAAGTTTACATCCTCTCTGAGCTGGCCTGGCTCCATTACATATCAGAGAGATTGAAGTACTATAATTGACCTTGTGCTGCTCCCAAAATGGAACAGAGGGAGGTCAAAAACAGGCATCCTTGAAAATAATACTCCAGTGCTAGGGAAACAGTGCCTGAATCTCTTCCAATCTCTTTTGAGAAGTTAGCTGTAATACTAGATGCCATCCTGACCATTGACTCTTTAACAGTATTGCCTTGAATTTTAGGAGAGGTAATATTCATTGTATCCATCTTGAAAAGTTAGTTCACTAATCAGACTCACAAACAGGAATTGAGAAGAATGAGAAGGTGAGGGGGGAGGGAATACAAGTGAAGCTATCAGCTTGATAACTATCAGGCTGATAGCTTCACTTGTATTTCCCCCCCACACCTTCTCATTATTCTCAATTTCAAGTATCCTATTTTTTGAGGACTTCCAGTTTGCAAGGCTTCAGCGGTAGCAGGAATCCGCAATTGTGCATGGTTTCTGCTGCGCTTGCTGCTGGATTGCCCCTGATCCAGCTGGATTTGGGGGCTATAGTTACCCCGTAGAGGTGGAATCGCAACCCCCCTCCTCAACTGGCTTAACTCCCTTTTCCGAAAGCGGTGGAGTGACAGTCAGCAATGGCCACCACAAAGAATCTTTCATCTGGATAAGAATGTGCAGGAGGAAGCTGAGAAAGTGAAAGTTTTTGGCTAACCAGGATAATAAGTATCATTTAAATACCCTAGAATTTAAGTTTCATTACATACATCGTTCCCGACGAAGATGAGAAAAACGGCGAAAGAAAGTAAAAAGGGAAAGTTTGTTTTCTCACTCTCCTTCCTTTCGGTGATAGCAAATGAATGGAGAAATCGGAAAAACCGTTTTGGCATCAGCAGGTAAGCTTGTAAATTAAAGCCAAGGGGACAGTAAAGATTTCTGAGCATTGAGGGGAAAAAAACTTTTTTGCTATAAGTGGGAAGGGAGAGGAAAAGAATTAATATTAAGATTTTGTTGGAGGAGGCTGCTTGGAATTTACAAACTCAGAGCTAAACTGCAACAAGACTTCTAAAAGATATGTTTTAAATGGAGCTTTGTAACTGAACTATAACCCCTGGAAGAGAAAGTATAAAAAGAAGAAAGTGCTAAATGAAACAGTCTGTGTGTATTTGGATTGCTTGGTGACTTTGGGACTTTTGGAAATCATTATTTGAAAGACTAAAAACATTTGGGTTGTATAAAAAAACTTTTCACAACGGCACTACTTGTTGATGAACTGAAAATTGAATTTAAAAAGCTAAAGCCCATGTCACACTGCACCAACGGATGCAAAAAGGATGTAAAATGGACAAAAAAGCCTGCCATCCATTGGAAAACGCGATGCATCCGTTGTGTATTCACTGCGTCCGTGATTCATACTCTCTATCCGTCCAGCATCTGTTTACTGTGATTTTATCTGCTCAAAAAGTTTTGAGCTGCACAAAACTTTTTGAGTGGATGAAGTATCCAACGTGTCCATTCTACATCCGCTACGCATACAGGGAACATACGTTAAACGTCCGTTGTCATCCATGACGCGTCCACTATATCTGCTAGGAATCCGCTGCGCATCTGCACAACTCAAATCCACTCCAGCAGAAAACAGACACAGGGAAGAAGTGAAATGGATGCGGAATGGACACACAGCATGAGTAGCATGGACGTAGAAAGGATGAAAGCGGATGCAGCGCAGATATAAAGCATTAAAATGGAAAAAATGTTTGCTTAGGGGATGTATCTCGGATATTTAGGATGTCTGGAGGATGTCTGGAGGATGTGGAAGGACACCTCGTGGAAAACTGATATTTCCTATAAAAAGGGGGAAGAAATCACCTGGATCTCACTTTCAGTCCAGCAGACATGGGGTGCACACTTCTTCAGCCTTGCTCTTGCTCTTCCACAGCATCCATTCTTCTCCACATGGATCATCACACACTCCTTTTGGTATTCGACATCATTCAACACCAGAACCAAGCCCTCTTCAGGCTCTTTCACCTTTTCTATGGGAAGAAAAGGAGGCATCCAAGAAGTGTCTGGGTCCGACGATGGATCGGGAGAAGAGCGGAGTTTGGACTGTGTGACAAGCTGATGGTGGAGCTGAGGAACGAAGACACTCATGCATTCCAGTACTTCATGAGGATGCTGCCAGCTATGTTTGACGAAGTTGTGGAGCGTCTGAGACCAAGGTTGACCAAGGCGAACACCAATTTCCATCCCAGCCTGGACCCTGGGCTGAAGGTGGCACTGACTCTGCGCCACCTGGCCTCCGGAACCACATACAGAAACATGCAGTATGCATGGAGGGTGCCACACAACAGCATCAGCAAAGTGGTCAGAGAAGTGGTGCAGGCCATCATCAAAGAATACATGGAGGAGCTCCTCCAGTGTCCCTCCACTGAAGAAGGCTGGAGGAAAATTGCAGAACAGTGGTATCAGAAGTGGAACTTGCCCCACATCGTTGAAGCCATAGATGGGAAGCACGTGGCCTGCAAAGCTCCAGTTAAGTCAGGGTCCACTTATTTCAACTACAAGGGCTTCTTCAGTATCATCCTCTTCGCCATGGTCGATGCTGACTACAAGTTCATGTACATCGATGCTTCAGGCAACGGGTCAGCTTCAGATGCCCAGGAATACAATGCCAGTCACCTCAAGGAGGGGCTGGAATGCAACCTCACCATGGGCTTCCAATATCCACACCCCCTACACAATGACACACAAGGTGTGCCCTACTTCATCATTGGTGATGATGCCTTTTCCCTCAGAACCTACCTCATGAAGCCCTACACTTCCAGATGCCTCACCCGTGAAGAGAGGATCTTCAACTACAGGCTGTCCAGGGCAACAGGGATGGTGGAGAACACCTTTGGCATCCTAGCCAACAGGTTCCAGGTACTTCTCACCACCATGCAGCATCACCCAGAGACTGTGAGGAACATCGTGGAAGCTTGCTGCATCCTGCACAATCTCATGTGCACCTGCTACCCAGTGTTGCAGAACAGGCTTGTGGACTATCAACAAGGGAATGGGGACATGGAGCCTGGTGAATGGAGGCAAGGAGTAAACCTGATAGACACTGTGGATGTGCCAGGCCCTAACAGAGCTTCACGTGAAGCGAAGAAGCAGTGTAACCTCCTGAAACACTGGTGCAACTCCCCAGCTGGAGCAGTGGAGTAGCAGGACAGGATGGTAGATGCTTAATGGATGCTTCCTTCAGCCTGTCTCATCACACGGATGAGGTTGTGCCATCTATGTTGAGTGGCCTTACAATGAACAGAGCATTAATAAAGAGTTGTGTTTATGTTGAAATGTGTTGATCAATGATTACATTGTTATTGATAATAAAGGGCCATAGGTGTGGCACCTGGGAGGGTGGACCATCCAGTCCCACTATGCTTGCACTGGAGGCTTTTCTATCCCACAGCTATTACCCATCCCACAACTATTACCCATTCCACAGGTATCCCTGCCCATCCCACAGCTATTATCCATCCACAAGTATCCCTGCCCATCCCACAAGCATGCAAAGGCTTAACCATTTTCTAAAAGTTTCCACCAACACTTTATTAAGTCAAAGAAATGACCCAAGTGTGTGAAGCAAAGATAACCTTTATTAATAACAGTTAAGTAAAGTGTAGGATTTTATTTAAAAAGCAAAAGGAACCAAGAAAAGTGTCCCAAGCAAAGATAAAGTCAACAGGTAACAACTCAGTTTCTGGCAATGTTCTCAGTCACTCTGAGGCATGTCCATGGTCTCAGGTGTAAAGGAGACAGGGACTGTGGAGGTGGCAGTGACTGGAGCGCTGGTCTGAGTCACCATTGGGGTGCCTGGCCCCGAGAGGACAACAGGAGGTGGTGTGTTCAGGAAGCTCTCAGAAAGCTGGCTCAGCCCAGTGAGGTTGAGAGGCTCTTCATCCAGGACCTGGGATGTCAGGCACAGGACAGATGAAAGATGTTCGGAGGCCGGGCTTGGCTGTGGGGTGCAGAAAGGAGTGTAGTGGGGATGTCTGGTCTGCAGCTGGGCGAGGTGAGGTGTCTGTGGAGTGCGAGGAAACATCTGTGGCATCGGTGGCATCGGTGGCATCGGTGGCATCTGTGGCATCAGTGGCATTGATGGCATCAGTGGCATCGGTGGCATCTGTGGCGTCAGTGGCATCGGTGGCATCAGTGGCATCGGTGGCATCAGTGGTATTGGTGGCATCGGTGGCACTTGTGGTGTGCAAGTAACCTGTGCCTGGACTGGGAAGGGCTGCCTGTGCTGCTGGAAGTCCTGGTATCCGTAGCCTTGGTAGGTGAGGGGCTGTTGAAAGCCTTGGAAGGACTGTGACATCGCCTGGGGTGGAGGAGCAGACCTGGACTGCATGGGAGCAGGTTCAGCTGGGCCTGGAGGGTGGTGCAGCAGCGCCATGATCCTCTCTTTCATGACCTGGTACTGGGCCTCGGGCATATCCATGAGGGTCTGGGTCACGTAGGTGAGGAAGGATGGAGGATGTGGTTCGAGGATGGAATCTCGAAGTATACCAGCTGAGAGAGGAGATCTGCGCTGTTCTTGATTGTGTCCCTGATCTCCAAGAGGACAGTGTGGCTCTGTCCCTCCGATCTGCCTCTCTGCCTGATTTCTGTGGAGGTGGAGCTGGGGGTGGGGGTGGGGTGGTCTCTAGTGGTCGCTACTTCTTCTTGCTCCATGTGTGTGAGAGAATCCTCCACGTCCTCTGGCATAGGGTGTGCAGCTGTCGGGGGGGTCTCTCTCATGGGACGCTCTGTGGACACCTGCCCAGACACGGTCACTGTCTCCTGGCCAGAAGAGGACTGGCTGTCTGTGGGCTGCCTGAGAGTGAGGGTAGACAGAGGGGCTGCTCCTCGGTGGTGGACCTCACCCTCCAGGAAGCTGCACTTTGCCATAATGTAGCTCTCCCAGTCGGTGAGCTTGACTATGACATGGCCAGACTTCTTCAGGTGCAGCTTCCCATACCAGGTATGCATATGCTTCCACCACCGAGGAGGACATCAGCAGTGTAGCCTGGGCTCTGTGCCTTCTGTCTCCAAGCCGCCTGCTTCCACTTGGTGTCTCGATGGAGCCTGTGGCCATTCTTCCATATGTATTCGTTCTCCATCAGCCACTCCAGCACCTCCTCCTCATGCTCCTCTGCGATGGAGTACTGCTTCCTCTCTCCCTTCTCCTTGCCTTGCCTCTTCCTCCCTCTGGCAGGGCCTTCAGCAGCAGGGTCTTCATCATCAGGGCTTTGGGGCTGGTCCACCACAGTAGCAGCAGAAGAAGCAGCAGAAGAAGCAGCAGGAGAAGCAGCAGGAGAAGCAGCACCCGCAGCAGGAGAAGCAACACCAGCAGCAGGAGAAGCACCAGCAGCAGCAGCAGCAGGAGCAGCACCAGCAGCAGAGTCAGCACCAGGGGTGGGATGATGGATCTATCCCTCTTGCCAGGGCTGGCAGAAGATGGCACAGGCTTCCTCTTCTTCCCCATGGTGTTCTCTCGAAGATATGTTTGGCAGCAGGTCTTTCCTCTAAATTCTGGCCTCGTGCGAGCTGCCTCCTTTTATATCCATGGGGCTGATGCAATGCATCCTCCCCACATGTGCAGTGAACGCTATGCATCCGCACTGCATCCGCTACGCATCCACATCATCCGCTACGCATCTGCTCTGCATCCACTCTGCATCCGCTCTGCATCCGCTCTGCATCCGCTTCATCCGCTACGCATCCGCTCTTTCCGCTACGCGTCCGCTTTGCTATGCTGCCCCAGAAGCCCTGAGGATGTGCCATCCACTTCCATCCGCTTTCATTCGCAAGGCTTCCGTTGAGCATCCATTTTACATCCGCGCTATGTCCTCCCCCCGTCCATTCTTTTCCCTTCTGTTTTTGCAAATTTTTGCCCCTTTTGAGAGCGGATAAGAACAGATGGAGCCACCTCCGGTTTTTTGTCCGTCCGCTGTGTAGTTTTACATACATTTTGCATCCGTCGGGTGATGTGACCTAGTCTTAAAAGAAGAGGAACAAGAAGGGAAGGGCTCTTCTGGATCTGTTTTCCATTTTTTAGAAATGGCGATTTCTACCTACCAGAAAGTACAAGAACAAGAAGACTGGGATGAAGAAGAAGCCATCTTTAATGAACAAACAGCTTTAGATGGGGAAGAAAAGGGAAAGAGGGGAAAGAGAATGGAGAATTTGAGACTTAAAAAAACAAACCAAAAAGGGGGAAATATGGTGAAAAATTGATGCAATGTCAGAAAGCAACAGAAAAGAGGAATACAGAAGAAGGTGGAGATTGAGGAGGTGGAGATTAAGAGACAGGGGGGTAAAAAGAAAGGATTGGAGAAGAAAGGAAGGGAAAATGGGAAGAGAAGTTACAAAGGTTTAAAACAAGATGTAAAGAAACAAGATCTATTCAGAGATAGTGGGTAAAAATATGATTAAAGAAGAGATTCTGCAAAAGTACATAAGATTGTATTGTTGTATTTATATTTGAAATAATGTTAGAAAACTGGATTTAATAATAAAGCATAATTTGCTATGGATTATTGTTTTTATTATATTGTAAACTTATAATTCATTTTTATTTTATAATATAGTATATAGCTTCAGAATGTACTAAGCAGAATCAGAATGAAAAGTATATATTATTTTAAGTGTTAAATTTAGGGGAAAAAATTAAAGGCATCATACTTCAATCAGTGATTACAGAAGAAATTTTGGTTAATGAGAAAAGATAATAAAAAATTGAAATAGAACAGACAAAAGATATATGCATAATGATTTAAATTGAGATGAAATAAATAAAATAGAATTAAGAGAGTGAAAAGAGGGGAGAAGCTATATAGAAAATGTAGAATGGTAAATAAGATATGAAATGGGATAAAAAATGAACATGAATTCGAATTTATGTCTGTACAAAAAGATGTAACCTGGGACTAAGCCACTTTCCAAAAAGATGTTTTATGTTTTTATGTTTTGTGTTTTGTTTGTATATATTTGTTTATAGAAAATCAATAAAATTTCTATTTAAAAAAATCCTATTTTTATTACCTTTCCATTGTTGAATGCAAGTCCTCATGTATTCCTTATTGTCCACATTTCACAATCCTACTCTCTTTTCTGCTTATTCCATTTATTAATTATTAATACACTTATTCATGTTTGCACAGTATAGTAGTATAAGAACATAATAATAATTTGCACATAATTTGCATGTGCACACATTTATATATATATTAATGTTCTAACTGATTAAAATGCTTATATTCTTTTTAAATATTTAGGTTGGAATATATTTTTCAAAACACTATCCAAATCAAACATTAAATAAAAAATAGAATCTATCCACAATCAAAATTATTAAGCCAGCATTGTTTATTCTGCCACATTGCTGTACAAAGAAATAGTTCTCAACAAAAGTCAATGCACTGGGTTAAGGCTATAGAATTACAATTAGAAAACTGCTCACAGTGGATAGCAACTATCTTCTCTTTAGCTGTGTCGCAACTCTTGATAGAATGGGTTGACACAGAATGATTTTGCAGATACCTAGCTGTAACTTATTACAACATCGAAATTGGAGTTAACAGCATTTTACAGGTCATGTAACTACAATTCCAGTTAGCGATGGAATTTTAAAAAAATTTATGACCAATTCTGTGGGCATGGCTTGGTGGGCACATGGCAGGGGAAGGATACTGCAAAATCTCCAGTCAGAGGTGATATTTGCCAGTTCTCTGAACTACTCAAAATTTCCACTACTGGTTCTCCAGGATTGGTCAGAACCTGCTGAATGCCACCTCTGACTCCAGTGCTAGGTAACAAGTGCAAAGGAACTGAAAAATGACACAAGTCTTCTTCACAATTCTGAGACAGATAATACTTACAGGTTTCTTAAAAGTCATTTCTGATTATTAAAAACCACCTACAAGACAGACTGAAATACCAAATAAACAAGATTGTTCTAAACCAGTTTTATTTGTAACAGGAATTCTCATTTGTAAAGAGTAATTCCCATTACTCTTCAGTCATTTTACTGGTTGTGTTTGTAATCACACTTATATTGGTCTTGAGGATGTAATGGTGATAATTAATACAATGTCCATATTATGAATTGGAGATATATATATATATATATATATATATATATATATATATATATATATATATATAT
>BLBF01000022.1:35575863-35589140 GCA_015471245.1 Laticauda colubrina | reverse complement strand
AGCTTCCTTCGGGTATTATCCCACGTCATTGTAGTTCTGTTAAAGTTGTAGCAACGTTTCAGCAGAATCTCATCTGCCATCCTCAGGCTTCTGTATGGATATGGGTCTTACAGCTCCTGGTTTTAAATATATATATAAACACCATAGTCCACATTTGTAGGGCATGTAGGAATTGGAATTATTACATTGCTGTTTCTATTGAGGAACATGAAAAAGAATAACTATCTCAAATGAATTGTGCCATTTCTGAAAATATAGCCTCTATAAGTGTTGTAGCATTGCTACATTATATACAACCAGAAAAATAGTTGCAGCTATTTTCCATGCTTCAAAATACAACACTATGTCAAAGATTTAGCTGTGCAAATCATCATGCTAAAATTAAAACACCCTGGGTGTTTGGATGAATAGCACTGACAGAGTTTTGCCAATTTTTAAAATTGTTCAAGGCAGTTTTTAAAATAAATCAATTCTAGAGGTGATATATTTCGCCCATAAAAAAACTTTAAGTGCTTATACTGCTTTTAACTGTAGGCCAGGGAGCAGCTGGTATTCTGTGCCAGTACATGTAATACATGCAGCTGCTTGGGTGTCTTTTTTTTTAACCTCTGCCTGATCACTAGTAAATTCTTTTTTCGCTATTCGTGGCCAGAAGTGCCATATGCCTCTTCCAAGCCCTTCTGAAAGAACAAGTGGAGAGGATCTCCGCTTCATACCGGTGGCTGCTTTGGGAAAACTGTGGGGAATAACCTTTGCTATTTATAGATAATCCCATTTTAGAAAGGTCAAGCTTTAGAGTATATTTGTTTGAACCTTACTGTGGGAGGGGGAGAGAAATCACTGCTCACTTCATCATAATAGTTATTTTCAAGTTGATAAAAATTACATGAACTAAAGGCCAGAAAGACAAGGAATCACTACAAAAGAATTGTTTTGTTGTCCTATTTTGTGTCGTAGATTTCAATGAATTTCTCTCACACACATACAGCTTAAGTGCTTGCTGTACCAGGTTAAGGCACTTAATTCACACATTGTGTGCTTTTGATAATGTTGCAGAAAGAACTGAATAACTTTGCTTATCACACATGGCTTATTGAAGACAAGAGGTCATTATCAGCACACCAGCAAGCCAGAATCTCAACATGGCCTGATATATGCATGCTTTCTTATCTCTGGCAGAGAGGGGGGGAGGGAGGGAAGGAGAGAGAGAGCTTCTCAGAATGACACGCACAAAGTCTACACTGGCTTAAGTCTGGTCTGTACACATACAAAAGTGCAATTTAAAATAAAACCTGATAGGATAGTAATTCCCAATCAAGCTGTCAGTTCTTACATGGTATCTTCTATAGATCTGGCCTAGGTAGCTTGATTAAGAACAAAAGAACTATTGTACAAGTTAAATGGGATGTTATAAAAGTCTCTTTATTGACAAGACAAGATGGGAAAGGCAATTTTTTATCTTTTTTTTTACTTTGGTTTCAAGGAATAAAATGAAGTTACTTTTGTCCATAAAACAGATCACCTGTTCTGAGATAGGTCTTTCTTGAACACTGCTGTTTTATTTGGGTGGCCAATATTTATTGTAGCTCTGTGAGATATAAGCACTTACATTTCATATCATGCTCTTTACACTGCTGAGGGCAGTGGCCCAAGACTATATTGTGATAACCCAGGGTGGGATACAAAAGCAACAAAGTCACAAAAACAGATTAACCCTTTTTAATTCGTTCAACTTGGCTTTAAAGCTCCAAATATCCTTGACTGGAAACAAAAAAACTCCCCCACAAACAATTGAAAAAAGGAGAACAAGCAGTTCCAACTAAAAATACCTATAAATTATAACTAGAAAAAACAACACAAACCAAACTAAAGCAATTAAGGGAACCAGGCAAGATAAGGGCTTGAAGATGTCCACAGACATTGGAATATACACTGGGAAGGATGCCAAACTCAGGTAAGAATGGACAGACTAGACATACTTTCATGCTTTGTTTCCAGCACTGGCTGATGCACAAGCTGTCCTTTTTACCAGTTCTCACAGCTGTAGCCCATGAAGGAGATCAAGGCCCTTTCCTCCCACATAGACTATGCCATTCACATTTCTCCCTTATCCTCTCCTCCCTGCATGCCCTAGGATAGAGAGGGTCCTGGGTCCTACTATGACTGCCCAGCCAGCCTGTGCCCTTCCCCAGCTTCCTCCACAACCTCTGGAGCCACATTTTCATTCCCTGTTGGCTGTTCCTCCTCTCCTTTGGAGTCAGTCTCCAACAGGAGCATGACATATATCAATTATCTGTTGTTTATTGTAAAGGTAACAGAAGCAGTTCTCCAAAATAAAATGAAATATTTCCTAAGCCTGAATGTTTTTGTGAGACACTATATTATTATAAAAAGGGTAATGTACAATAAACATAATATAGATTCTTAATTGCATTATTAATTTGTGAAATAAGAATGTGAAATTTATATAAAATACCAGCTAAAGGAATGGAATGCCCTTGTTCCGAGGTGGCAGTTAAAGAAAGTATACCTACTTTTCTGAAAGATATAGATTCTTTTCAAGAATTGTCATTACACGGCCTTCAAAGAATTTGGTAACTCAATTTCTAAAGTATTACCAAACACTTTTTCAAATCATAATCCTGTGAGTTTTAGGTTATAAAAAAAAATCTAACTCTTTTAGATGGAAACCAAACAAAATAGTGCTACCAAAAGAAGCAATTGTGGAGAATTATAAAAAGAAATTAATTGATTTAAGAATGGTTTGAGGTGCAAGTAATCTTTTTATTAAAGATTATTTTACACAGCATAATAATAAACTTAAAAAGAAGAGTCAAGAGAAAACACAGCTATTCCAGATAAAATAAAGAGAAAGGAAGAAGAATTAAAGAAATTTTGAAGTATTTCTCATCAAATGAAGCTTTTACAAAGACATTTATCTATGTTAACAATAAGAGAAATGAAAATAAAAATGAATCATGTAAAGCAAGTTTGTAAATAAATCAGGGAAGTTCTAGCATATACATTACGAAAAGAAAAATAAAAGATAATGAAATTGAAATTACAAGAGGGAGAAAGTGTTTTAGTGGACAATGGCCATCCAAAAAGTATTTCAATATGATTCCATTTTGTATAAAGGAAGTGACATCCTTCTAGAGAAGGATGAGAAAATAGGTGAATATTCTAAAGAAACAAAATTTAGCAAAGATCACAGAGACAGATTATGAATGGACTTCTAATAGTAAGGGAAGTTTTTCAGGCTATTAAAAAGAAAACAAGCCTTATTTTAATAACAACAATAATTTTATATTTTCATCGGTCCTACAGTAATTTCCTTTTTATGAAAGAAAATTCAGTGAGTCAGAATGTTCTCCAATGCTGACAATTTATCAGTAGCTTTTGTTGTTGTTCTTGTTCCTATAATAGCAGTAGGCTTTTAATGTGCCATAGAAAAGAAAAGCTTCAAACCTCATTTATGTATCTTTGGAAACTAACATACAGTAAAGATATCTCTGCTATTACACTTAATTTCTACAAGTTCTCAATGGAGGATTTTTTTAAAAAAAATATCATTATTGGTTTAGTAATATTTAATAAAGAATACCAATATTTATTCGGACGCTAGGGATGGGCAGCACAATGTTATGATGGTGTTCTTCCTTTTTCAAGGACTGGCTCCTGTATATGTTGATAGAGAGGGAGAGGTCCAATCTTCTGTCCTTAATATGTGGGATACTGCAGGGTATATATGATGCCATGGTAGTCCACTTTCAGCGTCTTGAGTCTGTGGGTATTTGAACCACAGGCTTTAGTTCAACCCTTGTAAAACAAGGGTTTGGGTTTTAGGAATTTTCTGGTTCTGGGAATTTTCCATCTCTTATTCTGAATGGGAATAAGATCCCAAAAGATCCTGTGCACAATTCTTGCTTGAAGAGCAGGTGGTAGCTGTAGCCAAATGGGTTTGTGCAGTTTCATGTTATCTACCAGTTGTACCAATTTCTGGACTGGGAGGCCCTGTTCACAGTCACTCGTGCTTTAATCACCTCCCAATTGGAATACTGCAACATACTTTACATGGGGTTTCCCTGTAAAAGTATTCAGAGCAGAAAAAAATATCATTTTACTTTAGAAGCTTTAAAAGTTTTAATTAAATTTACAAAATATTCTGGAAAATAATAGGATAATGTGACAACTATAAACTTAAGTTGGACTTAGGAAATGGAAAGATCTGAAATTTGTATGCATATCATCAGCCTGATGACCTACAGATTGATCTTTTAAAAAAAAAGATCACCAAAAGTGGTCTTCTTTGAAATGCATAATTTCAGTGCAAATATAGGAGAAAAATTTGAATATCAGTATTCCCAGTACAATCTCAAAAATAGCAGTAGTTCCCAGTCATCTTTCATTGAATTTGATATTATTGTTTGCCAGACACAATGTATTTTTCTCATAAGTAAATATATATTTATATGTTATGTAGCCTTCTGTAATATCTGCAGCAGCAAAGAAGTACATGTCTTTCCCTTTCCTCATCCATCATGTTTAGAAATAGGCAAATCAGTTACTTCCTATCCTGATAATGGCACAGAGGAAGCTGGGAATATCTTGATGTTCCCATTCCCTTTCTTCATATAGAAATATCATATATTTTTTAAGCATCTGAAGAAGACATATATTTTTAGGTCACAATTTAACCCAGGCCATAATTAACTCAGCTACACAGAGATCTTGTAATATTGTTGGAAAAGTTAATTGAAATGTTTTTAGATAGCCAAGCATAGCTGAATGACAGACAACATTTCTTTTTCACACTTATATATCCATGCATACATCAAACAAACAACAAAAATAAGGTGCTGTCTTCATTATTTCATTGACAGACATTAACAAAAAGCACAAGCTATCAAAGAAAAAATTAAAAGAGCCTTAAATGTTTGCTTTATAAGAATAAAGAAGGATGATGAAGGTACTCTTTGCTAAAAAATTTTGCAGCTGTTTATGGAACTTTGAAGTCCAGAAAAACATCACAAACAATTACCACACTCAATTCTACTGCATGTCAAATTCTACATTCTAGCCCTCCCCACTACCACCAACACCACATTCTGTAAATCTTGCAGCTAGGCTATATATTTTTAAATTCCAATCTAAATTAGCCACTTTAATTTGCATAAAATTCCAGATACACATTTGAATAAAGTAGAACCACGCATACTGAGAAACTGAAAGCAAACCGACATGATTGTTGTGGCTTTTTATTTTAATTGTGAACTTCAGGATTTAAGCCTCCCACACAAGTAATGCAAGTGCTGTTAGAATTCAATGTCGCTTTGCTGATGACTCAACAGCAAGCTTGGAACACTGAATTGCTTCTTAATAATCAGGTACACACATGCAGGTCACACCAGCCTGCCACTTTCCCTGGATGCTTTGCTTCTTACAGAAAGCTAAAAGCAAAGGGTTGAATGTATAAGCAATATACTCCAAAAGCAAGATTCTTAAATGTTAAATATTTACAAACGCATGGTCCATTGTAGATGATAACAAACAGCAAAAGACAATGTTACTAGGTAAAGAATATTTAAAATACTGGAAAACTTTTTTCTTCTTCTTAAGTTCACACTGAAGCTTCTCCAAAATTCCTGTACAGCAGCAAAGCAGCTCTACCTCATACTCTCAGATGCAGGTAGAAAATATATAAAGGTATATGAATAACTGCCTTCCCAATCTTTAAAATCTGTAGTTGCCTTCTTGCTTGCTTATATTGATAAGAGTTACCAATTAGTTGACAATAATCTGTTATGCAATGGTCTGAACAAAGTTTAGTCCAGCCTTAGGAATATTATAAAGATATTTATTTTCTGTAAGTTAATCAGGACTGGGACTGATCAGAGCACCTTGATGGAAATTCTCAGGACAATGTTATAACATTAGACTTTGAATGAGAATTTGTGGGGTGGGAAGGCAATGGAAAACCACTTCTACAGACTGGTCAACAAAATTCCATGGATCCCAGCTGTGAAATTTTCAGGACTCAGATTCAAGAGCTTACTTATTATCTTTATCCATCTCTTAAGAGTTTATCAAAGTACAGTGGTTCATAGCTTTTATTACACTGAAACAGAAAGGTTATTTTATTACCACTGGCTTTTATTAATTTGTTAATTGGTACATTGTTTTCTTCTGTAAGCTACCCTGGGACTGTTTGTGGAAAAGTGAAAGCTCATAAATGTGTCTAGTTTTTAAAGGGGCAACTGAGATTCCTACATTTTTCTAAATTGCCTTTATAGAGTTGAGCAAGTTACACTTGGTTTAATCAAATGTCTTTCACTTGAAAAAACAAAGACTAGCTAATCTTTGACCAATAGTGCACATGCAGCCCTGATCACACCACAAAATTTCAACAGTTGCTATGTATGAAACTTATGTATGGAACCTACCTTGACAGATTGCACCCCACTTACACCTGGGATAAACCCCCGACTCCTCCAGCAAATACCGTGTATTTAAAATAGGCAACCTAGTCTATGCACCGGGGACCCGTTATGGCTTCCTGATCTTACCAACTACTCCTAGATGACGGAAGAGAATGGAAGCGGCACATCGACCAGCTTCGTTCTCGCACCCTTGAATGCAAAAACACACCAGTGCCAAAAATAAATAACGACAAAAAAACAACCGAGGAGGAGGGGGAAATACAAAATAATAAAAAAGGGAGAGATGAACCTCCCATAACAAGACAACAGACACTACACAAAGACTATCAAACAAATCAAAAAAGAGCACTCACAGTTAGATGAACCCCAAATGAGAAGTCCAGGAGCAGGAGAACGAAGCGAGGCCTTCCTGGAAAGAGACAGCCAGGCCAGCTCAACCAACCTGGACAAACCAGGAGGGAGCGGTGGAGCCATCTCAACCAGCCCGAGAGACTCAGGCGGGAGTGGCAAGGCTGACTCACCCTTCCAGGAGGTTCCATGGAGAAGGAACAGAGAGACAGCGATCCCATCTGAAAGACTGAGCTGCACAGGTCAACCAGGACTTGAAAAAGCCCCACCTACCTGCGTGACTACGTGACGCACGTTGGACTGACCCAAGGGGGGAGGGGTGTTATGTATGGGACTTGGTAGGCTCCAAGTTCCCGATTCCGATTGGCCGAAAAGGCCGTTCTCGGATTGACCATTAGAGAACCAATCAGATTGGCCCGCCAGACGGTGGGAACACTTAAAGTGGTGTCATTGGCCACAAGCTGCGAGCAAGCCGCTATATAAAGGGCTGCTGCGGCTTGGGCTCTTGTTCTGTTACCATTGCTTTACTGAATTAAATAAAGAGTTTGTTGTTGGAACTCGGCCTCGTGCAACTTATTTCCGGATGGAACAACAGTGATTGCTAAAATTAACAGTATGAGTTGGTTTGATTTAAATGTTCTTATAAGTTATCCATAATGTAACTTATTTTATAAGGTATCCATCATGTAACTTATTTTATAAGGTATCCATAATGTAACTTATTTTTAGGAAGTAATTTATATCCCAGCATCAGAACAGAACTGCAAATGTATAACCAAAGTAAGACATTTCCGGAGTATTGCTGTAACATTTTAAACGCTCTGAATTTATTTCAAAGACTTCAGTGGCTCAAGCCCAATCTTTTGTATTTGGTACAGATCTCCAAGGACCAAAATACAACTTTGTTTTCTGTAGGCCAAAATGCTGATGAATAGATTAAACAGCTAATTGGAACTATCCATGTATCAAAAGGAGAGCAAGAGAAATATGATACTATGCACTTGGCATTCAACATAATTTAAAGCATTCACCTTTTCCAAACATTGCAGTTCTGAAATAGTGTTGCTCAGACCCATATTCTTTCCTATTTAACATAATGAAGAAATTCATGTGACATTTAGTTCTGCATTTCTTTTTTCAAAAGAGTTTTTCATTAAATTGACTGTATTCCAAAATTATCTTTTAGCTTATCCCTTCTCTGTTTGCTTAGTAAACTGATTTTGGTGGGACTTAATTCTAAATGAGTATAGGCTTCAGCAATGTGGCATTAATCTGGATGTTCCCAGCTGATTCTGTGAGATACCAGAGCCCTCACCTCCCATTCCTACCACTATAAAAACAGTGACTAAAATTATGTAACATTGCCAAATCTCTTGAAATGTAATGAACTTGAAAATTCTGGAGTATTATTTTTCCAGCAGCATACTCATAGCACTGTATATCCAGTTTCTTTCACACATTTGGATAAATTTGTTCTTTTATGAACCTTTGATTTTACAAAAGTGATCACATGGCTCCAGGAAACTATCCTAAATATGAGTCAGTTGCTTTGTATCTGAATTTTAATTGGCTATGGGAATGCTGCAATGGTTGTTAAATGTGAAAAATGGTTACAAGCTATTTTTTCTGTGTTAATGTAAATTTGAACAGTCATTAAACAAACTGGTGTATGTTGAGGACTAGCTCAACTTATAATTATCCCTTTAATAAAACAAAAGAAAAAGGAAAGAAAAAAACAAGAAAGAAGAAAACAAGAAAAGGAAAAAAAGACCAAAGCATTTCGGTTCATTTCATTTCCTTCCTTCCCTCTTTATTTTTAAATAAAAATCATTTCAAAAGGCCAATTTTTCCAGAGAACAAATTTAAAAGTCTTGGTTAATGACATCCAATTATATCTAGGGGGCTTTACTTCTGGAAATATAACCAAATTCCAAGTATAATTAAAAATTGCCACAAGTGGTTTCAGTGGTTCTGAATAATAACCCTCTAGTAATTCCTGTAGTGCAATCTCATTTAAAAAAAAAAAACCTCTATAAATTGAAAGTATGGCTAAAGATACCCTTGAAAGTCTGGAAAATTAAAGTCTCATGTCTCAGTTTGCACAGGGAAAACCTTGAAATTGTTACCATTTCATAAATATTTTAATAATTAACTTGTTAATTAGTCAAAACCATCTTAACACAGACATCCCTCTAATAACATATATTAGGTTTCTTTTTCCTTCCCAGTGTTTTCCTGCAAGTTCAGGGTCTGCTTTTCCAGGTCATCTGAATATTGATCCATTGGATGAGACAGGAATTGATGGCTGGCTTATCACTGGTGCCTAATGTTTTAGACGGAGAGAGAATGACTGACCTAAAGTCATCTGACTGGCTTTCATGCCTACAGCAGGACTATAATTTAGTGTCCTGGTTTCTAGCCTCATGTCTTAACCGCTAAACAAAGCTAATTCAAACCTGCTATTCTGTATTAAAAGTTAAAATTATTCCTGTGTGTTTTTAAATGTTGTCATTTTAAACTTTTGTTGGCTTTGAAGTCTGTCCCCAGAACAATTACACAGTGTAAATTGGAGTTTCTAATTACTAGAGTATATTATTCTTGATGTTTTGCCTGTGATCTACAAGGTAACAGCAGTAATAGCAACAACAAAAAACACAAAAATATGATACATAATCTAAAACATTCATGAATTACAACTTGTTTGAGATGTGATAGCTTTTCACACTTTTTAAAAATGGAAATCCTCTATCATTAGTAACAATAATAAAACCACAGACTTCATTGAATCAATGTAATACAGTTATTGTATAAATATAATTTAATTATCCTTGTCTTAGAGTTTTGGACTCCATTTCAAATAGCAGATCAGAGTACAGCAAAATCTTAGCATTAGCTCCATTCTTATCTTGTAGATATTAGTTGATTCTTCATCTTCATCATAGGATTCACAGTAAAGGTTCCCCTTGCATGTATGTGCTAGTCATTTCTGGCTTTAGGGGGCGGTGCTCATCTCGGTTACAAAGCCAAAGAGCTAGCATTGTCCGAACACGTCTCCATGATCATGTGGCTGGCATGACTAAACACCAAAGGTGCACGGAACGCTGTTACCTTCCCACCAAAGTGGTCCCTATTTTTCTATTTGCATTTTTTCATGCTTTTGAACTGCTAGGTTGGCAGAAGCTGGGACAAGTAACGGGAGCTAATTCTGTTCCAAGGCACTAGTGATTCAAACTGCCAAAGGATTCAGAAGGATTCAGGGGGGTAATACCAAATAACTATTAATTCAGACCACTTTAAAAAAATACATTTTATTTGACATCATAAACAATACATAAACTGAAAGTGATTGTATTATTATCTTCTTTTTATTATTGTTTTCCTCATGCAGAGTAATTGGGTCACACTAAGTAGATTTATTATTGAGCTCTTAAGAAGCCAATTATTGTCTTGTTTACAAAATTCTAGGTATAGGTCCTCCCTAGAACTCCTTTCATTTGCAAGCATTCATAGCAGTTGTGTACTGTATTTTTTTCCTGACTAATGTCAATGTGACTCTTTAATCAAGAAATATACAAGATATTTTTTAAATCTGCATAATATAATGGATGCTTAGGCTATGGGTGGTTTTTTAAATTTTCAAGATACATGTTCAGTATGTTTTCTCTGACATAATCCATAAATACAATCTGAATTACATTCTAGAGTTACCTCTAGATGTCACCTCTGGGTTCCACATAGGGAACATTGTATTATGATATTAAAAGAGAGAGAAAACAGATTTTCTGAATGTTTGTTTTTTCCACAACTATTCAGAATTTTCTTCTCCCCATCCAAGAAAACATAGAAGATAGCAAGTAGCCCACACTATATGGCAGAAAAAAGATCTATCACTCAGTCTGACAAAAACACAAGGTGCTTTGCAGCATAGACAATACAACTATGTGCCAGAGTTTCAACTTCCATGCAAATTGTATATTAATATAGTGCATTGATCTGAAACACAGGTGTGGTGGAGTATTAAACAAACAATTTACAATTAATATTTCCAGTATACAATGTATCCTAAAATACATTCCTAAAGCTTTCATCTTGAATATATGTTTCTGGGATCAAATCCTAATGAAGTTTATATTTCTGCATTTCTGAATAAATATACATAGTGTTGAAAAATAATCAATATTTTAACAGTAAGAGTGAATTACTAATTCCATTATCATGTGCCCATAAATCCTCATTACTTCACTCCACTTGGAATATTTAGATATACAAAAAATTAGGCTTCTGTTCCATTAATAGTTGCACAGAAGAAGGAGTTTCTGCAAGTACAACATACATAACATGCTACATCTGTTAAGGTTCTATTTTTCTACATAACTATTAAAGGGGCTGAAGACCTGTCCTTTCTGGCACTTGACCATCCTAAATATATCTGTGTGGTAGATTATAAATATTTAGATTTATTTAACTAAAAGGCAGGGAAAAGAAACAATAAGAGTTTCAGCAACTTAGCTTCCCTTCTGATTCTCATGGAGTGCCAAATAGGAAACATTCTCAAGAAGCTAATGCAAAGCAGTAAGATTTGAAAAGACCCATATTGTATATACTGTCATTTCAAATATAATGTAAATTCTCATATTCATTTTAATCTTTAAAGAAGTTATTTTACTTTTGCCCCTAAATGAATTTATTCCAAAGCTACAGATCCTTTTGCATGACTTTGGGCCATGTCTTGTGTGTAATGTTTATAATACATTCAAAAGGATTCCTAATCAAGATTTAACCATAGGGAAAAAAATCCTTCCTCCATCCAGATTCTTCCTTCCACAAATCATTTTTATAGTAAAACTATTCATATTCATTCATTTGGTGCTTTTTGAGTTTGTTATTTTCTTGCAGACCTTTCATTTTCCAAGCTAGATAACATCCTCAGTGCTGCTGGATCTTCTGGTTTAGCAGTCCCAGAATAAAATAAAAAATAAAAAGAGTCATCTACAATGTACAATGTAAGAACTGTAACAGCCACTACATAGGACAAAGAAGCAGAATACTAGCAGTGTGCATCAATGAACACCAACTTGCAGTCAGAAAAACATGATGACTCCTTAATTTCCCAAAACATGAACAGACTTAACCATAGTTTCAACTGGGAAACTGTGACCATCCTAGATGAAGCCAGGTCCAAAAGAGAATTCGCTCTGACAAATCAGCTATCAATAAGCATATAGACATAAACAACTACATACCATTCAAAAGAAACAATCAATAAACCAAAAAAGGAACAGAAAGACAACAGCAAACAACACCCAGATAAGCAGAGATTAATACCAAAATGAATTGTTTACTTCAAGTACATCAAGAAGTAAACAATACCCCAATTAAGGAACGTCAAACAAGCCAATGATAAACAGGCCAGTCAGAGAATTACCAAGACCACCCCCACTAACATGGACAGGGCAAGCCATTAGAATATAAAATGATAGCAAACATTACTCCCTTCCAGCAATGATGATGTTCTCATCAATATTTGGTAATAAAACATCTGCAAGAAAGCAACCAAGCTCAGAGAGCACCAAGGGAGTCCTAATTTCAACAAATATTTTCTTTGGTTTATGAGGCATTTGTTCAAGTAATAATTTTGTAATTAAGTTTTTGTAAAATTAAAATTGTTTATATTGACATTTACAGCTCTATGAAACAATATTCTACTCTTTCAGATGTAGAATATGATTTTTATCCTTTTGCTATTACATGTTCTCAAAGCTTCATGTGTGTCCAACTGGTCAGTATACAGCAAAACTGACCAATAGTCATCTTTGGCTGCAATAACTGCAATCAAATATTTCCTGCTGTATTTTTCAACCTTAGCAATTTTAATGTATAACTAATATTTCCAATATGCAATGTATCCTAAAATCCTAACAAATTTAACTTTACTGCTAGCTGGGGAATTCTGGGAGTTGAAATCCACATGTCTTAAAGTTGCCAAGGTTGAAAAATACTGGCTTCCTGTAAATCACTCTCATATATTGCTATGAAGGCAAACTGTGGATGCTAGATGTTGTTCTGATTTTTTTAATGACTTTTTGGAAATTTTTATGCTCTGCTCTTAGCAGGATTTTAAAATCCTCCCTGTCAAGACTTTGCCCAATTATATATCAAGTATAGTTTCAGAGCTTTTGAAATGCTTTTACAATCTTTCACCAACAGACAGCAAGCAAGGTCATTAGAAACTTATTTCAATAGGGCACAATGTGCCATTGATTCTATAGATTGAGGACTTCATTGTGAAGAAAAAAAAATCAATTAACCCTAATTGTTTAATAATGTAGTTGTGCAAATGGCTCTAGTTATCCCTTTAACTGGTTTAAAAGATTAACAGAACAATTATTTTTTTTCTGCATATTATATTACTTTTAAAGATAGATAGATAGATAGATAGATAGATAGATAGATAGATAGATAGATAGATAGATAGATAGATAGATAGAT
>BLBF01000022.1:35555209-35575853 GCA_015471245.1 Laticauda colubrina | reverse complement strand
GATAGATAGATAGATAGATAGATAGATAGATAGATAGATAGATAGATGAACAGATAGATCTGGACTGCAGAAATCTTGTTTTCATCTTCCAGTGCTACTACTATTCAATCCTAGATCATTCAGCCTAAAATGAATTCTGCTATTGATCTACCTCCTGTAGAAGACAAAAAGAAACCCAAATCCTAGCCACTGAACTTTCAGGAAACTGCAACTGCACTAATGCTTCTTGAATTTTATCACAAATTCATATTATAAATCTTGATAAATGGGGAACACCTAGCAAGTTTATTTTGTTATTCAATAATAGACAAATAATATTTGATAAGGGTAAGAAAGGAAAATACTGAACATTCTGATTTGTTTAGTTGCTTATTTACTTCAGTCTTGGAAAGAAAAAGTTGAAATAAGGTTAAAAAAAACTTCATGCAAAAGCTATAAAACTAGTAGAAAGTTATATTATTAATTTAGAAGTAGACAAATAAATTGAATTGGGATTCTGAATATTGAAAACCTGTTCTGCATATTTATTCTCATGTATATGAAAAAATGAATATGATACAACATTGATTTGAAAATACTTATGGTAGTTTGCCAACCTGCTTTGTTTTCATATTTAGTTTCTTATTGAGAATGTTTTGGCAGAAGCCTCTTTCTCCATGTTATAGCTTTTTCATTTTTAGCCTGTTTTCTTTTGTTCTTTTCATAACTGAGCAGATATATTCTGTCTTTAAAAGTTCCTTTTTTTACTTGAAAGGGTGGAATGTGACTAATATTTGACATATTTACATGACATGAAAAATCCTTAAATTCAGATAACCAGATTATTTATTTATTTTCTACCTTCTTTGTTTTTACAAATAACTCAAGGCAGCAAACATATCCAACACTTTTCCTCCTATTTTCCCCACAACAACAATCCTGCGAAGTGGGGTGGACTGAGAATGACTGGCTTATGGCTAAGGAGGGACTCATGGTTTCCTACTTTTTATCCCAGTGCCTTAACTATTAGACCAAACTGGGTCTCACATTAAAATTATATTAAATCATATTAAGATTAATGATATCTAAAAATAAAAGTATAGGTTTATTGTGGTACCAACAACTTAATTCTGCATTCTTTTGTACTAAGCCCTAACTTATACATGGCTTTTATACATTTTTTTTCTTTTATATTTAGAGCATCCAATTGATGCTTTGTGGTGGGCAGTTCTTTTTTGTGACTTTAGAAAAAGCTGGATTTTTTTCCTCTGAGATCAGCAGAGAACTTATTTGATAATATAGATTTGTTGCCAAGGACGCATTGCTTCAAGTTGCAATATGTTGTCTACATCAGAATTAGGCCACAAAAAGCATGGTAGCCTATACTTTTTGTTCAAGTGAATGAGATCCTGTCAGAGAATGGTGAGACTCCTTTTTCTCACCCTCTGTATTCAGTATAGAAAAATATTTTAAATATATATTTTCTTTATATCTTACTAAGTGAAGTGAACAAAATCATTAACACTGCTTTAGTTAGCACTATGGGTTTTTTATGTTTTAAGCAATGTGCAAACTGAAATGTACAATTGTGATATCATGATGCTTTTTTGAGACAGGGTGCCTGCTTAAGTAAGATTCATCTTCATGCTACGACCTTTGTGGTTTCTTTTGAGTAAATTACTCTAGTCATGTGATAGTTGAAAAAAAGAAAACTTAGTAAAGCTTCCAAAACAGAAGAGTATGTAAGAAATGTTTTAAGAAATTTGAAACTGAAATGTATAGTAATGGTGAAGGGAGAAGAAAACTCAGTTTAGCATCCTATTCAATGCTAGAATTGTATCGTAAAGGCATGCAAGAAAATTCCCCAAAAGTTGCAAATATTATGAGCATGCTACACTGACATAAATTAACCATAACCTCATATATTTCATTCACCATGATAGAAGCAACCTGAATTATAATAGAAAAAGAGTCTCCATTGCACTGTTGTTTGATGCCCAAAGTAAATTCTTGTGAGATGGATGCCCATGTAAATATGAAAAATAAGAAAATAAAATAGCACCAAGAATAAGTGCCAGTCTTTATGCCTCTTCTATCTTCACTTACCAGAAAAAATCACCTTTGTCATGGCAATGAGGTCATATATACACAGGAATAAACTACAGTGCCTTCTGTCTGTGTCAGATTTATATACGTAATGAAGTGAAGGCAGCAATGACAACTGCAACTTCATCTCCCAAAGGATTTTAGCTTTGTAGAAGAGCATTTCCTGTGCATGCAGATGTTTTCAAGATCAGTCCAAATATTTTTAAGAAAAAGGTAAAAACAGATACCTAAAGGTGTGCCAATCTTTTTGACCACATTAGGATACATAAACCAATGGTTGGCCTGAATAGAAGGAGGTTTTCTGGATTCCTCAAAGGGAATTTTTTTATACTAACAAATGCTTAAAATTATTTATCCATTGGCATTAAAAACAATTAATTAAAAATTGTCAGCAGCCAAGAAATAATTCTTGTACCAAAAGGAAAACTAAACGTATTATTCAGATCATCCAGGAATTGTATCAAAATTAAGATGATTTATAGTACCAAACATGACATCTTTGTGTTAATTGTTGTTTTATGGGTGGGGAGCACATGATAATATTTGAATAATGTAATAGTATGTGCAAATAACAGGAGATGAGGAGAAGAGATGCTGCCAAGGGAACAATCAGATAAAAAGTGCAGGTGCAACTGAATAACAGGAAAAGAAATTAACTTAGAAAAGATCGTCCTTAACTTATCAAGTGAAGAAAGAGACAATGGGAGATTTGTACTTTCAAATTTCAAGATTCACTTAATGTAGCTTTACAATAAAGTAGAATTAGTTGATCTTGTCATGTTTCCTCTCTGATGTACTTGGGAGGCTGACAAGTGCAAACTAAAAAAAGTCATGGCCTCTGAGTAATGGTGACATAGCAGAACAAAGGAGATGGGTTTAAGTGTCATTCTTAGTTGAGAGAAATTTACATCATATTTATATCTATATGTTTAGATTAAGACAAGTCTTAACTATATACTGTGTCTATTTATCATCTATCAAGAGAATTCAAAGAAACTTGCAAAATTCATAAAAAACAAAATCTGCTACCCAGAAAGTTTCATTATAAAAATATAGTAGATATGTCTCCATCTGTGTATATGTTCAATAACTGCATGATGAATTCCTCACAGTTAATTTAATGACAATAAAAGGTCTTCCTTTGCATTGAATAACTGAAAACTTAATGTATCGACATGGTTATTTGTAAAATGGTTCAAGAGTATTTCCCTTTGTGTAGAAATAACAATGTGAATCAATGTATTTTATAAGACAAAATATCACAATCATATGCTTACTTTTACAGTCACAGGAGGCCTATTGAAATCAGCTAGGTTTTTCAACATACATTACTTTTTCGTTAAGGGTGAATACATGAAGAGAATTCAGGAACAGGATGGCAGCAGTGAAAAATAAGTCAAATATGTGAACATCTGGGCTGCATTAAAAGTTACAAGTTACAAAGGAAGGTTATTAGAACAATATACTCCTTTAAGCTCTATACAATGTATGGGGAATGCTGCATATGACCTGGCATATTCAACAGATGGATATGAATTGAGACAAAAGGAGAACTTAGATCTATTTAATTTGTGAAGTAAGGATTTGTATAACAAATTCTCTCAGACTGGAGGGCCTGGCTGTAATATAATTTTTTTTAGATATACATATGAGAGGTAATTTTTCAAAACTGGATTTCCTTCTTTGGCATCCATTAGAAATGCCTGAAAATACAAAGGAAAAAAATGGCTACAAAATGAAGTGGTCTTTAGTGAGTGCCAAACTAGCTGCTGCTTACAAATTTAAGATCAAGAGTTAAGTCAGTGACTTTAGAGGAAGTTTCAGTAAACGATCTTATGTACAGTAAATGCCATAGCACAGAATGCAAACACTCTTTTCATACAGTGACACTGATTTCAGTTACAAAAAGTAAACTGAAATGAATTTTTGGGACATGTCAAGACCACTAATCCTGATTTCTGAAATCTACAGTGTGAATTATTTGCAATCATTACTTTTCTGCTGGTTATTACAAGAAACCAAAATGATTGAAAAAAGCATTCAAGCAAGTTTGCCAAGCATCTATCTGCCTCCTGCTAAAACTGGCTTTCCAAATTCAACTCTATCTTTGTCATGATGTATTATTATTCTGTTACACCTCTCTAGACTGCTTTTCAACCAATTCAGGATAATGACAATAGAAGATAAGATCTGAAAAATGATCATATTTATAATCTGCAATTAATATACTGTAGCTGAACTGTTAACTGTCTAAAGGCAAACAAAGAAGATTTATGTGTCACAATAAAAAAAATTAATTTTATTTACAAGGCTTTCTATCATATCAATAAGAAAAGGAAAAGGTAGAAATGTACAGGAGGAGAACAGGAAATCTACAAAAATTCTATGATAAGATTTGCTCCAGCAAGAAGCCAATAGCAACTAATGGCTAGACATTCTGGTTCAGATAAATTCTTGTTCAGATCTCAAATTTTTCAATGCTGTCGGAGTAAAGGTACATTCTAAGTATATAATAAAGTATATAATAAAGAATATTTAGTCTTCTGCATTTGGGACATGTAAACATGTGAGGTATCAAATGTCACACAGGATTTTTACAGGATTTTTAATGTTTCAGAGACATAACATTGTATCATCCTAGTGGAAAAATCAAAAGAATATGCAAAACTGAACAAGAGAAAGTGGAATAGATGCAAGTATCTGTGCATTAACAGTGCACAGCTTAGCAAACTTTGTATATGCTTATCTCTGATATTCATATTCATCACAGCAATCCAGAAGTTTCTTGTCAAGTTTTATTGAGATTGCATTCCCACTTTTCATTGTGGCATAATATTGGCCATTTTGGTAAAATCCACATTGTTCCAGACATTTTGAAAAAAGATGTTGTAGCTGATTATAAGATTTCATTCAACTTCGTAGAAGAAAAATCAGAACATTACAACAACTTAATAATCATATGAAATATCAATAAGATAGTCATGTTTTGTCATTATTTGAATTATAACAGCAAACAGCATAAGACAGAGCCATTTGTCTAACTACTTTATATTTTCTTAAATGTAATCCTAATCTATTCAATATCCTAGAACTGAGCTAAAAAACCTGCTCACAGAAAAAATCATGTGATAATGTTTTTACTAAAAGCAGAATGCTGTTATGATTTTAAAAGATTCACTTTTGTGCCTGGGTCATCTTAGTGCAGGGTTTTTTTGAAGCCCATGTAAAACGGACAAAAAACCTTGCCATCCGTTGGTTAATGCGATGTATCCGTTCTGTACTCACTGCCTCCATTTTGCTTCCTCTCTATCCGTCCAGCATCCATTTATGGACGTTTCATCCGCTCCAAAAGTTTTGGGCTGCCTAAAACTTTGGCACGGAAAATGTATTCGGTTCGTTCGTTCTGCATCCGCTACGCATCCACTACGCATCCATTACGCATCCGTTACGCATCCGCTATATCCGCTAGGCGTCTGCTACGCATCCGTGCAACTCCATCCGCTCCAGCGGTAAACGGACGTGGGGAGAAAGCGGAACGGACGCAGAATGGATGCAGAACGGATGCCAAGCGGATGCAGCATGGAAACAAAGCATTTAAAACAGAAAAAATGTTCGCAGAGGGGACCTATCTCTGATATTCAGGATGTCTACAGGATGCGTAGAGGGTGCCTAAAGGATGCCTAGCGGAAAACCTATACTGCCTATAAAAAGGGGGAGCAACTTGCCTGCATCGCACTTTCAGAACAGCAGCCCAGCGGTGCAGACCTCTGCAGCCTTCGTCTGTCTCTTCCTCTTCCACAGCATCCAGTCATGTCCACCGTGGATTGTAACAAAGTCCTTTCGGCAGCCACCATCATTCTGCAACAGTGCGAAGCCATCTGCAAGCTCTGTGAACACTACTGCGAGAAGAAAAGGAGCAACCCAAAAAGAGTCTGGGTCCGAAGATGGTTCGCCAGTAGAGCGGAGGACGGACTGTACAACAAGCTGATGGTGGAGCTCAGGAGCAAAGACACTCGGGCGTTCCAGAACTTCATGAGGATGCCTCCAGCCATGTTTGACGAAGTTGTGCAGCGGCTGACACCCAGGTTGACCAAGGCAAACACCAACTTCCGGCCCAGCCTGGAACCTGGGCTCAAGGTGGCACTCACTCTGCGCCACCTGGCCTCAGGGACCTCCTACAGGAGCATGTAGAATGGCTGGAGGGTGCCATCCAACACCATCAGCAAAGTGGTCAGAGAAGTGGTGCAGGCCATCATCGAAGAATACAAGGAGGAGCTCCTCCAGAGCAATGGTATCAGAAGTGGAACTTCCCCCACACTGGTTGGTGATGGTGGAGCTGAGGAACGAAGACCCTCATGCATTCCAGAACTTCATAAGGATGCCTCCAACCATGTTTGATGAAGTTGTGGAGCAGCTGAGACCTAGGTTGACCAAGCAGAGCATGAACTTCCAGCCCAGCCTGGACCCTGGTCTCAAGGTGGCACTGAATCTGCACCACCTGGCCTCAGGGACCACATACAAAAGCATGCAGTACGGCTGGAGGGTGCCACACAACACCATCAGCACTGTGGTCAGAGAAGTGGTGCAGATCATCATCGAAGAATACCTGGAGAAGCTCCTCCAGTGCCCCTCCACTGAAGAAGGCTGGAAGAAAGTTGCAGAGCAGTGGTATCAGAGGTGGAACTTCCCACACACTGTTGGAGCCATAGATGGCAAGCACGTGGCCTGCAAAGCTCCAGCCAAATCAGGGTCCACTTATTTCAACTACAAGGGCTTCTTCAGCATCATCCTTTTTGCCATGGTCGATGCTGACTACAAGTTCATGTACATCGATGCTTCAGGCAACGGGTCAGCTTCAGATGCCCAGGTATACAACGCCAGTCACCTCAAGAAGGGGCTGGAACACAACCTCATCATGGGTTTTCCAGATCCAGACCCCCTGCCCAATGACACAAAAGATGTGCCCTACTTCATCATGGGGGATGACGCCTTCTCCCTCACAACCTACCTCATGAAGCCCTACACTTCCAGATGCCTCACCCGTGAAGAGAGGATCTTCAACTACAGGCTGTCCAGGGCAAGGCGGGTGGTGGAGAACATCTTTGGCATCCTGGCCAACAGGTTCCAGGTACTTCTCACCACCATGCAGCATCGCCCACAGACAGTGAGGAGGATCATGGAAGCTTGCTGCATCCTGCACAATCTCATGCGCACCCACTACCCAGTGTTGCAGAACAGGCTCATGGACGGCAATGGGGACATGGAGCCTGGTGAATGGAGGCAAGGGCGAAACCTGATAGACACTGTGGATGTGCAAGGCCCAACAGAGCTTAATGTGAATGGAAGAAACAGCGCAACCTCCTGAAACACTGGTGCAATTCCCCAGCTGGAGCAGTGGAGAGGCAAGACAGGATGGTAGATGCTTAATGGATGCTTCCTTCAGCCTGTCTCATCCCACTGATGAGATTGGGCCATGTATGTTGAGTGGGCCTACAATGAACATGGCATTTAATAAAGAGTTGTGTTTATGTTGAAATGTGTGGATCAATTATTACATTGTTATTGATAACAAAGGGCCATAGGTCTGGCACCTGGGAGGGTGGACAATACAGTCCTACAATGCTTGCACTTGAGGTTTATCTATCCCACAGCTATTACCCATCCCAAAGGTATCCCTGCCCATCCCACTGCTATCTTAACCCATCCCACAAGCATGCAAAGGCTTAAACCATTTCTAAAAGTTTCCACCAAGACTTTATTTAATAAAATAAATGAAGCAAGTGTGTGAAGCAAAGATAATCTTTATTAATAACAAGCTGTAAAAGCAAAATGACCCAAGTGTCCCAAGCAAAGATAAAGTCAACAGGTAGCCACCCAGTCTCTGGCACTCTCCTTTGTCACTCTGAGGTGTCCCCAGTCTCAGGGGTGAAGGGTCCAGGGGCTGTGGAGGTGGCTGCTGCTGGAGTGCTGGTCTGAGGTGTCATTGGGGTGTCTGGCCCCGAGAGGACAACAGGGGACATTGTGTGGAGGAAGCTCTCAGAGAGCGGGCTCAGCCCAGTGATGTTGAGAGCCCCTTCCTCCAGGACATGGGGTGTCAGCCCCAATACCGATGACAGATGTTCTGAGGCCGGGTTTGGCTGTGGGGTGGAGGAAAGAGCAGTGTAGTGGGGATGTCTGGTCTGCAGCTGAGCGAGGTGAGGCGTGTGTGGCATCGGTGGCATCTGTGGCTTGGGTAGCATCAGTGACGTGGGTGGCATCGGTGGCATCGGTGGCATTCGATGTACCTGTGTCTGGACTGGGAAGGGCTGCCTGTGCTGCTGGAGCTCCTGGTAGCCATAGCCTTGGTAGGTGAGGGGCTGTGGAAAGCCTTGGAAGGGCAATGACATCACCTGGGGTGGAGGAGCAGACCTGGACTGGGTGGGAACAGGTTCAGCTGGGTCTGGAGGGTTGTGAAGAAGAACGGTGATCCTGTCCTTTATCACCTGGCACTGTGATTCCAACATGTTCATGAGGGGCTGGTTGACGTCGGTGAGGAAGGGCTTGCGTTTGGAGGATGGGACATCGGTGTGTACCAGCTGAGAGAGGAGATCTACACTGCTTCTGATGGTGTCCCTCATCTCCAGCAGGACAGTGTGGCTCTGCCCCTCTGGTCTGCCTCTCTGCCTGCTTTCTGTGGAGGTGGAGCTGGGGGTGGATGTGGGTTGTTCTCTGGTAGAAGTGTCCTCTCCTTGCTCCCACTGCGTCAGGGGGTCCTCCACACGCTCCACCACGGGGAGTGCAGCTGTTGGGGGGGTATCCGTCATGGCAGGCTCCACAGATACCTGCCTGGACACAGGAGCTGACTCCTTGGCCAGAAGAGGACTGGCTGTCTGCGGGCTGCTGAGAGAGAGGGTTGTGGGAGGTACTGCTCCCTGGTGGCAGATCTCACCCTCCAAGAAGCTGCACTTGGCCATCACGTAGGTCTCTCAGTCCGTCAGTTTGACTGTGGCCTGGCCAGATTTCTTGAGGTGCAGCTTCCCATATCAGGTGTGCATGTGCTTCCACCAGCCGAGGAGTACCTCCGAAGTGTAGCCCAGGCTCTCCGCCTTCTCTTTCCAAGCAGCCTGCTTCCTTTTGGTGTCTCAATAGAGCCTGTGTCCCTTCCACCATAGATACTCGTTCTCCCTCAGCCATTCCAGCACCTCATCCTGATGTTCCTCTTCAATGGAGTATTGCCTCCTCTCCCATTCACGTGTATGCCTCTTCCTCCCTCTGCAGGGCCATCTGGGCCCTCATCAGAGGGGCTTCAAGGTTGTAGGGGCTGCTCCTCCACACCACCATCATCAGCAGCAGCAACAACAACATTAGCAGCAAAAGCAGGACCAGCAGGACCAGCAGGACCAGCAGGGCCAGCAGGACCAGCAGCACCAGTAGCGCCAGCAGCACCAGCAGGACCAGGATCAGCAGCAGCAGAGTAAGCACCAGCAGTGTCAGCAGGACCAGAAGGACCAGCAGGACCATGAGCACCAGGAGCACCAGCAGCACCAGCAGGACCAGGAGCACCAGGAGCACCAGCAGGAACAGCAGGACCAGCAGGACCAGCAGGATCAGGAGCAGCGCCAGCAGAGTAAGCACCAGCAGAAGCACCAGCACCAGGAGCAGCGACAGTTGAGTTAGCACCAGCAGAAGCCCCAGCACCAGGATCAGCAGCAGCAGAGTAAGCACCAGCAGAGTAAGCACCAGCACCAGCAGAGTAAGCACCAGCAGAAGCTCCAGCACCAGAAGAGTCAGCCCTAGCAGCAGAAGCCCCAGCAGAAGCAGAGTCAGGGCCAGGGGGTGGGATGGTGGCCCTGTCCCTCTTTCCAGGGCTGGCAGCAGATGGCAGAGACTTTCTCTTCTTCCCCATGGTTGTTGGCTGGCTGGCTGGCTGGCTGGCTGGCTGGAGCTGTGTCTGGTAGCAGGTCTTTCCTCTGAATAGTGACCTGCTTGCGAGCTGCTTCCCTTTATATCTGCAGGGCTGATGCAATGCATCCTCCCCACATGCGCAGTGAACGCTCTGCATCCACTAGGCATCCGCTAGGCTTCCACTCTGCATCCGCTTCATCCGCTCAGCATCTGCTTGGCATCCGCTCCTTCCGCTATGCGTCCGCTTCGCTGTGCTCCCCCAGAAGCCCTGCAGATGTGCCATCTGCTCCCATCCACTTCCATCCGCTAGGCTTCCGTGGAGCATCCGCTTTCCATCCTGGCTACATCCTCCCCCCTCTGTTCCTTTCCGTTGTTGTCCGCTCTGGTTATGCAAATTCGGGGCACTTTTGAGATCAGATAACAACGGATGGAACATTTTCTTGTCCGCTGTTTCCTTTTTACATACATTTTGCATCCATCGGCCAATGTGACAGGCCCTTAAATATGAAAATGTCAGAAATGTCTTCTAAACAAAGTGCTTATGGGAAAAGGATAAATTGATTTAATGCTGAACACTTAATCAAAGAGTTCTCAATCTATTTTGCCAATGGATGTGTTTGGGATGTTATAAGCTTGTCATAAGCTTTTCCTCAAGAATTTGTCATAGAGATCATGCCAAGCAGAAACATTGGGTTCCAGATATTTCTAAGAATGCTCAAGATCAATCTTATATATAAAGATAGTGCTAAAGGCTGGCGTTTTGTTTGGAGTATGACATCTTCCCAATTATATGTTTTTAATTAAATGTTTTTTTAAAAAAAATCAAAAGTTTAGGGAGAAGATCCTAGCGGGAACTGAGAGGAAAAAGCGAGAGAGAGGAGAACTCACTGTCATCTGACAGAAAAGGAAAACCAACTTTTTTTCTGATCACCAACTAAACATACCCAAATAACAACTAACATCACTAATAGTCTTTATATGTTATGATATTTGTGCATCCAGGCAATATTTACATCACAGACCAAATTGTGTTTTTCTTAAATGTCCATTATAACAATCTTGCGGAACAACCTTGTTATTTAGAGTAAGATGGGGTGGGTTATAAAGGCAAATCTTCTCCCATAACTATTTTACAGATCACAAACCAGTCAAGTCATACCACTGTAGTTTTGTAGAAAAATGCTGATCTTTGGCAATGTAAGCTTCTTTCAAATTCTGGTTTTTAAAAGTTTTAAAACTATTGTTTGGCACAGTCACTCTAGATCTCTGCTCCTAAGTGGAAAGGACATGTAAGGCAATGATAATATGCTTGAGATGTTGGGTAAGAGAAGAGAGAGGGAAGCAGAACTGATCGTTTCTAGATTTAGAGTCTTTAGCACCTTTTTGCTGGTCCATAATATCTGAGTCCTAATAGCACCACCATTTCTGAGTGGAGAAATAAATGTGTACAGTTGAGTGACTGTAGTTAGTTCTCTAGAAGAAAGAACCCAGAGAGGCATTAACAAACAATAATAAGCACAGCTAAGTGTCCTTGGAACTTTGTAAAATTTGTACAAGACTGAGTAAAGCTGGAGACAAATTGCAGAAATTCAGAAAATGAGAGAATGAAAAGATAGTAAGATCAAAAGCAGTCAGTGCCATACAATTACTGTCTAAAGAACTGCCAAATCCAGTCTGTAAAACAAACACCAAACACTTCAGTTCTATGTCCAAAAGTGGTTTCAGTTAAAAATGCAGTTGAGGCACAAGTAAGAATAAAGAAAACTAAGTATTTATGGTTGTGGGTTCTGGCTATACAAAGTAATTCATGTGGAAATAAATGTTACCTTCGAGAATTCTATAGCATGTACTGCCTTCTTTTAATCTTATCTCATTATAGCTATAGGCCAGCATAAGCCACAAAACACTAAAGAAATATATAGAATAGAGGCAATACAAATGTAGAATCAGCAAATTATTGGGCAAAGATAATACTTTCATTAGGAAGCTGATTGGATCATTTTGATTACCTATTGATCAATTGGGCACAAAACTGATTCCACATTTTTTTCCCTGAGGAGACTCTTGTACTCTCCAATCTAGCCCTATTAGTAAATGCACGTTGCTATTCAGCCTCCAGATTTTCCTTCCTGGATAGTAATATTTGCAATCATAGGTTCGGTTTAGGCAAAGTGTTAAGTTTTAAGACTGCTTGTGTAGTTCTGGTTTAGTATATTGAGAGAATCCAGTGCCATCAAGTTAATTAAGATGGCGACCAAAGCAGATACAAAAGCCCAAAGGAGAGAAAAGTACCAGTAACTAAAGGCTAGGTCACATCGGCCTATGGATGCAAAACATATGTAAAAAGGACACAGCGGACGAGCAAATTTTCCATCTGTTGTTATCCGCTCTCAAAAGTGCCCCAAATTTGCATAAACAGAGCGGACAACAACGGAAAGGAACGGATGGGGAGAGGATGTAGCCAGGATGTTAAGCAGATGCTCAATGGAAGCCTAGCAGATGGAAGCGGATGGTACATCCACAGGGCTTCCGGGGGAGAATACGGAAGCCCTTCCCAGTCCAGGCACAGGTTCCTCACCTGCCATAGATGCCACCGATGCCACAGGTGCCACAGATGCCACTGACGCCTCACCTCGCTCACCTGCAGACCAGACAGCTCCACTACACTCCTCCTTCCTCCACCCCACAGTCAAGCCCGGCCTCAGACCATCTGTGATTGGTCTTGGGACTGACACCCCATGTCATGGAAGAAGGGGCTCTCAACATCACGGGACTGAGTCAGCTCTCTGAGAGCTTCCTCCACACTATCCCCTGTTGTCCTCTCTGGGCCAGGCACCCCAATGGCGCCTCTGACCAGCACTCCAGCCACTGCCACCTCCACAGCCCCTGGACCCTTCACCCCTGAGACCAGCCTCAGAGTGACTGAGAAGAGTGCCAGAGACTGGGTTTCTACCTGTTGACTTTATCTTTGCTTGGGACACTTAACTTGGGTCATTTTGCTTTTACAGTTTGTTATTAATAAAGGTTATCTTTGCTTCACACACTTGGTTCAGTTCTTTTAGTAAATAAAGTCTTGGTGGAAACTTTTAGAAATGGTTTAAACCTTTGCATGCTTGTGGGATGGGTAAGGATAGCAGTGGGATGGGCAGGGATACCTTTGGAATGGGTAATAGCTGTGGGATGGGTAAGGGTAGCAGTGGGATGGACAGGGATACCTATGGGGTGGGTAATAGCTGTGGGATGGGTAAGGATAGCAGTGGGATGGGCAGGGATACCTATGGGATGGGTCATAGCTGTGGGATGGGTAAGGATAGCAGTGGGATAGATAAACCTCCAGTGCAAGCATTATGGGAGTGTATGGTCCGCCCTCCCAGGTGCCAGACCTATGTCCCTTTGTTATCAATAACAATGTAATAATTGATCCAAACATTTCAACATAAACACAACTCTTTATTAAATGCCTTGTTCATTGTAGGGCCACTCAACATACATGGCACAATCTCATCAGCACAATCTCCTCAGCGTGATGAGACAGGCTGAAGGAAGCATCCATTAAACATCTACCATCCTGTCTTGCCACTGCACTGCTCCAGCTGGGAAGTTGCACCAGTGTTTCAGGAGGTTGCGCTGCTTCTTCCCTTCACATGAAGCTCTGTTGGGGCCTTGCACATCCACAGTGTCTATCAGGTTTCGCCCTTCCCTCCATTCACCAGGCTCCATGTCCCCATTGCCTTGTTGGCGGTCCACGAGCCTGTTGTGCAACACTGGGTAGCAGGTGCGCATGAGATTGTGCAGGATGCAGCAAGCTTCCACGATGTTCCTCACGGTCTCTGGGCGATGCTGCATGATGGTGAGAAGTACCTGGAACCTGTTGGCCAGGATGCCAAAGGCATTCTCCACCACCCATCTTGCCCTGGACAGCCTGTAGTTGAAGATCCTCTCTTCACAGGTGAGGCATCTGGAAGTGTAGGGCTTCATGAGGTAGGTTCTGAGGGAGAAGGCATCATCCCTCACAAAGTAGGGCACATCTTGTGTATTGTTGGGCAGGGGGTCTGGATCTGGGAAGCCCATGATGAGGTTGCGTTCCAGCCCCTCCTTGAGGTGACTGGCATTGTATACCTGGGCATCTGAAGCTGACTCGTTGCCTGAAGCATCGATGTACGTGAACTTGTAGTCAGCATCGACCATTGGCAAAGAGGATGATGCTGAAGAAGCCCTGGGGACACTGGAGGAGCTCCTCCAGGTATTCTTCGATGATGGTCTGCACCACTTCTCTGACCACAATGCTGATGGTGTTGTGTGGCACCCTCCAGCCGTACTGCATGTTTCTGTACGTGGTCCCGGAGGCCAGGTGGCACAGAGTCAGTGCCACCTTGAGCCCAGGGTCCAGGCTGGGCCGGAAGTTGGTATTGCCTTGGTCAACCTAGGTCTCAGCTGCTCCACAATTTCGTCAAACATGGCTGGAGGCATCCTCATGAAGTTCTGGAATGCATGAGGGTCTTCATTCCTCAGCTCCACCATAAGCTTGTCATACAGTCCATACTCGGCTCTTCTCGCGATCCATCTTCGGACCCACACACTTCTTTGATGCCTCATTTTCCTTGCGTAGAACAGGTGAAAGAGCCTGTAGAGGGATTCGCACTGTTGTAGAATTATGGCGGCTACCAAAAGGAGTGTGCGATGATCCATGGTGGAGATGACTGGATGCTGTGGAAGAGCAAGAGCAAGATGAAGGCTGAAGAGGTCTGCACACCAGGGCTGCTGGACTGAAAGTGAGATCCAGGTGATTTTCTCCCCCTTTTTATAGGAAATATAGGTTTTCCGCTAGGTGTCCTTCCGCATCCTCTAGACATCCTCGAGACATCCTAAATATCCGAGATACGTCCCCTATACGAATGTTTTTTCCATTTTAATGCTTTATAACTGAGCTGTATCCACTTTCATCCTTTCTATGTCTGTGCTACTTACGCTATGTGTCCGTTCCACGTCCGTTTCGCTTCCTCCCTGTGTCCGTTTTCCGCTGGAGCGGATGTGAGTTGCGCGGATGCACAGCGGATGCCTAGTGGATATAGCGGATGCGTAACGGATGACAACGGATGTATAACGGATGTTCCCTGTATGCATAGCAGATGTAGAATGGACGCATTGGATACTTCATCCGCTCAAAAAGTTTTGTGCAGCTCAAAACATTTTGAGTAGATGAAATCTCCGTAGACAGATGCTGGACGGATAGAGAGTATGAAAAACGTATGCAGTGAGTACAGACCGAATGCATCGCGTTAACCAACGGATGGCAAGCATTTTTCTCTGTTTTGCATCCTCTTTCCATCCATTGGTGCAGTGTGACATGGGCTTAAATTCAGAGATAGGAGTAGAAGTCACAAAAGTAACAAAGTATATAGATTAGGTCCTTGGGACCTCCAAAGTAGCAGCGTAAGGATTCAGACAAAGGCAGCCAGCCAATCTGGAGTGCCAGGATCCAGGAATCCCATCTTGACCAGCTTCCCTTTGTTGGGTAAGGCGATTGAGCGATCCACTAGGATCTAGTCCAAAAATCACAAATTTTTTCAGCTGCCTGGAGAGGAAAAAGCTGCCTTGTAAAAAGAAGCTACTTGGTCTAAAGAATCTGCCTGGTCTCAGGAGAAAGAAGCCAACGTGGGGAACGAACGAGCTTTGGGTTTGTGGCAACTGCTGGCAAGGACTGCAAGCTTACCTGTGGGTAAGTGTCTACCCCAATCCTTATAGATCAGCAGTGCATTTTTCAATGGGAGGAAGGAACCGGTAAAAAGATTTACTGTGGACTTGAAGCAGCTTGAAGATTTACTGTGGACCCAAGTCAGAAACAACTTAAAAAGCGAAGACTCCAGAGTGGAAGTGGTGAGTGTGGACATTAAGCAGCAGCAGCTTAATTTATGTTTTTATCCTTCAAATCTGGAAGTTAAATGGCAGCTTGAGAAAAGAGTGATTAAAAGAGGGGAAAAAAGGGGGACAAGACAAGAAGAGGTGTGAAGAAGAAACTGCCTTTTGAAACTGAGATTGAGTGTGAATTCTGATGATGGAAGAACAGGAATGATGTCTACAGTCTCCATTTAAATAAAATCAGCAAAAATAATTCTAAATGGCCACCAATTGGGGAGAACAAAGGAGACTCACAGAGAATTGATAGTCTCCATATAAATCACCCAGGTCCATTTAAACAATCCAGCTGATTAGTCAGCCTAAATTTAAATTCCCACTCAGCTGATTGGACAACCTCCACTAAATCCCCACGCAAATCTCATCTTTTCCAAACTCCAAAGTGGATGATTGGTGAGCTCATTCAAATCTTCTCTATTCAAATCTTCTCTATTCAAATCTATCAAATAGCAATGCTTCCTCTTTAAAACAAAAACAAAGAAAACCAAAAACCAACAAATGTTGGTTCACTACTAACATGGGCAAAATCCTGCCCACACACTTTTATCTTTCTTGGTGACTTCAACCTACCTCACATTAACTGGACCCTGAACGAATGTAAGACTGAGCCCATACATGAAACCTTCTACAATGCTGTAACAAAGCTGGAACTGGAACAACTAATAAACAACAATACTAAACTTAACAACTGCCTCGATCTCATATTCTGCAATAGTTTGAATTCAATTTATGGAATACAAATTAAAGAACCCTTTTCCAACAATGACCACAGCATAATTGACTTTTGTCTCAACATACGTCCACACTAAAATCAACACAACGATGTAATCCCCAGTTATAACTTCATAAACAGCAACTATGATTTTATAGACAACGATCTCTCATCCCATGATTGGCAATTTCTATTCACTGGATGCGATACTGCTGAAGACCATGACAACATATTTTTACTTGAAGTCAAAAGAGTCATCAAACTATATGTACCAATAACAACTCCAAAAACCAGAAAAAACAGATTACCCATAACAATAAGGAAGCTTCAATCCAAAAAGAGATCATTTTGGTGGAAAATCAAATCTGGTCATGTTGACAACTTCAAAACCCGATACAAAAATTTATGCCACCAGATAAAGACTGAATGCACCAATTATCACATTAAACAAGAGGAAAACCTTCTACACACCAATTCCACCCGCACTTTCTACAATTTTGGAGAACAAACTAAAAGATTCAAAGTCCATCCCACCCCTGAAAGGACCTAATGATAAAGACTGCAATGATGACACCATTAAAGCCAACGTCTTTAACAAATTCTTTGGCTCAGTATTTGCAAACAGCAATGGATCATGCCTAGTATTTCCTAGTCAGACCACAGACAACTACAATGATCTAATACATATCAATTTTACAGAGGACAATATTCAAAAAGCACCATGCAATCTAAAACCATCTCTATCTATTGGACCGGATGGAATATGTGTCTACTTCTTTAAAAAGCTATCCACTGCCATCACCGAACCTCAAAGCATAATCTTTGAAAAATCTTTCAGGACCAACTCCTTGCCAAAACTATGATCACAAGCCACAGTCATCCCCATCTTCAAAAAGGGTGACCCCAGCCTAGTTGAAAATTACAGACTCTTTATGCTGCGTCACCTGTAAAGTCATGGAATCAATTATTAACCAATCCATTTTCCTCCACTTAGAGACAAACAACCTACTCTTTAATATACAATTTGGTTTCAGAAAAAAAGTATCCTGCAACCTGCAACTCTTACTCTGCAAAATCATATGGACTACACAACTCGATCAGTGCAAAGCAATAGATACAATCTACATAGACTTCTGTAAAACCTTTGATTCAGTGGTACACGACAAACTACTCCTAAAACTAAAATCTTACGGGATCTCTGGACACCTGCATATCTGGATAGAAGCATTCCTGTCAAACAGACAACAAATGGTCAATATTGGGAGCGTCCTATCAAATTCTGCACCTGTCAACAATAGTGTCCCTCAAGGAGTGTTCTAGGACCAACTCTCTTCATACTCGACATAAATGACCTCTGTGATCATATTAAAAGCAACTGTGTTCTCTTCACTGATAATGTGGAGCTATTCAATACCACAGACATTACTGCTACCATTCAAAAAGACCTCAAATATGTATCAGAATGGTCAAACAAATGGCAGCTTCAAATCTCAACAAATAAATGCTCTGTCTTACATATTGGCAAAAAAACCCAGAAAATAAAATACAGACTGAATAGTCAAGACCTTGTTGATGATCCAAACTCTTTCAAGGATCTTGGAGTACTCATCTCTAATGATCTAAGTGCTAGAGCCCGCTGTAACTACATAGCCAAAAAGGCATTGAGAGTGGTAAACTTAATCTTACATAGCTTTTTCTCTGGTATTATTACACTACTAACTAAGAGCATACAAAACATTTGCTAGACCAATACTCGAATACAGCCCATCAGTCTGGAACCCACATTGTGTGTCTGATATTAACACAGATGAGAAAGTCCAGAAATATTTCACAAGAAGAGTTCTCTACTCCTCTACTCATTGCAGAATACCTTATGCCACCAGACTTGAAATTCTAAACCTAGAAAACCTACAACTACACTACCTTCGGTCCGATCTCAGTATAGTATATAAAATCATACATTGAAATGTCCTACATGTCAATAAATACTTCAACTATAATCATAACAACACAAGAGCAAACAATAGATACAGACTCAAGGTTAATCGCACCAAACTTGATTGCGGGAAATACGACTTCAGCAACAGAGTGGTTAATGTCTGGAATACTCTACCTGATTCTGTGGTTTCTTTCCCAAACCCCAAAAACTTTAACGTTAGACTTCCTACTATTGACCTCACCCCTTTCCTAAGAGGTCTAGTGGGCGTACATAAGCGCACCAACATGCCTACTGTCCCTATTCTATTGTTTCTTTTATTTTTCTTATATGTATCCATGTATACATAACTATGTTTTTACTTATACCTATTATATTGTAAGCAATTGACAAACATTATATTGTAAAATTATATTGTAAGCAATTATAAAATAAAATAAATAAACAATTGTTAGATTTGTATAGGGAGGAAAGAGCACATAAAATTAATCAGAGGTACTATGTTTTCTAGAGATAATTAAAATAATAGAAGCAATGTGAATAGGATATATCTGAAGTAGAAGCAAAACAAAAGATATTGTTTCATTCTCTCTATCTCAAGACATAGATAAATGGAATATTTTAATATCTACAGTATCTTTAAGCAGTGTTGATGGCAAGAATTAACCAGGTGCAGCACTCTTTGGCAAAAGTTTAAAAAAGAAATTATGTGTTGATGCATGGTATTTCCTACAATCTCAAATATTAAAGTAATTAAGAGTCAGTCTATATCACATAATGCATTTTATTACATAAAATCCCCACCAAAAAATTAAAAATACCTCAAAGGAAACACTATGACAAGAGGTTTCATTCAGTTACACTTTAAGAGTCTTCCCTCTCTCAAAGATTTTTCTTCGTTATTCTATTTCCCAGGAATGCTATTTCTCCCATGGTAGTAAGCTCTACAGAGAGTCATTGCTCTGTTGCTCAGCTTCTGTTTATTCATGTGGTAGCACAATCTGAAATTCAAAATTTGGGGATTAGACTAGAGATGTAGATCCTGCAAATATAGATCATATCTCTTGTTTATTTAAGATGTATTATTTACCTATTGATATTTTTTAAAAAATGGTTTTGTCCACCATATCAAACAGTCTGACTTTCAATCTTGTGAAAGACAATGCCTTGGCCAAAGGAAGTCCAAGAGCTTCTGACCCTGAGATGACAAACAGGGCAGCTCGAAGCAGTGTTCAATAAATCTGAATTGACATAAAGGCCTGACATTGTAGAAACATTTTTGCAGCTTCTGAGTGTACTCCTATTGCCTGGTTTACAGGAATACAGCTCATCTCTTGGCAAAGACTGGATATTTTGTAAAAGGATGTGAGGGGTGGAGCTCATTGGGTTGGTTTCATAAACAGGACTGATAAATAGATGTTTCAGCTCAGATGGAAACTGATATTGCAAAATCCTACTCTCTCCTTGCTTGAGTTTTACAAGGAATTTGATTTTATATGTACACTTATTCAGTTCTTCAGAGGTCACATAAGGCTTAGGCCAACTGACAGTACATTTACACAAACTCACACAAAACTGTAACAAACGAAACCCATTTTTAAAATATTATTTGTCTTTCCAATACGTTTTCCACAACATTTGTATGGCGTGTTCTGTAACTGTTCTTCACATAAGAGCTACAACTGTTCTTCGTGTGGGACCAGAATTTAATTTCAAAATCAAACATAATTAGGTATTTTAGAGGACAATAGGAAATCTCTGTTTCTCCAGATGTTGCTGAAAGACTGCTGCCACCATTTCTCATAATTATCTCTCAGTTGCTGTACTAGAAGGAATGAATGCTTTTACAGTCTACCATCAAATGGCTCCATTCACCTTGTTTATGATAGAAAACAAATTTGAAATAAATAATGGACCATAATAAATCTTAAGTAGCAGCATTTTCATGTGTTCTTTTACAAAATCTATATTTTAAATCATTTCAGTTTTTTTACTTTGGGATGATCATGGACTGAGCAAGGCTCAGTTCTAAGTAAGCATGATTAGAGCTATATATAGCATTGATACAATCTAATGTCTTCCATGTGAGTTGGAATATATATATATATATA